>JAVYIG010000046.1:600000-1141607 GCA_035222895.1 Strongylocentrotus droebachiensis | reverse complement strand
TACTGATTAATGCCAAGAATAAAGATGAAAATTGTTTAATGATTAACCCTTGGAATTGAAACGTGTTTACAGAGTTAGATAATTATCATCGATAACATGTCATTGTAGTATACTAGTCAATTTGGCGCGTAAAACTGCCCAATTACAGACCTCCTTCTCTGTAGACATATATTTATGTGACCTATATTTCCGTAAGAGTTCGTTTGACTACTTTGCTTAGCGAGGAGTTAAAATGTAGGCCTACATAACCGGATAACCCTATGTTCTATGTCCTGTGAAATATATAAAGTATAACCATGAGATTGAGATATCACATCACTGCATGCTTAGTAAAATATGTTTAATTACCTTTTTATTAATTAAGAGTTTCACAAAATTCAGTATACAGCTTCCTGATGACTTGATGTAAATACCATGGTGGCCGTGAGTAGTAAGTTGATAATACTATTTTGTTCTGAATAGTAAGACGCAATAGGATGCATATTGGTTTCGGGGAATAACACGATCGCAAAGACTTTCGAAAAGTCACCCTTAGTCAATTTCAATAGCCTCATCCATCGCCTTTGAAATGTGCAAACATTACAACGACGTGTTAAATAGTTTGAACATGATTTCTACCGGCAAAGAGTGCAATGACTTGACTTGATTTCTCGACAGTCTCTGTCATCATGTTCTTTGTGTCGGAAAAACTTCTCTTTTTTACGTGAGAAGTCTTTAACTAGCAATTATATTGTCATAATTATGTAAATTGAGACCACATCATCCTCATAAAATAAAGCTAACAAAACTTCTTTAAACCGCACACGTCAGTACAACTTGAATTCAAAAGAAGATTTATGCAAATTTGAATTCAGTTATAAAATCATCTAACGAGGCAAACATAATATTGTATCAATACCTTTTTGTAGCCGTCGCGCTGAGAAATTAAAGTAATTTAATATTCTATCCTCCTGTTTTAATATTTAAGACAGATGAATCTTTAGAAGCTCTTGAACAAATTATCTTTACATCGAGTGTAAAATTGTCAAAGTTCGAAATCCGTGATAATCTTCTGCGACTACATGTACTTCTTGCAACCTTTTCTGTTCGCTCAAATCAAAGAATTTTAAAAGCATGTTAAATGTAAAGCAGCAACAATCCTTAATGTTTGTCAGCTTGCTCCAATAGTTCATTTGCTTAATATATACCTTTGAACTTATTTGTACTTTCATGATTTTCAATATTTTATGTTCATGAGTAAGAATTTAAACACATTAATCAGATTGGATGTGGATGTAATATGTTTGGTAAATAACATCGAGAGGTTACAATGCCGGCCAGAGTCCATGATCAACTTTTAAAGGTACAGACGAGTATAGATGTTCACTTGACTCTCAATCCAAGGGTTGAGGATTCGTATCTCAGTCTGGCTCTAAGGTCCTTTGGCAAAACAATTAACCCACGTTTGCCACTCTCCACCCAGCCGCGATATCCGCCATTTTCGTTAGTCCTCTGTTGTGTTCGCCGCTTTTTTTTCTTCGCAACAACAGGCCAGGCTACAATTAAAGATGAAGTTGAGTTCTGGTCATGCGATTGCATAGTGAAAGAAACGGTGTGGAATCGACCAGAAAAGGTTGATCATCTATAGCATATAAGAATTTGTGTGTATTGCAAGGTTCTGGAATCATCAAAATGATAAGAAATTTGGCCAAGTCTTGGTAAAGTTACAAACACTGTACACAGAAAGATGTATATGGGACTACACGAACACGTGGCGTAAAAATCCTACCCTGGATTTTTACGATGTTACATGACATATTTAGAATATGAAGGCATTTGAAGAGCCATGCTTTTAAGGGAATATGTCTTATTTGATGTTCTTCCACACTTGCATAATAAAAATGATAACGCTAACAAATTATTTTTCACCTCTTCCCAGAACTCAACCTTCTCTTTAATATCATTATCATTAATATTATTATAAGTAGCGAAGGGCTTTGTACATATCGTGATGCAACAAGACTTACAAAGTCAATAAGAGACACATGATCTCGCAGTTGCTTGCATAGAAGATACGGATACACCTACCCCTGCATGTAAACACTGTGAGTAATGCGAGTCAAGTTAATCGTTCTTGAGTCCCGTCACCGTTTGACAGGAGGGGGAAGGGGCACAGGGCGGCAGAGGAAATACCCCCTACTTCCCCTGGGGGATATCCCTGTCAGAAACCTGAAGCCCCATGACAGAATTTTACAGAGGCCCCTCAGACTTTATGACAAGATGTTTATCGTCAATGTCAAGTGCGTGTAAAGCAGGTTTGTTTTGGTTTTGTAGGACAATATTAGTGAATCCATTGGACAATATATAAAGTGATTTTTAGATAATGGAAGTTAAATTGAATCATTTAAAATGAATCGCTTAGAAATGGTAGTCTATACAGTTTAAAATATTGATAACCTACCAGACAAAGACATTTTATGCTTAATAGTATCAGGACGTGATACATTGAAACATTATGTTTATAGTTGAAGCGTTTATGGTTGTGGGGTTAATCTACGTTATGAAGTATTCTTTCGGGCATTGTTTTAGTTTGTTTGTTTTAGCCTCTTCGTTGAACAAACTTACATGAATAATAGGCCCCGGGCACGTACGGTTTTAGGGGGAAAATTAACTGGCTGCGCCCTCCACCTTTGGACCAAAAAAATGCACTTAAAGTAATTATAATTACTTCCTTTCGCTTGTCGGAGAATATTGAGGGATTTTCCAGACTTGCCCCCCCCCCCTCCTCCTGCAAGAAAATCCAGCCCCCCTTACTAGACCTACACTGTTTCAATCTTGTTTACATTTGGTCTCATGTAGCGTCTGACTATTAGAAGGCCAGCGCCAGACATTATTATCCCTCTGATTATAACTATTGGGTTTGTATATAGATAGTTGGTCTCGCGAACCTTCAGTAAAGAAGGCTCATGAGAACGAAAATGTCGGTCCCTTGAGCCGTCGATCCATCTGCAATTATCTGTCTCACAGAATTTACAGGGACTTTTAAATTCTTCAAAATATTGTATTTCAATTCGAAAACCTTATCTCTGTTATGCCATAAATTTGAAAAAGGAAATGCAACCAAAATCTTTCCTCAAAAGAAAAGAAGCCGTTGGACGGAATTGCGTTTTAAAACACGTTACAGCTGCATTTCCCCCTTCAAATTTGTGCAATTAAATCTGCCAAAAAATCCTTTTTCCTCGTTCATTATTTTGCAAAGAGCATTGCGGTATTATTAATAAGTGAAGATGTGAGATTGAAAGATAGACTACTTCCTCCGTTCTTACCTTTGACCTTTCGTAGGGTTTAGCGACTGCGAAGGAGTAAATGTGAATTTCGATTTTTGGCACGTAGTCAACCTAGTCAATATAGCCCATGCACATACACACAAACAGACAGGAACACATGAAAGGGTAACATATACCATATGACTAATAATATCAATTCAAATTTATGCACACCTCTTAAACAAAAGTTTCTCCTGGCGACCCATGTGCTTGTCAGAGGTGTCACTGACTTGGCAACATATTGTAAGAGATGATAACATACAAGAAATGTGAGTTGATATCAATCGTATGGTTGTTGGAATTTTAAGAGATGTTTCCAAGTCAGGAAAGCCTCTAACAAGCTATAAAATCGCCTGGAAATATTTAAGGTTGAGGAACATGCACATATTTTGTATTAATTTTATACTTTGTCTGGGAAGAAACTTCCAAACGTATTGATACTTAAACAATGATATATCGCCAAGGAATATAATCTGACGACAACAAATTATGAATGAAGGCAGCGACTGCCCGAATAAAGAGAGAGTAATTATAACGGAGTACTCAGTATCAACAAAAAAGTCGGGGCAAATTTTAACCTGCATGTCCTCAGTAAGATGTTAATACGAATGGAGTACCCTTTAACGAAGTTAACATAGGCTGTCCAGTGGTACCAGTACTTTATCCTTGAGGATATTGGATACTGATAAGCATTTGCCTTTTCCCCAATAATTATAGAATGGACTGTGTATTTTATTATTGTAATCAGTGTAGGGCCTATATACCGCCCCCCCCCCCCCCCCCACCCCCTCCTTCTGATAATGGATCGGCGCCCCTGCTCATCATGTTATAGTGAGTGTATTTTTGTCATTCTAATGAAAAAGAAGGCCCGACAATACGCCACTTAGCATCCGTAAACAACGGTTTCTAGTGATGTCCTAGTACACACGAGGAGGCCCCTCCCTCACTCTACTTCCTTTAAGCATAAACACACCCACGCACCCACACACGCATGTATTATCACGCACCTTTCTCGCGCACTCTCCATCAATTCTTCGCAATCTTTGATCGTGCTAGCTTGTTGCTCGGAGAAACAAGTGTGTATAAAATGTGCATGGATGCATGCGCTTGATGAACGTGTGTGTTTTTGTGTGTGTGCGCGACGTACATAGTGAGTGAGCATGTGGGTGTGGGTTAAGATGAGAGTGTGTGTTTTTATCTCGGGTCCCGTGCAGCTTTCGGTTAATCATTCACTCGTAGCCGTAGCAAAGTTTATCCCGCGCTATATACTATCAAGCGTGTTATCTTCCGCCGATTTTGTTTTCTCTCCCATCTCTCCTGATTCTCTATTTCTCTCTCTCTCTCTCTCTCTCTCTATTTCCCCGCTCTCTTTCTCTCGATTCATGATATCTGTCCATATTGCAAGGCTCTTCCCACAATTAGCTGCAGCGAATAACCCACAGTCGTGGATATAACCGCGGGTCGTGGCGGACGTATTTTGACGACAGTGCAGTGTATTAAGAGTAATCTCTTTCTGGAGCATACGACAGTGGAGAGTCCAACATCTACCTCTTTGTGTCTTCAGTTTCTTGTTCAATTGTTGTGATTTATTTACTCTGGAAACAAGTGGCAATATTTAAACTCCAACATGAGTAGATTACCACTGGTAAGTGACATTCCTTATGCTTCCATTTCAATATAATTTGTTCATCGTGTCATCAGTTTTTTGCGCGCGACTTCTTTCGTCACCCCCTCCTAAACTTTTGGCGTAAAAATGATGCGTGGGAAGGAGATATTTTCAGCGTTGTGAGAATAATCATTTTATTCATGATAATGTCACTGCCATTCACGGTATAGAATACACATTGTATACAAACAACTCGAAGATCCCTCCAACGCATATTCCGATCTTCGAACAACTTTCATTACGAGAAGCACCCAGCTTTTGACGTTCTAGTAATTCCTGCTGTTAAATTAAATATGCTTGTATAAATTATGTGTTTGTAGTCAAATAATTGTATTTATCACAACAAAGTCTTAAAGATTGGTATGGATACGAAGTGAATCACAGATCTTTAACGTTATCAATGCAAAGAAAGAGTACAGGGACGTCGCTAAAAGGGGTTGTTGGACATTTATTGTTGATAGTTTATGTCTGCAAGGTCTTTTGTAATTCTTCCATTTCCGCACATGAAAATAATCCAGGATCTCTTTTGTAACTGTTTGATTATTTGACAATGTCATGCAACCTTTCAGAAACATTGGTCTGAAACCCAATTCAAAACAGTCTTTAGATGCCACCGAGTCGGAGAGGGTGCCTTCATCCTTTTGCGTGGACATAATTTTTTTTCAATAGGGACTTGTAGATTTGCACGTCGACATAGTGGACTGCTACTTGGACGTCCTTTTAAGGCAGATTTGCACGTCGAAATAGTGAACTGCTACGTGTGCGCCTTAAAAGGACGTCACAGGTAGCAGTCCACTATGTCGACGTGCAAATCTAAAAGTCCCAATTGAATATAGGAGGACTACGTGCGTGGGCGAATATCAAATCAGTTCATACACGTATTCAATCGACCGGTTTAATAACGGTTTAACTATAGATTTATGGATGTTTCTTTCCTGAGTACCTAGTGATAATAACCTCTAATTAATGAAAGAACTACAATACTTGGAATCCAGTCTGCAGAAATTAATTGTCGGACAAGCCTCGGCCATGCCTTCAGGTTGTCAAGAACAACCTTTGTTTAAAAAGGATGCATAAAATCTGAAATGTTAGTAACCGTTTTTTTCCTGGAGTCAAGCTTCTTGTAACGAACTATTGTATTCTCAGACAAGCTTTGTTAACACAATCTTTTGTTAATAGCTAGTATGCATGTTGGATTCATTCTTCATTGCTACGTCGGGCATTTCCCTAAACAAAACAAAATCACATTTGTAACAAATGTAGTAGAGGCACATATTAAATAATTTTGGAAGACCTGTATACAGATGTGAGTTCGACTGACCTTTTAAACGTTACCTACTACTATAAACGATGCTTTAAATGCATTCGAAGTTTCATAAATAAATATGGTCGTGTTTTGCGTTGTTCTTTCGTTGTTTTATTTCTATCCACACGGAGCTTTTATCGACTGTAGGCTTCTTTTCTCGGCGCCCGGACAGGAACTTGTTTCTCTCGCTGATTTTTCAAAGTATTCCAAGTCGATTCCGATCGTGTGGACAATGGGGCCTGGGAAGGGGTAGTGAACAAATACACTGCACTTACTATATACTATATAATGGTAATCAAGACGAAAGTGAGTGACAGACGGAAACTTGTCCTAGGTTTAAGATGGATACAAGTCCTCTCAATAGATACAGCAATTGCGGATACGAGGGCATGGGGGGGGGGGGGGGGGGAATGCTCCTTGAATAACCCAAATAGGCATATTGTAAGCACACGATAGGTAATTAAATGTTCAGGGGGTGTCTTATGAGATGGACGAAAAGCTAGGCGACGGAAAACTATGGGATGGGGTCGGGGTATTCCTTCTTCTTCTCCTTCTTCTTCCTCTTCTCTCTTTCTCTCTCTCTTTCTCTCCCTCTCTGTCTTTTTTCCTCCTCCTCCGCCTTCATCTAATTTAAACATAAAATGTATCTCTATCTCTCTCCTTCTCATGCATCTCCTTCTTTCGTTTATTTCTATCTCTTCCTTTCTTTATCATTCTCTTCATTTCTTTATCTGTCCATCGTCCTTCCTTGAATGTATCTCTTTGTGTACAAATGAGTTTCAGGGGAGTGCCTCCTCCCCCAAGCTCCCTCCATTATCGCCCACCACTGATTCAAAGTGTATATCACTTACTCCTAAAACCCTTTTGCACCGATGATCCAGGACAAACCAATATACAGAATATCACATTCCTGTTGTGTCTAGCCTACTTTTAAATTTTCACCTTAAAATTGACGTAAACAACGATGCCATTTCATTTGTATTGAATTTATCTGTAACGTTTTAGTTTAAACGAATGAAACATGACCAGATAACGTAGAATTATTTACGAATGAGTAGAAAGAAGAGTCGTGCAATCCATTTGCAAGAAACAGATCTCTAAATATCTAGATGTATAGTCACGAGTTTGTGGTTTGTCGTACTTTTCAGCCGATTCGATATTACAATAAACGATCTTAGAGACAATTTTCTTTCAGTCTTCTGATTAAAAATTGCGCTGACAACGTCACGTACTAATGTCATTAATTCTAAGATGCAGTCTTCCTCCATTTTACGTTACGCATACCTAGATTTAAAACAACAATATTGTGGTGAATTCATTTAGATTTAAAGTTAGTCTTTGCTTGTTTTGCCTTCGTAGCAAGTGCTCCACCTTTCATATACCACATTTGCATAAAAAACTTAATCACTTTTTACGAATCAAAGTTGTATAGTTTAATTATTAGATGCCTTTATAGTATACTTTCTCTTCCACTCAAAGACTCGCATATAGCATTTATTGTAGAATTGTTATTTCTAATAAATAGAAGCCCAAATTAAAGAAAATTACTAACAAGGATGTTGTTAATTAGTGTGGTGAGATATGCTGATGAGTGTTGTATGGTGTGGTGCGGTGTTATTGTGAGGTCCCATGGTGTGGTGTGGTACAGTGTGATGCGGTGTGGTGTGATGGGGTGTAGTGTTGTGTGGTGTGGTGTGGCTAGGTGCGGTGCAACATGAAAAATCTCAAATCGTTTTTGGACCAAGATATAAAAAGATGGATTATGTGCGACCATTTACAACAGGTTTGAAAGTCATTTTCGTATGACTTGAATAATGCGACCTATATAAATATTCATTCAAGGAAATCGTATTCACCAACTTTCGATTCATCAGCAAATACCGATTCCGCGCTGTATTTGTTTTACATGTATTTATGTTTGCTGTATTTGAATGTGAAACGGAACCGAATGTGCTTTAAAGAGAAAGTATGGCTCTAAGACTTGTAAAATTAAGAAAAATCTTATGAAATTTCCTTTATTCCTTTGAAGAAGATTTTTATACCAATCTTATTGTAGCAATGTGGCATGAAAAGAATGCTCATGAAAAGCTTTCATATTCGAATCATGACTACAGATAGCTTTACAATTTTGACCGAATTTTGATGAGGTATGGATAGTAGTCCCGTGTACCGATCCCATTTTGTAGGGAGTGCTTTTCACTCATGGAAAAAAATTCAAGAACACTACTAATGAATGCACTCGTAAATAAACTCGTACTTGCAAAAATTGATAATGGTCTTATTTGGTTTATCAGTGTTTGTATTATCTCTATAATATAATTTTATTATAATTGTTATTATCGTTGGAATATTGATTTTCATGGTAATGTACTGATTCTGATAAGTTCGCGTTATGTTGGAAACATCCTCATATTTGCACGTTTTCATTAACGTAAAATATCTCGAGAATATATTATCGAATATAGGCGCTTTAAACTTTACCGTGAGTGTTGAATTATCAGTATTCTAGTTCTTTGATAAAGTACATTAAACAAACTGAATAACCGATTTGTATTATATGAACTTATAAAAAGGCACTTGAAAATATCATCGGAAGCGGACCTTTGCCCTTGATTAAAGATAATGCTACAATGGCTTTTTAAAAGACGACTATGGGCCAATTTACACATCCCAAACACCATTTTCTTAAAGGTAAAGACCAGTTTTGGAAATGCCTCCTCTCAAAAAATGAAATGGAAGCTCTTATTACCAATCATGTGAAAGAATATGTTTAGACTAATACGTGATCATACAAATTTTGCCTGGAAACCGCCTACTAATTGATATATTTGGTAAATTATTATATCTATCCGGACTGGATAGATATAGGGTAGTCCCATATACATCTTTCTGTGTACAGTGCTTGTAACTTTACCAAGACTGGGCCAAATTTCTTATCATTTTGATGATTCCAGAACCTTGCAGTGCACACCATTAATGCTAGATGATCAACCTTTTCTGATCGATTCCACAACGTTTCTTTCACAATGCAATCGCATGACCAGAACAGTACTGGTCTATACCTTTAAACTCGTCGACTTTTTGGACTGCCATTTGCCATATACACAGCTGGGGAGTGTTTCACAAAGACTAAGGTCGACCTAAGATGGACTATATACTCACCATTCCTGGCATTAGCCTCTCAAGGGACGTACAAATCGTGGTCACAAATCTACAGAATTTACATTTTTTATAATTCATTATTGAAGGAAAAATGTTATCTAAAGATCATAATTTCTAAGGTTTTTCCCCTAAATTTTACATCTGGTTCAAGACTGCTTAAATCGCATGCTGTAGTACAAGTCCAAGTTGTAATATAATTTAAGTTTACAATATAAGTAACTTTTTTTCTTCAACAATGAACTATACAAAATGTATATTCTGTAGATTTTTGACGTCCCTTGAGAGACGGTGTGAGCGACCAGTGGCATGATGGTCTGCCATAGTTCAAGTCCAACTTAAGTTGATCTTAGTCTCTGTGAAACACTCCCCTGGTCACGTACCCACGTGCCCCTCCTTCGTAGCTCTACACCGTGACTGGCTTTGCCAGATGCACCACTTGAAACAACCATCCAACCATCTTTATTACAAAATCATTTTCGTATTAAGCGCGGATAACTTTCAATTCTATATAAATTATTATTATTTAGGATATAAACTCTGAAGCGAAGCTACCGTGGGGCCTTTACACTGCTTTCTCACTTATACTTCAACAATATTACTATATTCCAAATGTGGAGGGTATAATCATAATGTTGCCACACCCTCGAAACCATGAGATTTAAATATGGGAAATCGGCTTGAATTTCATATTTGCTAAATATGGTTGGCCGTTAAACATTGTTTGCCCGCAGTAAACATTATATACCCTACCCCTAAGTACGTGTGCACTGTACTATATTGCAAGCTCAGTGCTTAATGATAGCAAGAAGACGATGATAGTAATCTATACACGTACACTGATCATGCTGATTACAATGGTTCATAAAAAGCATTGGCGGTTCTAGAAAAGGAAAAATGGGGGGGGGGGGGGAGGGGGGGGGGGGGGCATCGGTGGGCTGGGGCGCTTGGGGTCCTTGCATTTATTTACATAATTATGCCTCGCTTATAATTATGTATTCGTATAATCAGGAAAAAGTTGATTGGGGGGGGGGGGGGGGGGGGGGCTTGGAGAGTGTTTAGGGGAGAGACTTGGGTCCCTGGGCCAACTTCTAGAACCGCTACTGCTTGAAAGGTTTCAGCTTTGAGTTTACGCGGCCAAAGTCACCTTGATTTATGAGCCGAGACAAAGAGAGATAAGTGATTAAGGTAGATAAAATATACATATATGATTGTGTAGCACAGTACATCAGTGATCATGACTTGTGTGTAGAAAAATAACTTGAACGTAATATTCCTTGAACAATGCCTAGGTGTTTGTTTATATTATCTGATTTTGTTCATACATGCAAAAGACCGATTTACATATACCAGTCATTTCGTCTGAGAATGATGAAACAATTTATTACTCAAATATTCATCATTATGCAATATGATTAATCAAACATGGGTATAAAATTTAGTTTTCAAATTAATTTCTGAATATTTCGTCATTACAGGGAATCGCACATCTTTGGTTCGTATGGGCAATCGAAACGAGAGCAGAAATCAAATTACAACTTACAGACAAAATGCGTGCAGAGCAAACAATTTGCTAAATAATATCTACAATCAATTTTGTCGTTTCAAATTGCGTCAAATTTACTGTTAAACCTGTAAAGAAAGAAATCAAAACAAAACGAAACAATATCAGAAGAAACGTTATCATAACTATGGTCAAATTCGTGATTATGATGTTTTAACACAATGCTTCTTAAGTCAATGGGGGACTAGAGCTAAGGGCACAAAAAGCTTACCCCCCCCCCCCCCCACACACACACCCACGCGCACACGCACACACACAAACACACACACTCACACACACACACACACACACCTAATTTCGTGAACTCCGGTGTGTAGGGATTAAATCTTACGGGCGCCCCCCTCTGATTTCTTCACGTCTTCATTTAGTACTTGAATTTCCTCCACCATCTCAGTAACAGATTATGACGTCATTATGACGTCATCGACTGCATTTCATACCATCCCATACTGTGTAGCTTAAAGGTAATACAAAGTTTTGGGAACTTTTGAAAATTGGGTGGATAGTGATTCTTTACAATTTTGATATATTTGGATGCCCCTGTGGATGCATTATAAGCACTAGAAAATTTAGCCCCTAAAACACTTCTGCTTTCGAGAAAAGTTGAATATAAAAATTTAACGGTGCTCCCGGTAAATTTTCATTAATTTCAAATAACGCCTACGGCCGTACAATGGTAGCTGCGACTATGAAAATCTCAGAATATGTAGTTGAGATATATAATTTCCACACGAGATTAGCTAATCGGTCGATTTTAGTCAAGAAACATTGTTTTATAGATTAATTAATATCTTGACCTCGAGAGGGAGCTATACAACATAAAGAGTTTATTATTTAAAATTTCATAACTTTAGACTCGATTTCAACCGCGGCAATGATCACTGAATATTGTAGGATCGCATATGCTTCCAATATGTTAATTTGAACCTAATTCATGACCCCATACCAAAACTTTGTATTACCTTTAATATGCCAAGTCAATGATCGCAACACAAGATAAACATGAAAAACTTTGGGGCAAAATAGTGAATAAAGACCTCCTCCTAACAATTCATTGCATCTCCTTTCTAATTCAGGTCGTACATTGTGATTGCGTGCAAATTATATCAACTCTCCGATTGTGATTATGTACACGAAACTTTTCAGATTTATATCGATTTGGCTCCACTCTCCGTCAAATATAAACCAATACTTCAAGTGAATTAATTATTGATTGCTCGGTTATTCAATAAGAATTACACGTCAGATGCTCGATGCTTGTCAGATGCGCTATTGGCAGTTCCTTGTCAGTTGTAATATGATTATTATACATGTCTCTGCGATCGGCTTTTCCGGACGGAAATCCCATCGTCATCAACGTGATCAATCCGTAATATAAAAGAAATGGGTCCAGTTTTATTCGAGATATTTCTATTTTTGTGTTTTTTGTTGTTGAGAATTTCCACCTGCTCCTTAAACTGCCTATTGTGATGAATGGTGACCGATTCAAAGAAAAATGGTGAGGTGTACTTTTAGAAAGTTTTCTGTAGAGTTGTGTTTCTATATCTGTACCCTTCTCACGCTTCTGCTGACGGCAAGTGATAAATTCAGAACACATCCTCGATCTACATGCGTGATGATTAATCTTCTTTATTACTGGACTAAATCTCGATCATTGAAAGTTTCTCTCTCTCTCTGTCTCTCTGTCTTTCAGTCTGCCATCGAACTTCTCTCTCTCCGTCTCCGACTCTCTCTTTCTCTCTCTCTCTCTCCGAAGTCGCCATTATAATCTTTTGACGTGGTACTTTCCATATAGTTTTGTAATATGTAAACAGCAATTGAAATATATACAAAATTAGGATAAAACAAACCTTTAACATAGTTACATGCAACAAGTTTATTCATGTGACTGTATAATGAACACTTTTGACATACATCACGTGATAGTTCTAGTATTTCTAACTGCACACCGAAGGTGCAGGGTCTTTGCTCAACATAGCATGACCTACTTTCATTTTGTCGAGTGTATCATGCATTTTGAGCCTATAAGTCCGGGGAGATATTTTGATTGATAAGCTTATTATGAATATATTACTTGTGGGAATCGTGCCATACTTTACCGTATACTTCGATCTGCAAAATATCTTCTCCCCCTCTCTCTCCCTCTTTCTCTCTCTCTCTCTCTCTCTCTCTCTTCCTCCCTTTTCATATCTTCCTCACCCCACCATCTACCTCTCCCTCTATCTCTCCCTCACTCTCCCTCAATATGCTATATTGGAGTCAGTCTCTGAAGGAAGGAATGTGGGTTCGGGAAATCGATGTGTTATTCAATTCGCTTCATTTACCGATTCTGGCGGTATATCGGTACGGGAGCCTTCCCGAAGCTTCGAGGGTTCGAGGGCTCCCGGAGGACCCTTCCATGCCCCTCCAGATGGCGTCATCAGCTTGTAAAATGACAAGGATGGAATTCTAGTCAAGAACATGCGACTGTTCTCGTGGTTTCAACAGATTTTCAAACATGCAGGTTCCAAACACATTGACCAGAAGCGGATACAGAATTTTGTAGAGGACGATGGTGCAAAATTATCAGTATCCCTAACAATGAAACGAAAAAGAAGGGAGGGTGAAATGCCAGCTTGCATTTAAAGGGGGGATTGGCCTTATTTAAATGTTGTGCCCCACCCACCTGTAATATACACGTAAAACTGCAAGGACCTAATTCTAGTCAAGAACATGCAACTGTGCTCAAAGTTATTCCTATTTTGTAGGGGGCACGATTCTCGAAATCTCTAACAAGCAAGCAAAGTAAACAGATTTTGTTAACAACAGTGCTCTCAGTGGCGGATCAAAAACTACATGTGTCTGGCCAGGGAAAGGGGGGGGGCATGATTATTAGTGGGCACTGTTTAAATGTAACGTGTACTTATAGTATAAGACAGATTGTGATTTGCGGGTCGTGCTCTGTGCCCTAAGGGCCAGTCATTGGCTCCAGACACTTCATGTAGTTTGAAAGCTTGACAAGATTGCCTTCGGTGGATGGACATATAAAGTTTAACGAGTATCCCCTTGATTTCCCAAAAGCATAATTTTCTGCACCACAAATCTTTTTGTAGGAAAACGCTCATAATATTTGCTACAACAAAAATATTGTTCGTTAAATACGCAGGAATTGTCCCAGATGAAAAAAGTCACAAATATTACTTTCATTCCTATGACATAATGTATTAGGAAGTTCTTAATCTACTAATAAATCCAGGTTTAAATATTCGAGGTGTAAATTTATTTATCTCTTTTAAATGAGTATCTCCTTAGCTTCCTGAAGCATGATTCTCTGCACCACATGTCTTTTGTTTTAGGGAAACGCTCATAATTATTTGCTTTAAGAATTTGTGTTCGTTAAATACGCAGAAATTGTCTCAAATGAAAGAAAGTCACATCGTTATATACTTCTTCTAATAAATCCAGGTTTTAAATATTCGTGGTGTAAATCTATTTGTCCCTTTTTTTACTGTCCCATTAAATGATTCCCTCCCTGTTTATTGAAGTCAGTAAAGTATATGGGTAATATTTTAAGCAGAGTGCCTCACCCCTCAATGAAGCTTTCTAAAACACATTCCATAATCCTTTATCCTAAATACAACATTATGGATAATAACTTCGAAATGCAAATTTAACGTTGTATACATATATATTATGCGATTACGTGTTGCTTTGTCTGATAAAACTCAAAAAAACCTCTTGGGTTTTTTATGCCACTTTTTGCCAGCAACTTATAGAGAGATATGTAAGAAATAGACCATTGCATTAAATTAAAATTAAATGATGCATATCAGATTGCATCAGCATCGTCTCTTAGCCAAAACGGAACGGTGGGGCTTTATTTCGAGTTAAAACTATTTCTATATGGGTAGCTAATGGCCCTGCACAGAAATTCGTCTTAGGAGCATGATTACAATTTTCTTGGAATCATTTTATAGCTTGTTTAGTCTAAGAAAATTCACTCTTTTATGCGACTGACTACGTGACTGGAAAAATGACAACGTTGCCCAAATACCGTTAGTCGGGTAACCTTCTATAGCTTGTGTATATCGATATATTTATTTTATTATTATATATATATATTTTTTTTTTTGGGGGGGGGGGGAATTTTTAAAACAATTATTATTTTTAGCGCCGTAACGGATATTAACTTGATGGTCAAATGGTAACGTAGTCAATATAGGATCAACAGAAGTAATAAACATTAGTTACTACTGTATAAAAAAGGAAAAGTAAATGTTTAATCTTCAATCAGAATTAATTAAAATTTCACATATGATTTAGGTAACATAGAATGGAAGTAGCAGGTTATTCGTAATAATCGGCTAAACGTGTACGAAATGATTTTGAACCCTT
The DNA here is from genome assembly GCA_035222895.1 of Strongylocentrotus droebachiensis. NCBI lineage: Eukaryota > Metazoa > Echinodermata > Echinoidea > Camarodonta > Strongylocentrotidae > Strongylocentrotus > Strongylocentrotus droebachiensis. The sequence continues at coordinate 1,126,233 of JAVYIG010000046.1, read as the reverse complement.
TTATAAAGGATTAAGCCTAACATCGGGAGAAAAACCTCATCTCTTCTTAATCTGGTCTGTCTGGATTAAATAAAAACTTTGCCTGCATCTGTATGTCTGCATGTAGCGATGACTGCATGAATTTGTACTCAATACAACTCCATCAATTCTGTGATGCTGCTGATGCCGTATCTCTCTGCCATCGCCTGCGGGGTCCATAGGGCGCGAAGATAATGTTTCACCCAGCCAGGTCACCGGGTGAAGGCTTAAGGTTCCAAAATGATCGAGATTAGATAGCGAAGACGGTTAATCAAGTAACCCGCGATGAACTTGCTCCGGAATGCGGTATTGCTCTGGCAAAAAGAAGAACCGATGACGTGAAAAACATCACGTGGTTTGGAAGATGAAGTTGGGGCGTAGTTCGGTGGGGGTGCAGGGCACGCGCCCCGATCGAATGGCGGAAAAAGGGGGAAGGAAGAAGAGGGGTAGAGAGAGAGAAAGAGAGAGAGAGAGAGAGAGAGAGAGAGAGAGATAAAGATAGAGTAGGGGAGAAATAGAAAGAGAAAGAGAGAGAGAGAGAGAGGGGGGGATTCTACATGAAGATGGGGGGGGGGGGATTCTACATGAAGATGATAGCCCACCACCCTCCCTATCAATATAACGACCTCGTTCTCTCTCATTTAATCTTCTAATATATCCCATGCCCCCAGCACCCCCATAATAACACTGCCCCCTAAATGATTGGACCCATATTACGTCATTCCCTCCCCCTCTCTCTCTCTTATAATTATATATACATAGTACTGCAGACATATTTTCGGAACATGGAAGGGGTTGTGGGACAGGGGAGAAAAAAAAAAGGGGGGGGGGTCATGGGATAATTATTCTCCTGAACGCCTAGGTAGAGCTCAAAAGATGATTGGATTAAAAGAAGAACAAGTATTTGCGCTTCGTAATAAGCGATGGTCGTCTATATAATAATGATTAATTAAATTTCGATTTAATTTGAAGTTTTGAACAGAATTGTGACATCTAATGAAGATGTGAACGTTATTCTTTGCCAGTGTTAAAGGGGCACGTTCCCGCCAGTGTAGTTATCGGAACATGCCATCTGCGTAAGAGCCGTATTCTGTTGGTGCCAATATAGGCAGCTATAGCGCCGTCCGCCATCGCGTACGTATTTTGAGCGCCCTCTGGAATACGGGGAACATGCCCCTTTAAAGGCATCGTTTAACAATGTTAAATCTAAAAAGTATGGCCTTACGTGTCTGTGATATGGTGTATTATTGAAGCCCTAAAAAATTGCGCTTCAAAATGATTATTAATTGCCTCACAAAGTAAAAATCTTTGGGTGACCGGCTTTACCATACTCATTTTCCCCAAAAGACTGTAGTGTTATGAAAACGCAAAATGAAATTTCGATTTTCCATCATAAATATCTTGATAATCAGACAGTCGATCGGCTTGTAAAAGTCAAGGAATTCCTGAATGACCTAAAGGTTTATAATTATGATTGCAGCATGAGCTAAATCAAGGATTTTGTTATAAGGATCTGGGACAAATTAACCGGATCCCTTTAATAACACATAGCCGCATCTGTATGTGAGGATGTGTGTCAGTTACCAGCATCATGTTTATAATCATTGTCCGCAGATCTGTAAATGCAAACACTGCCAAAGTTCAAGAAATTCCCGGCGCGATAGCTCAGTAAAGGTAAAGCAGTGGTCTCGTAATCCGGCGACCCGGGTTCGAAACCAAGGCGATGCGCTAGTGCCCTTTGGTAAGGCACTTAGCCTATAGGCCTACTCATTACCAGGTCTTTCGGAGAGGACCTAAAGCCGTCGGTCCTCATGTTGCTAACCAGCATTTATGCTTTCTTAGCAGTCAGGTAAAATAACCACAAACACAATACATTTTTTATTCATTCACCCTTTTTCCAGGTTTGTTGGCAAATTTAGTTCAAAATTTAATGAATTATTGTCAACCCCTCGTCGCCAACTTTTCACATAGTATAAAACCCCTTTTCTAGAATGGAATTACGTCTGTTGTAGACTTCATTTTAAATCCCGAGCTAATTATTTTGGTTTGGTGCATTTCTGGTTCAGATAGCCTTTACACATGTGTTACAATAGCAATGTTATTCATTTCAATAACCAGCTATGTTTTCACTTCTATTATTCCCATAATCTCGTCCAGAATGTCGTAATCCCTTTAATATCTCATTCTGAATGTGATTTCCAAACCTCCTTTGCACGTTCCTGTTTCTAATTATATACACAAACAGAACAACGAGCAGTACAAACGGCTAGAGGGGGTTTCCAAAAAAAGAAAATAGGTTCGAGGGGGGGGGGGGGGGGGGACATCTTTAAGGATGGACGATGGCGAAGAATAGAAATTAATTTCACCCCTCATGCACGTCCGGCCCCGTGATTAAGGAGACGATCTTAAACGCATCCATTTCTTGGTGTCTCCAATAACGGTATAATCGTCGTCTATTTATAGAGTGGCGCTGTTGAATTGAAAGGCACTTTTTATTTTAGCTTTCCAATGAAGCCTAGAGGGGGTAAAGTTGGACAGCACACCACCGATTGGCTTTTCTTTCAGCGGGTGCAGATGTAAAAGGAAACTGTGACAGTTTTCTATGCAAGATGTCAATCGTCCCCTGTTATCATTAGATTAACAATTTCGAACACTGAGACAAGATATAGGCCTACCGACCCGTGCATCAGTATGAACACTGTAACATAATATAAGTCCATATGGGTTGATATCAATCAATATGTGTATAAGAAGATTGTGTTCATTTGACATGATGTTCGCCATCAAGGTCGTGAAGGTCATTGCTTTATAACTGAAGTTTACTTGGGGTTTAACCGGGATGGTTTCTCTTACCTGCTAGTTCAACATCTACTGGAAGGTGCTGTATTTTGTTACAGTAAACCATTTTTATTCACAGTTTGTGTGTGTATTAGGTTTTTACAGACGTGTATCAATCAATCAGATATGATTGTACTTTGCTTATTGTACTTAATTTATTGTTGTGTGCTTATAATATTTTATATTTCTTTTTTTATTGTTTTTCATTCTTTAATGGGCGATCCAACTTCACAGGTTTTCGCAACCTTCATGGAAAGCCATGCAATATAACCTTTGTAAACATAATATAGTTAAAATTTACCGTTACTTTGTATATTTTTATTTTCATATTGCGAAATAAAATTTAATTGAATTGAATTATTTACGTCTGGGGACCGACCTTAAACGTCACCATCCGAAAGACGTAACTAAGTTTCGAACCTGTGTCCTTGGCTGAATCGGTTTGTAACTTCCATTTGTTATTTGTTAGCTGGATTACAGGCGCACGCCACAACGCCTAACACATCGTGCCGCTCTTTCATTGCGTAGCATTAATTCTTATCAAACGCTGTCATCTTTCATTTATTTTCTTTATTAGCGCCATAGAGCTATATAATAAGTCTTATAGCACTATGATTAGCACCTTCCTCCTTATTCAATGCACACCTCTCCATCACTCTCTCCATCCTGGCCTGGATTTACTATTGTCCTCTAGTCGGTAGTTGACAAAGAAGTAATTAATTTTGTTTACAATAAGAAGAAGATAAGACAATCTCGGTTTGTCCAATTAAAGGATGTGTTATCAATATTTTTACTCCACATAAAAGTTAATGAATCCTCTCAATCTTATTTTCTCTTATCATTTCTTTTCCATCAATCTTAATTCGCTTTATCCACCATTTAATGGAGCAATATCTTTTTGTAGGCCTAAATATACCAGTCATGAGCAATAACATTACATTCAAGTTGGAGAAAGATAATTATAAGATGTCGAATTACTGCTTTGAGATAGGAATGTTATGTCCAAAAGCTTATGTCGGGTAAACCTCTTACAGTTTAGAATCTGTAGTCCCGTATTTTGTTTTAGGTATACCCTTTGAAAAAAGAAAGTGATTTTTAAAGTAAACTTTCGGTGAAATCTGTTTTGCTGTGGATCCCATCGCATGCAGATTTGTAATAGACGTGCGCCCTCGTGCGACAAACGTTTACTAAAAAACAAGTAGAAAGTACTCAAAGTTATTAAAATATAATCCACCTACTAATAAGTCACATACTTTCCGTTGCCAAATATTTAAAAAGTTTGAAATTTTCACTGGTTGCAATATCAGATCAGACAAATCAAACTCGTTCATTGTTGCTTATTGCCCTAATCAACGCAATGTAACTCCATAATCCACGCAGCCAGGCAGTATTACAAAATTAATCTGAGATCAGTGTCTGTGGCATGGTGTAAGAATATTGAAGCCCTACAAAAAAAAGCTCTTCAACATGATCATAAAATGCCTCAAAAAAGTTGAGTGACCGATTTTACCATTCTTATATTCTCCAATAGACTGTATGTAGTGTTTTTGAAATTTTGAATTCCAATCCCTGATTGACCTATAAAGTTTTATAATCATGATTACAACATGAGCTAAATCCAGGATTTTGTTTAGAATCTGAGACAAAAATACCCAATCCCTCTAAATAAAGCCTATAATGCATAATTTCAATGATTCAAGACTAGTCTCGATAAAAGTGGGGAAAAGAGAGGAGACACAATGCAGACCCACCCCATGCACCCGCCCCCGATTGCAGAGTCTCGGTTAACAATTTGTAAAAATGAAAGTCAATTCCTGAATAATGTCTGAATCTGAACGGAGGCTCGGGGCTCATGCATTTCCTCCCATATACCTCGATCTCACTCGCCCTACCGATCTGGTTGAATCCGGATCTCGTTTGAGCAGTTCCAAATCGTTGATGGTACGGGTGGTAAATCTGCATTTCATCCGATAGAGCAGCTCAACCCCGGCTAGGTGAATAGGAAACTAATCATCAATTATTGTTTTATTTTTATCAAAGCCTGAGTATATAGGGTAGACTGGGTGTAGATGTTGCACCCAGACGCGTACGCAGGGGGGGGGGGGGGGGGGGGGGGGGGGGGAGGGGGGGGGGGGGTCGAACCCTCCCTCAAATTAATAATACAAAAATAAAATAAAAAACCCTCTTTTTTTGGTGCTAAAGGGTGACCAAAAAAAGTTTACCATACCCCCCCCCCCCCCCCAAATGAACGAACGAAATATCGATCAGCCAAAAGCAAGAACATTTTAGGACTAATGTTGGACAATGTACAGGACGAATATTCATATTTTGTCATTAACCCCAAATAGAAATATAGGCAGAATCGCAGAAAGGATAGTTCTGTATTCTGCCTCCGAACACCAAGCCGACGCCAGTGGCTGACCCAGGGGGGGGGGGGGGGGCTCTCCAGGGAAAAAAAAATGTGTATTTTTACACTTTTTAACGTTAATTTACCTTTTTTTTGGAGATGGGCCCCTCAAATTTTCGAGGACCAAAAAAAAAGTAAGTGCACTGCCCCCCCCCCCCCCAACCCCCACTGATCAAAATATTGGCCGGCATGATTTCCATATTTCAGCACACTAAATTTCAAATTGATTTCAAATTTAGGCCCCCAGCCCTAAGAAATCCTGGATCCGCGCCTGGCCGACGCCCTATATCATTTTTATTCCTTTGCAGTTTCGCACTAATTAGGCTCATCAAAATTAGTATTTTTAAAGTTTAACAATGCCAGAACTGAGAAGGAAAATTATCTTAGCTGTAATGTAATGAACAATCAAACAATACTCAGTTTTCAATAAACTTACAAAGAACTTTGTAAACAACAAATTCACACGATCACGATACGGGCTGTGCGCGCGCGCCGTGCGCTTTAATTTTTTTAACGAAATTTGAGCTGAGAGCTAGAGATATATATCATAAAAAGACCACTTGCATTTTGTATGCAGATCTAACCGGAAGAACGTTATTGTCCCTCAAATTCTGGAGCTTTCCCAAATAAGAATTTTGATTATTCCAGCCATGGCAGATTCTAATACAGACACAGCTTCGATGGCCTCCATCCCAGAACCTGTGGTAAGGCACTATTCATTAAGAAATTGCTCTCAAATTTATCTGATAAATTTGAAGATGTTCGATTATCTTTACCTCGGTGAGGTCAACACTCAGAGATTGGAGAATGCATGTATATGTGTGTGTCAGTGTGCTGTGTGCATTGTGGGCGAGTAGAAGCGTTTACGTGCGCCGAATCGCGTGCCTTGGAATTGGATGCCCAGTGCAGCTAGTGCAGTGCAGTGAAGCATGGGAAATTTTGTTTTCAACACATAATTTGGTGTTGGTTTAACAGGATGTAATGAGTAAAATCTTGGATATTGATAAACGTTTTGAATTGTAATGATTTGTCTGAGTTAATGTACTTTTTCTGGTGTGGTTGGAATGTTGTTGACTTGAACACTTTTGCAATTTCACTTTGTCTTGTCTCTGAGACTTGTTGAAACGATTGTCTAACATTCAAAAGACTAGATGATTGGGATCGATATGAAAAGTCATGGGGAAAAAAAATGAAATGGTCTACACTCTACAGGGGTCTAGAAAAAAATGATTGAGATTTAAGATCTATGAATCTATTTTGAGAAGTGCAATTTTCCACCCAAAAAAAAAAAAATTGTTGCTGCACCAAAACAAATAAATCTTACCAAACACTTGAGAATTGATTATCAATAATGATGATGAAGTTTCTAATAATCTACAAACATCGTCGACCGTCTAACTTTTGATTTCCACGTATGTACATGTAGATCACTTCTCATTCTAATTTTAAGAACCTGGCAAAACTGAAGCTGCCACGGCCATGCATGCTATTGCCATTGGATTTCTGAAAAAGCCTGAGTATCAAATACTAAAATAGCATTAACTGTCATGAATATTTCTCAATCCATAAAATAACCATGTTTTGAGACATTCACTCAGGAATATTGCGTGCCCACTTGTTGTCAAATTACCCCTTGAAATTATCTGCCTTGGTAACCAACCTGTCCAGACCCACAATGTGTAGGTAAACTGCAAACATGTGCCATATTATTCTGAGCATTCACTAGCAAAGGGAAGAAATCCACATAGTAGAAGAAAAAAGGCGACTCTTATGAACTTGAAGTGTCCTTATAACATTATAACATGCTCTTTATTTGACCCCCGCTATTAATATTATCTGACTTATTTAAACATTATTTTAAGACATACCTGTACATGTAGTCTTACTTTAGACAGTCTTACTAAGGAGCCCGAAAAGACAGGTGAATACAGGTGAACAGAAATGCATGCAGCATGCTGCATTGTACATGTTAGCTCATTCAATTATCAAAACATGAACAAACAAACACATTGAACAAATGGAAATATTCATTCATCTCATAAAAGACAGTCCAATATAAAATGGCACACCTAAGAAAACAATTGGACGATAATTTGTGCAAATTTTTAATTTGCTCAAAACTTTCACTAATGTGTTTCTCTCATTTTTCTGCTTTTCTTAAAACTAACTTATTATCAAGGTGGACTTCCCCTTTAAATACACATTTTTACATTTTAGGCTTTGAGCAAGAAAACTGCTTCAAAGGGAAATTCAACCTTGATATCAAACAAGGCAAAAAAATGATGAAGTCATGATTTTTTAAAGTTGTACCGTAATCACTATACAGTTGTAATGGTCTTTTCAAATTGGCTGGATCAGTAATATCTATGTAATGTACGGTAGTGGCGGACAACTTCCACACAATGACCAAAATTAACATTAACCAAAAAAGTATGACTCGGGTGGGTTTTTCTCATTAGAGGACCCGTATTGATATGCTACAGGTATCCTTTATAATTTGAGAAGTGCCCCAGGGCAGAAGGAACTTTTTTAAAGAGAAAAACAGAAATTAATAAATATTTTTTTATGTGACAAATGGGAGAGTTGTCTGCAACTGCGTCGCAATCCATTGACCAAACTGCCATTTTGAGATTCACATACAGTAGACTTGATTCTAGTTTCTCATCATTGGTCTGATTTATTTCAAACTTTCCCAATTTGTTATTTTTCTGCTTTCATACAAATGAATTTATTAACAAGGTTTGGATTTCCTTTTAAGTCATTGCATGCTCTTTACTTGTATACTATGGAGCATTGAGTGGACATTGTGTGCAGAAAAATAATGTTTCTACTCAGAATGCAGAAAGTGTTCTGACTCCATTAATTTTGTAAAAACACAAAGATTACCAGTTATCTATTTCATTTGAATAGAGACCATTATACATTTACATTGTTGTCCAATCTATTTTACTTTGATAGTTATTGCTTTGACAGTTACAAATTGTCCTGGTTGGTTCTATCATATTGGGGTCAAGATGCATGCATTACATAAAAACAGCCGTCTGAAATTGAATGGTGACTGCTCTAGAATATGTGACGGGTGAAAGCCGTAATCTGTGGCAGAGGAGAGTGGGAGAGCAGTGAACGGCATTTACATTTGACATTTCCAGAGTTGATCTGAGATCCAGCCTGCTACTTCTTGATTTCTTTCTGTTTACTCATACGGTGTACATGTACAGTAGGTGCTCATTTTTTAGTACCATGAATAAATGCCCAGGAAACATCCCAGTGATTAACATAAAGTTGCCTGTCTGCAAAGTGCCAGAATTGCATTAACTCCCTGTAAAGGTATACTAGCTAACGCCCTTCTGACTGAACAGACGACCGTGATGGTTATTCGTTCATTGCACACGGTGTGTTCATCCACTGCTGGAAGGTGAATTATGACCACGCCCAGATAAGTGAAAAATAATTAAATAGATTAAAGATTAAAGATTAAATTGAACGGCATTTACATTTGACATTTCCAGAGTTGATCTGAGATCCAGCCTGCTACTTCTTGATTTCTTTCTGTTTACTCATACGGTGTACATGTACAGTAGGTGCTCATTTTTTAGTACCATGAATAAATGCCCAGGAAACATCCCAGTGATTAACATAAAGTTGCCTGTCTGCAAAGTGCCAGAATTGCATTAACTCCCTGTAAAGGTATACTAGCTAACGCCCTTCTGACTGAACAGACGACCGTGATGGTTATTCGTTCATTGCACACGGTGTGTTCATCCACTGCTGGAAGGTGAATTATGACCACGCCCAGATAAGTGAAAAATAATTAAATAGATTAAAGAGCCCTGAAGATATGATCTTAAGATGCAAGAAATGGATGTAAAAAAAATACTACTACATTAATCAACTACTGTACTACTACAATAGTCTGTACGCCACTACATTCATGCACTGGGATGAGATACTGGATGTTTTCCCATTCTCATACGGTTCCCATACTGTACAGTCTTGCAGAATATTGCTTGTGGCCAAATTTCACACATAACATTTGGATCTCCGAAAAATAATTCATGAAAATTCTCATCATTTATTTGCTTTCTGGTAAATGTTTGCTGTTTTGAGCCGATGGTGTTACATGTACACTATAATGCTAGTGTGACTTTCATATAAGATGTATGGCCTTTGAGAACGATACCAGCTGCTACCGTGATCAATATGATCCATCATCTAATTTCAAGTGAGCATGGCAATATTTGTTTCCTTTCCCATCAAATATGGAATATGAATATAAAAGGAACGCATCTTATTTCTCTGTGTACGGACACTTCAGGCGGTATGTGTAAAACAGATGCACAGTGAATAACTAAATATAGAATCACTAGCATCCACTTTACATGTACTGTATGTGTTATTGTTAAAAATCAAAGGAAAATAAGATGTGGAGAAAGGGCAATTAATTCTAAGCTTTGACTTTATTTTGAAAGGAAAGGTAATTATTTGAATAGTCAAGTGATAGATAACACCTTTTGTGGTCACCCTTCACGCCCATAATGGAGGATATCTTCAGCCGAATATGTTTTAGCGTAATAAAAAATGAAAAGTGACCACATTTGCACAAGAGATATATTTGAAATATTATACAATGCGTCCCAGGAAATAAGAAACCAAGAATTATCGATGTTTTATCATAACTTAATCGCAATTATAGTTAATAAAAGACACATATTTGTAAAGCTTAGATCCTTTTTTTTCTGGGATGCACTGTACTGTGTAAACAGAGGGAGTGTGCGAAAAAGGGAGAAAAAGAGCTGATCTTTTTTAGATGAAGGGAAAGAAAGGAATTGAAACCAGAGTGGGGGGAAGCAGCAGTTTGGAAATGATAAGAAAGGAAGGGGAAGGAAGGAGGGTAGGGGTAGTAAGAAACTTGAGATTTGTGTCTCATGTTGAAGATCTTGAAGGAGAACATGAAGCAGAGAAGAGTCTTGAAGTTCTCAATGTTGGCCACTGGGGATCATTTGGGAAGCTCTCTGTCACGTTCCGCCATGTGTTATTGCTTTCCGCAAATTTGAACACTCATACGAGAGAGAGCTATGTATAGGGCATAATCCATCTACTGGTTCTAGTATGTGAGGCTTGTGAGCCTAGTCCAAATACCCAATCGCTCAAGAAATATTTGTTCAATATGTTAGTCTCAACATTCATACCCTGAGTCTGAAAAGAAAAGAGGGCAGTTACATTTGTAGATGTAGGATGCACAAGGGACAGGTATACCACGCTTACCGAATCTTGTTCTCTTTAATAGGATGAAATTTGAAGAGAAGGATCACTTCCCGGGGCATTGACAGAATTATACAAGTCTGTTGATAGGGCAAAAATGTGTTACATGTATATAATTCCATCTTTTACATAAAGCTTTTAGCAAATGGAATTAGAATTTTAGATATCAGGGGTGTACTGTTATTCAACACAAACACAAAATAGTTTTCAAAATACAGATCCAGGTACTTCTGTTTATTAGCTAGGAAGTACAAGGCCATTAATAAGCTGGCTATGCCACCATACATAGTTTTCATTCAAGTAAAAAAACAGGCCTAATCGGCCTTGTGTCCTTAAAATTGTTTAATGATGGTACAAATGAACGGAAACAGAACGGGTGAAGAGTAATCAACACATCACCATGAATTAATCGTCGTTGAATACATGTAGGTGACCGTGGTAATATTTTACCAGGATACTGCCGTGTATGATGAGGAAGAAGGGATTTAGCGAATGAGAAATACTCGATGGGAAATGTGCGAATGCCAAAGGTAGTGGCAGATCAGCATGCATAAACGGCTCTCCTCCACAGGTTCTACACTGTCTGCATAAATTATGCGGTAGGTTGATCAAGGGAGATGAGGATTTATGCTGATTCAACCGATTTTTCGAATTTGTTCATGGTCTGGATATGATCTGCATACGTGTACATGCATGTGAAAGCTTTGGTTTTTATAAAATATGCAAACTTCATGTAGGATTTAGTGTAAATTAGCAATTTATGTATTTGTTGAATCTAATGGCTTTTTGTTCAAGTGGCTTATTCTTCTAATGGGCGGCTGTGTTGGAATCGTTTATTTTTTAATGGAAATTCAGTGCCCAAAAGGCAGTATTAGTGATGGTTGACACAGTCATGTACAATGTACAGGTAGAATGTTTCACCGCTCATTGGAAGTTGTCAAGTTGTACATACACTGGGCCGGTATTCAATTTGATGCTTAGAATAAGTAAGAAAGTAAATTGATAAGCTAAGAACTTTACTTATCTTGTATTCAAATCACATTTTAGACTTTTACATACATGAACATGTACAATGTAGTAAGACAAATTCTAAGTAAAATACTTACCGGTACTGATAAGCATTGTGACATCACACGGTCGATCAAAAGTAATGCGCAATAAATCCGTTCCAATATAATTGTGCGCAGGTAATGATACTGCCAAAAAAATCATATGCCTGCCAATTATGGCCTTCAAATAATTGGCTTAAGTCTGGTAAAGAGCTGTCTTAGATTTAGGGTAAAATACTTAGCCAAAAGTTTGAAATGAATACCAAAAGTAAACTATTTTATCTAAGCCGAAGACTAAGTAAAATACTCATATTTTATACTTAAGGATGGAATTGAAAACGGGCCCTGTAGTCTACAAACATTCAGCTCAGAACTTTCAGCTCAGAACTTTGCATGTTGTGTGAATCTGATACAACTATCTACTGTAGATGATGATGTATTAAAATCCCAGCAAGGGAGTGTAATTGAAATATTTCCCTTTATTACCTCTAAATAAAGATCCCTTTATGAAATTAGAATGTTTTAATGGAGACTGGCATTGATTTTAAAAAGACTAAAATATTTAGAAAATTTAAAATTTCTTGATAAAATGATGTTGATCAGTGTAAATATTCTTGATATTCTGCAAAATTAATGTAAAAACATAATCAAATCGTACATCAAGTATTTTGATAAGGAATGAATATGCAGTTAAAGTTCTGTGCTGGTTCATAGACTTGATCATCGCAGTAGAAGCACTGGGCAGTGAAAAAAATATACAGGGGCTCGGGGCAAAATAGCCCCCTGAAATGCCCCTGAAATGCCCAAAAGAGCCCCTGAAAATTAGAAAAGAGCCCCCATAAATTTGCATAGAGTTCAATGCAAAACAAATTTTAGAATGTTATATTCATGCAGGCAAGCTTGAAGAGTAGTCCCCGAAAAATAAATATTATTTTTTTCCCTGGCACTGGGACATCAGCATTTCATCATCAGCAGTAGATAGCGAAGCTGAATTTTCATTCAAATGTTAGTGAACTATTTGAATAACTTCTAAATGCAAATAATGTATTTTGGTTTTAATTTGTTTCTTGTCCCTTTCTGGTCATTAGAATTTGATAATGTTAAAGGCATTTTGAAAACGACCTGTAGCACAAATGATGATGTTTGTGATTGTGTTACATTCACAAATAAGATATCTAGTGATCTTGTTATAGATCTAGGCATTTTAAGTTTAGTATACCGTTACATGTAAATTGAACTAATGGACACAATTAATGAGAGTATGAATTGTTAAATAGAAAAACCTCACTACAAGTGCATGTCTATTAGCCCTCCTTTTAAATGGAATTAGAACTGTACATTGTACATGCATTTCTCCAAGAGATTTTGATATCCATGAACATTACACTTTGTTTATTCCATGGTTTACACTCTTCCCATTCACTTGCATTTAATGCTGTTTGTATTTGCTCAGTGAGGCTTAGCTGTATTGATATACATGTAGACTCACCTATTAGATGAGATGGGACATGACACTTCTCTATGCAATCCACTTAGCAAGTTTAAGTGACTTCTTTACCATCCTCCATATGATATACAGTACATGTAGCCATGGAGTCTCAGAGCGCTTGGCATGCCAGACTGGAATAGCTATTTTTTAGTGCCTGCCTGCTTGCTTGCTTGCCCACATGGCAGGTATCGGTGGGAGTTTTATCTGACAAACGCTGGGAGGGGATGAGATGCAATGTCTGAACACTGTCATCATACTGGTGATCAGCTCCCTTGTAAATATCATACACATACCGGTACACAAGTTTATTTGTCATAATACTTTTCAATGTGAAAGACCCTGCTGGCTGAAACTCAAATGCAAAAAATTGAACTATACATGTATCGTATTTGCCGGCGTAAAGGCTGCAGTTTTTTTGGAAGAGAAAATATAAAATAGTCTGGGGGGAGCCTATGCGCAAACAACTAAAAAATCAGAAGTCAAAACAGCACGTATTTGTACAAATGTGGGAGTAAGCTAAGTACAATGACTATACCAATGGTACAGGACATTTCTAGATATTGTTGACATGAAGTTTTGTCAATTTCTTGAATAAACTTCATAACTTAATTATTAACCAAAAAATACCTGTAGATCTAGATCGAAGTTTGTGCCATCGCTAAAGCAACCTCAATCCTCGCAGCCCATGTGCGCCGAGCTATGGCACAATACACAATCAATTGTGTAACTGCGGCTGGCGAGAAAGCTAAAATAAGACGCCATCTGGCTTGCTGCCCATGGTGTCGGCAAAAAAGTTTTTTTATTTTTTAAAAATAATTATTTTACCGGTAAACAAAAATTGTCTATGAAATGTCAAAATCAGGGGTGTGGCCTATACGGCGCTGCGGCCTTAACGCTAGTAAATACGGTATCTACACTGTACTAGCATATTTACATCCAAGCTATCTGAAAAATGCTGGAAGGGATTTAGAAGCAATGTGTCAACACAGTCAAGAGAATCTACTGTCTAACTCTTATCTGGTCATTCGCTCTCTTGTGTATCATACACATTATCATGTTTTACCGTACATAGATGTTCATGTGTGTCAGATATCCTACTTTTGTCGTAGCCCTCGATGATACAAACTGACATGTAAAAATCTGCCTGATATTAATCTATAAAAGCCATTTACATGTACAGTATGCAAGCTATGTTTGAGGGGTTGCATGAGAAGCAGTGTGTCAACACAGTCATTAGGATGTAATCTGGTCATCTGCTCCACCATGTTCTAAATGTTTCTGTGAATGTGTATCAACTTTCTTTGAAAGCCCCCAATGATTGAGTAGTTAATGAGAACTGCGATCTGTATAGATATTGGAGTGAAAAACTGATCATACAAGCAACATCGGTGTGCACAGTATCTAACAGCCATGGAATGGGTTAGGCCAAATAAATAAAAAAAACATGTTTAGCATCATGTTTTTTCGAAAAATAGGGAGGAGGCCCCCTTTTTTTTCTTTTTCAAAATGGCCGCTCGGTACATTTTCCCTGACAGTCGGGCTATTTTTCAAAATGGCCGCCGTCTTTTTTAAAAATTTATTTAAAAAAAATCAGAAATAGATCCATTTTAGCAGTGTTTAGCAGTGCTAAACATGTATAATTTTTTTAATGGCCTTAAGCAGTGATGTCTGAACACAGCCATTAGCATGTTTATGAACAATGTATCTGATCACCCATTCCCTTGTGGATAACAGGCATTGTACACGTAAAGGTGTACATGTAGGTGTATGTGTGTCAGAATATAACCCTTTTTCTGTGAAAAGCAGATGATAATTGAGGACTTGCATCCAAAAATCTGCACCGATACTGTAAGAGTAATCATCCATTTAATTCATCTTATCTGTTAGACACTGGGAGGAGTTTATAAGAAGAAATGTCTCGACACAGTCATTATCATGTATAATGTATCTGCTCATAGATCTGCTTCCCCATGTGTACACATACCCGTCTATGAAAGCCCCCAGTGATTGAGAAGCGTATCAGAAATGTGCTGTAAAAAAAAAAAATCTGTTCTGATGTTGTCATGAAAAAAGTAATCGCACAAGGGACATACAGGCTTTTGTAAATTTGTCTGTATCTGACACCACTGTAATGCTAATGGGTTGAGAAGCAATGTCTCAACACAGTTTAATTGTAGCATAGTATCCGGTCATCCATCCCATGTGTTGTTGTGTGTCATACACATTAACTGTACATTGATGTGTATCATATAACCAGAACCATGAAATCCTTGATGATTGAGAACGACCATGCAAGAAAATTGTACCGTGAAAATTGTAGTGTGAAAATATTCATTATAAATAATGCACTTTGCCATTTAAAATTGTATGATACTACGGTATACATGTAGTGCAGACTGTTTTCTTGCACACTAATGTCTGTGTACATGTACATTCAAGTGAAGTTTAATGAGCCATACATGTATGACCATTGTACGTGCAAACGTGCATTCAACCGTTTTGACAATTTGTTGCATTTAACAATGACAGCACATACATCAAATGATAAACTGTTTGTGTGGTGTGTGTTTGTGTGATCTTTTAAAATCCAGAGACTATATGCATGAAAAATATTCATTTTCGTATCTCTTTTATTCTTTTATACAGGAAAAACGGGTCAGGAGCGAGCACTTTGGTGATTTTTACTGTTATGTACAGGTAAATATATCATTAATCTTGATGTTCATGAATTAATATGATTATTTCATTTTTTGTTAGGGAGGAGGGGGGGGGGGGGGGAGAGTGAGAATCAATGGGGAGGGTTATCAATGCATTTGTAACATTTAGACACAAATTAGAATGTGCCATCGCCCTTTTCTTTAAAACATATTATTTGATAGAGGTCACTGACCTCCAATTGAACAAAAGTTTTGGAAATTAATGAATCGGTGACAGTGATGCTGTTTCTATTTTAGGGGTATTTTCTACTTTGCATTCTATGCAGTCATTATGATGAGTAAAAAAATTCTCCCTGAACCTCCAAAATGTTAAAATTTGCCCTTTGTAGATGCTCCCCCCCCCCCCCCCCCCCCCAAAAAGAAGGGACTCGAACTCTGCAGAAAAAGGGAGTTAAGCACTGCAGGGCACAGGTTTGTAAAAAAAGAAAAATTTGAAATTTGAAATTAAAGTGTTTCTTCAAATGAGACCAAAGTCCAATTTACGTTTTAAGCTTGAATGCAATCATTGCAAAGGATGCGAGGTTGCGAGTCCTTTTATGATACACGCCCACCTCCCACCATTGGTTACCGGCTTCACAAATATTTGAAATAATTCAGCTATTCCATTGGCCAGCTTTTGTAAAGAAAGAAACCAATAAAGCGTGAACTTTGAATTGCCATGGATAGATACATGTGAATATATTTGTTAATATTTGGTACATTTGACCTGCGCCATATTGTTATACTATTTGTAAGGCAGTGTGTTTACATAATATATGCCGTGGAAGATTGTCAAACCTGGGCTTTTTCTTCAGTTTGGGTACATTTCTCCCATCGCACTTGCTCTAATTTGTTTACACCCACGCATTGAAAAACTGCCCATCTAGATATACAGCTGTGCGTGCTGTGAATTCAAGTTTTCTCTCTTGTGCATATTTTCCTAGGGTATAAGATGGTAAAAAAATGCACATGTCTACAAGTAGCTGTGCAGGTGTACATGTGTACATACATGTATGTGCAATATAAAGCTTGCAATATTTATTTGGTGATAATTCAAAATGGTGTTCAAGTTTTACATTCAATATTTCAATGTTTTAAAATCTGTTGATAATTCAAACATAAAATTAGTCAGAGATACATACATTGTACATGTATATTCAGTATGTTAACATTCACATTCATCATGCTGTTGCGTAGTCTTAGATATAATATTCTGGAAGCAGTTGTCATGGAAACAGATGCATGTGTATCCTCAAGAATTGATACCCAGTAGCCAAAGAAATACAGGTCTGACATCAGCATGTTGGAAGCAGAATGGTTGAACAGTCGATAACAAAGCTTCATCAGACGAAAATATTAAAAGCAGTATGATAAGTGTTATAAGTGTATAACAGTATATAGTGTAGTAGGATTATCATGCCTACACAGTATACCAATAGCAGTTAGAAAGAAGAAGAGGATTATTAAGGAGATGAAGATGAAGACAAAGAAGAATAAGAATAAGAAGAAGACAGAGAAGGGGAAGAAGAGGAAGAAGAAAATGAAGCAGTAGAGGAAGAAGAAGACAAAGAAGAGGAAAAAGTAAACGAAGAAGAAGACAAAGGAGTAGGAGAAGGTAAAGACAAAGTAATTAGAGAAGAAGGAGGAAGAGGAAGGAGGAGGAGGAAGGAGAAAAAGAAAGAAAAAAATAATAAGAAAAGCACTGTAGCAGAATGATTTGGCAGTAATATGATACAGGTTTTGTCAGTCAATGAGACATGTACATGTAGGTCTTTGAAATCCAGGCTGATATTAATTGATCATCTGTAACAGATGACTGTCAGATGTTGTCCTCTCGCTGTGATTGACAGTCAGCGTGTCCACACACAAAACAATTTATCCCGAAACTCTATAACGATACGTCGTATAAAGAATCATCGTATAAATTCCAGGATGTCCACACACAAGAAACGTCGTCACTAAAGAATCATCGTATAAAATGCCCCCTGTCCACACACAACATTTTCTGTGATTCTTTATAGAGTTTCGCGATAGTGATAAGAGGTCTGGTCTCATTTCGCTCGAGGTCACGTTAAGCCCCGCCCAGTTAGTTACACTAGTTACACTCCCCCTGTCCAGACACAAAATTTACGTGATTAGGCGTGATTCTTTATCGAGTTTCAGTTCGAAACGATGCCCAAACCTGCGTTTCGTTAGACTAGTTTCGTTATACGACGTATCGTTAGTGAGCGTCCACACCTACAATTTTGGTCGTAAAACTATCGCGAAACGGTATCACTATCGCGAAACGGTATAGCTAATCATGATTAGTGACGGAAAATGTTGTGTGTGGACAGGGGGTTAGTTTCCTCTGGTTTCTGATCAGCCATGGGACAGGTTCAGTCATATGGAAAGCTGTTGGGCTGTCCTCTCGCTTCCGTTCTTTCTTTCTGTCCTAGCTAGTTGCCCCCTCCCCTAATATCTATTTCCCATCCCCCTTCCTTTTTTTTTACATCAATGTACATGTAGCCTCATTCAAGACAGAGTTAGTTTTCTCTTTCTCTTTAAGGATTCAAGATTCAAAATTTATTTGTTAACATCATCTGTAATTGTCAATATCCTTTTTTGTGTGGAGGGGGAATCACATATTAACAGAATCAGTTAAGACGATTTGATGTAGAGGGGAGAAGAAAACAAATTGCATTGGACCCAAGCCACTGTTTCCCGAGCCATTCATCTATTCACAAATTCAATCAACTGCACAGAGTTTTCACCACTCAATCTGTAGGTTTGTGCATTGACACGTACCTGTAGGCCTGTTGCCCGTTATAGGCCTCTTTTTAGGTCAATGCAAAGTGACGCGACCAGTACAGGTTGTATGTGAGAAAAGTCATGAGAGCGACCGAGCTAAAGAGATGGGTGGACTGAAAAAGAGAGATAGAGAGACAATAAAAGATAGATAGAGGGATTAAAATAGAGGGACTGAGATAGAGAGATAGAGGGAGATAGGGGGATTGAGAAAGAGAGATAGAGATTTGATAAAAGAGAGATAGTCGAGAGATAGACGGACTGTGAACGAGGGACTATGAAAGAGAGATAGAGGGTTGATAAAAGAGAGATAGAGGGTTGATGAAAGAGAGATAGAGGGTTGATAAAAGAGAGATAGAGACATACAATGTAGATGGACTGAAAGATACATGTAGATAGACGGACTGCGAAAGAGAGATACATGTAGAGGGACAGTACAAGAAAGATAGAAGGATTGTGATACAGGGATTGAGATAGAGGGAGGGGATGCAATCACACAAAACTCAAACCTACTCCTTGAAAATATCATTTCAGCATTTTTCGCTGTCTTTATGCTCACCCTCAAAATACTGGAGAACAAGTCTTGTTTTTGCTCACATGGCGGTTGTCATGACGCTCCTCACTTCACTATTGTGTGCAAAACAGCATTAAGCTGTGCTCGCACACAACCCGCAAAAAAAAAAAAAAAAGATTTAGCAAGCACTGATGGGTTTTTATGGGTTTCCAATAGTGTATATGGTAATTTAAATACTGGTGTTTTTATGCCTCCGTTACGAAGTAGCCGGAGGCATTATGTTTTCGGGTTGTCCGTCCGTCCGTCCGTACGTCCGTACGTCCGTACGTCCGTACGTCCCGTCCGTACGTCCGTACGTCCCGTTCTTGTGATCGCGTTATCTGAAGAACCGATTGATGGATTCTTGCCAAACTTTGGTCATGTATGTATCTTGCAGAGTCGATGAACTGATTAGATTTTGGGGTCACGAGGTCAAAGGTCAAAGGTCACAGGGCTCATTATGTATGCAAAAACAGCTCGTGATCGCGTTATCTGAAGAACCGATTGATGGATCCCTGCCAAACTTTGGTCATGTATGCATCTTACAGAGCCGATGAACTGATTAGATTTTGGGGTCACAAGGTCAGGTTAAAGGTCACAGGGCTCATTATGTATGCAAAAACAGCTCGTGATCGCGTTATCTGAAGAACCAATTGATGGATTCTTGCCAAATTTTGGTCATGTATGTATCTTGCAAAGCCGATGAACTGATTAGATTTTGGGGTCACGAGGTCAAAGGTCACAGGGCTCATTATGTATGCAAAAACAGCTCGTGATCGCGTTATCTGAAGAACCGATTGATGGATTTCTCCCAAACCTTGGTCATGTATGCATCTTACAGAGCCGCTGAACTGATAAGATTTTGGGGTCATAAGGTCAGAGGTCAAAGGTCACAGGGCTCATTATGTATGCAAAAACAGCCCGTGATCGCGTTATCTGAAGAACCGATTGATGGATTCTTGCCAAATTTTGGTCATGTATGTATCTTGCAGAGCCGATGAACTGATTAGATTTTGGGGTCACGAGGTCAGAGGTCAAAGGTCACAGGGCTCATTTTGTATGCAAAAACAGCTCGTGATTGCGTTATCTGAAGAACCGATTGATGGATTCCTGCCAAACTTTGGTCATGTATGTATCTTGCAGAGCCGATAAACTGATTAGATTTTGGGGTCACGAGGTCAAAGGTCATAGGCTCATTATGTATGCAAAAATAGCTTGTGAACGCATTCTCATTACAACTGACAGATGGATAACTATTTAACTCAGGACATCTTGCAAAGCCAATGAACTGAGTAGATTTTAGGGTCATGAGGTCAAAGATCAAAGGGTCATATATGTATATGAGAAATTGCTTGTAATCACAATATTCTGAAAACCTGATAATGGATTAAATTGACGTTGAATTTGCAAAATTTCTTCTGTTTTGGTTTGTAAAATTTCTCTATGACGGAGGCATCATTTTCGACTGCGCGCAGTCGAAGTTCCATCTAGTTTTTAAATGGGTTTTTCTGCATTGTAAATAGGCCTATTGACACACATTAAATAATATTTTGTTGATGATTCTCAGAGTATATAGTTCCTACGCATAATTTATGACACTGTTATGGAATGTCTTTGCTAGTTCTGATTTTGGCATAAAGCTAGCCTATAATCTAGGCGGAGTGCCGAGCTTTTTTCTTTGCTGCTAGACTAACCCTAAGCAGAACGTCTGATACGGCGAGACTCACCGCCTATAATCACTGGTCTAGCTTTAGTCGTTGTTTTTTTATTATCGACCTTGAATCCGTGGCAGTTTTCGTACGAAAAACTGCCACGGATTCATGGTCGATAATAAAAAAACAACGACTAAAGCTAGACCAGTGATTATAGGCGGTGCGCAGCTCACGGTTCGTAGTCTCGCCGTATCAGACGTTCTGCTTAAGGTTAGTCTAGCAGCAAAGAAAAAATCTCGGCACTCCGCCTAGATTATAGGCTAGCATAAAGCCAGTGAGAGGTGATTTGGGGGCAGGGGCCCAACATAAGCAACTTTTAGGGCAACTCTAAAAGATTCCTGCAATAAATCAGCAAAGGTCAGTTTATAAATGACCAAGTTCAGTACTTCAGGAAACCATAGAAAATTCTTGCCAAAAAACAGGAATCTGCACTAAGTTTGTCTACAGTGTTTTACCTACTTGTACATGTGGATGTAACTGTACAAGTACATTCTCAGCTTTAATAGCAGAGTCATAGAATTGTCACAGGAGCAAATGTAATACAACTTTTGCATCAGCATGGACGTACATGTATACATGTAGGGCCCTACAAATGTACATGAAAGGCCTACAAATAGTTGCAGGTTGGCCTTCATATAGTAAGTGTAATTTCTCTATCCCTGATCTAAAAAGCCTTTGAATGGACAATATACTCAGTAGGACAATGTGACATACATGTACAATGTTGACCTTCCTTTAGTTTAGGGACGTCACTAACTTCTACTCTGTGACAATGACGATAGGGAATAGGATTAAAAGTGGAAGGCCATTGGACATTATATTATTGTTATGTCATTGATTTCTCTATCCTAATGTGCTCACAGGTTATACTCAGTTGTAGCATGGATTTGAAACCCATTACAGTAGTATCTGTAGAAGCAACATACATGTATACAGTAGAAGGTATTTCTAGAAGAGTTTATTGTCACAAATTTTGTGAATGGTTGTTGGGTTATAAATCTAACAGCATGTGAAAATGAGCTGGCAATGCATGTGGGAATATGTAATTATATAATTATGGTTGAAAACAAAAGCAACTCACAAAATGTACAATGTACATGTATGTGGCCCTAATAATAGATCTGAAAATATCCTTGTTAAAAAAGATGGCTTATAAATATAAACACACTGTAGTGTTAGAGCTGTAACTTTGTAATTTTGAAAAGCCCAAAACATTTGACACAAGTTATATTGTATAATTTGCATTGTCAGTTGGTATACTGTGCCCTTTCTCTATCTTAAATTTACACAGTGATATAATGTGTTGATTCACGTACACAGTAATCTACAAGGATATTATTTACTTCCCTTTTTGTGTTTGTCCTTCAAGATCTAGGAATTTAGCCACTTCTTCTAAAGTAGTCTTGTGTGACTGGCCTTGATACATTTTCAAGCACTGTCTACCTCTGAGTCTCATATCAGATGCAATGACAGTTATTTGCATTTTACATACATACAATCAACATGCAGCCTTCATGTCACAAATATAGATCAATAGAATCACGACTTGACCTCGCATGTTTGAGAAAGCATTCAAAGTAGCAAATGTTGTTGTTGATACCTGTGTGATACTGTACATGTACATTCAATAATTGATTGTACTTTAAAATTAAACTTATCATTGATTTATATCTTATGATGTTGATGTTGATTGGAATAACATGTATATAACATTTTCTGTTTGAGCTACACACTCCGACTATACATGTATGGGGATGGGAATTTTGTTTAAAGGTATTACAAAGTTTTGGGAAATTTTGAAAAATGGGTGGATAGTGATTCTTTACAATTTTGATATATTTGGATGCCCCTGTGGATGAATTAAAAACACCAGAAATTTTAGCCTCTAAAACATTTCTGCTTTGGAGAAAAATCCATTATAAAGATTTACCGGTGCTCCCGGTAAATGTGGATAAATTTCAAATAGCTCCTACGGCCGTATAATGGTAGCTGCGACCATGAAAATCTCAGAGTATGTAGTTGTGGTATGTTATTTCCGAACGAGAATAGTTTATCGGTCGATTTTAGTCAATAAACATTGTTTTATAACTTAATTAATATCTTGACCTTGAGAGGGAGCTATTCAACATAAAGTGTTTATTATTTAAAATTTCATAATTTTAGAGTCGATTTCGACCGCGACAACGATCACTGAATATTGTAGGATCGTATATGCTTCCAATATGTTCATTTGAACCAAATTCATGACCCAATACCAAAACTTTGTATTACCTTTAAAGGAAAAAAATTAGCTTGTACGCTTCGAACCAGTCAAGACCTTTCCTGTTGTTTACCTATATGATGCACAAGATTGGTGAAGCAACTAGAATATCTCTCCAGAGCACTTGAGGAGGGTTGTTTGTCACACATTTCCATGTCAAGCAAATTGGAGTGCCCGCAGATTGCGTATGATTTATGGACTCTCTTAGACCCTTAAATTAGGTTGACCTACCGTATATTGCATGTGAGTTTACCTAGATGTGTGTGCTTGAACAGGTTTCAGTGCAAAACCTACAGTGTAGTGTCAATTTCGGTTATATATTTTTTCCCTTCTTTCTGCTCTGCTTGTAGAAGAAAGAAAGAGATGAAAAATACCTTTATTGCTAACAGAAATATATGCAGAGAGAGCAGGGGCGGATCCAGGATTTCTTAGGGGGGGGGGGGGGGGGGGCCCAATTTTTTTTCCTTTTTTTTGTCCCGAAAATTTGAAACTCGAGCTGGCCGAAAAGTCGCTTAGTGGGGGGGGGGGGGGGGGGGGGGGGGGGGGTAGTGAGCTTTTTTTTTTTTTTTTGGGTCGTCGAAAAATTTAAAATTTGCACCCCCCCCCCCCCCCCAAAAAAAAGATAAAAATCACGTGATTTTACATGATTGGGCAATTACATCAAAGAGTATGGAAATTAAGACTAGGTATTGCCACACACAATGGACCCTGGATGTGTAGGGTAATCTGGGTTTCCTTATCATCGATGGGCGGCTATTACGGTAAATACTGTACAGAGAATTTGACCTCATGAGGACACTGAAAATCAGATAGGAAATGCAGAGTCTAGCTTAGCCTTTAAACAAGGCCACTTGTCTGATAGACGCCGAGCGACTAAAACGAGACTAAACGCGAAAACCCGAGTGAACGAGAGAGCGAGAGGCCCTTCCAAGTAGCCTTTATCAATCTGGTTTGGATTTCTTATGTTAACCATTGTTTCCGACTGGAATTCGCTTCAGAAAATGGAGCGTCCAACAGCGAACGTATCCTCGCACGACGTCAGCATATAGTATCCATCACACACACAGACACACACACACACACACACTCACACAGTAAACTCTACGTAGTACGAACATGGACCTACTATGAACTATTACGTACGTACATGTACGTGCTAAGACCACTGACCTCTACATGGAACGAATCACGAACGAAGCCAACTGGGAGATCGCCGTTATGATTGGTCAATAAATCCAAAGTAGGCGTATTGGCATGCTAATATGTATCTATGAATAATTCATGCGGAGCAGTGAAACCTACATTGCAAAAGGCCTCGTGACATTCGTCACTCGGTCGCGCGTTCACTCCGGGTATCTAGACTCATCTCAGCCGCTTAGCCAGAGTCACGAGGCCTTGTCAAAAGGCTAAGTCTAGCTTGGCTCAAAATGAAGAGGTTCATGTTTGCCTGGAGTTTGCATGCAGGCACAAAAGCTTGTAGGTCGTTGCGCATAACAGAGTCTCCAAAATGAGACTACAATAGGCACTGTACTTGATTGAGCCATCTACTGGCAGATCTAGGCTCTGCTCAAAGCTGTATGAATTGTGGTAAAGTGTCAAATTAGAAATGAATCTGTGCGTGTAGGTTTATGTTCGCCTACAGGTATTGTACAAATGGTACATGTAGAGTATACATCAGGCCTTAAATTTCAACATTTTTAGGGCAAGGCCACTTTTCTATAGGGCACTTTCCTATATTACAGCACAAATAGGAAGAATTGGAAAGGGCACAGAAAATCTCCAAGGCCAATGAGAGGGGCATTGAGACCAATCAAAGGGGCATCCACGACCATGGCCTTGGTGGCCTTGGATTAATTTAAGCCCTGATACATGTAGGTGCTTGGGAGTATTCAACTATTCAAACAACGTTATTGCACAGAATTTTGTAGAAACATACTGCGCAAGTACAGTATATCTCCAGTATGAACTCCATAGATGGAAGAATAGCTTGGAAGAATAGCTTGGCAAATACCATTTTGCAAGGAGAAACTGATGAAGGAAAAGAGAGGGGCAGACCAACTAGGACATGGACCGATAACATCAAGCAGTGGATGGGAATGTCATTTGAGCAGCTAACTAGAACAGCTGAAGACAGGAAGTCATTGAGAACCTGTGTCTCAAGGTCCATTTCATTGTCGCCCTAATGGCCTCCAAGCTATAGTCTATAGATAGCAAAAACGACCACTGTACAAGAGTATTTGACCCCATAACGACATGGTAAATTAGAACGTAAATGCACAGTCTCGACTCAAATGAAGAGGTTCATGTTTGCCTTCAGGTACAGTGTAGGTCTGCATATACATGCAGAGTGTTGGTCCTTGCGGCTATGTATTCAATCAAATAAGATTATTGTGCCAACTTGCAAAAAACATGCTGTTCGTGTTAAAGGTACTATGTCCCATTTGCAGGCCTAAAAAATGAAAAAGTTAAATTCCAACTGCATTTGAAAGATAATACTAATTTAGAACTTCCCTAAAAAAGGTGGGGCATGAAAATGTCTTCAAGTGGGAAAATAACGACTATTAGTTGTCAAATCGACTTTAGGGCTATAAAGCCCAAAAGTAATAGTCTTGATTTTCAGACAATTATTGTAACGAATGGTCATACGTTTTATGCTGCGCAAAGATTCAATCAGTTTAATCTTGGCCATCACAAGAAGTGGGTTATTGATGTAGACAAAATTATGCTCATGTACCCTTTACAACTCTTTTCATATATGTTATATTATCAAAGAAGAGAAAAAAGCCAGTCAGTCACTCAATAGTGTCTGACAGTGAAGTCTAGCAAGTAAACGGGTTTCCTTGCATAATTTGAATATGAGGACACTGCTAACGTTTAAATTTCACAGATAAGACATACATGACATATTTATAATTCCTGCAAAGTTCTACAGAATTTGAGGTTGGCTGCAAAAGGGACATACATGTAGTACCTTTAAATGTAAGCCTTAATTGTTTACTTTGTTTAATATGGAGCTTTAAACAAAAAAATATAAAGACAAATACTATAGGCCTACATGAACATAGTACCCTTGGCTGCAAAGTTGCAAAGTAAGTTAAAAATGTATCTACAAATGTACATGTAGACAAACTTATTAATGTATTCTTAATAAAGGGATAAACTTGACTTAAAATGAAAACTGTAAATTACAGAGGATAATGTTACTCCAGACCTAGAATCTATTTGGAGCCGGAATGGCGCTCTGTGTAAAATGCCAAGAGTTGATGCCCTCTTGTCTCCAAAGTGATGAAATGTACAAGTGCATTATCCACCTCAACTCAAGGATGTTGGCAAAGTCTTGCCCACAAAACAAGCTCACAGCCACAGGTATTGATTGGGTTTTTATAACCCTGAGTTTGATAACTGCATGTAAATGTAAATATAATGCTAGAATTTTAACACCATCTGTCTCTCAAGGTCTTTGTTGGATTTATGGTACATGTATGTACATTATCTTTACAGGATTGGTCGTGAACATGATTCCTATACTAAGAATCGTCATGTAGGCCCTACATGTTTAACTATGGGTACATGGGCTCTAAAAAAGACACTCTTCATACAAATCATTAAATTTGCGACAGAATCATTGTGTACTGCAGAAGTACGTGCAAAAAATACTCTGCAAACATCCCCCGACTCTGCAGGAAATCAATATCATTGTACACTAACAACGGGCATAATGGTGGCCCTTGAACCTGCGTAACATGATGACAATGGAGTCTGAAACCACCTCCCAGCCAGAGGCTATTAATGCAGTTTACAAAAACAAATCCTAGTCAGTCATAACATACAATGGAGGGTTTGAACTGTGAGACCACATCATGGTTACTGCTCTTCAGACCATAGGCTACTCCTGTAGCTGGTCCCGACTTGCCTGCAGGCATAGACACTGACCTTGACACAAGTACTGTACATGTACATACAGGGCCTATATACATGTATGTACAGGGTGCAAATCCATAGCCTTACAGTTCAGATCCTATTTGTTTGTTTGTTTTACCTGACTGCTATTAAAGCATGTTTATGCTTGTAAGTAAAGCAACCAGGGGACCAACGGCTTTTAATACCTGTCCAAGGGAATCGGTCATGAGGATTAATGCCTTACCAAAGGGCACAAACCATCAACTTGGTTTCGAACCCGCAAACTCCCTGTATTTAATAAACGAGACCACTGAGCCATCACGTCTCAACTCACAACTCAAGATTTTATGCATTTGAATTTAATTCAAAAGAAATTATATTCCTGCAGACTAGCCTGAAGCCTCCGCTGTCCATTAAATGGGGTACAAACTTACAAAGTACTGTGTAGTCTTGGTTTTCAGACTAATTCTTCACTTGTATGTACAGCATGTACATCTAGAATTTTTGTTCCCTTCAGATTAGTCTATAAATGGCTTTCCAACTCATTAGGGATTTTCAAAAGATGTCATCTCCCCTTTTTTATCAATATCAGATATATGTCAAGGATCTCAAGACATCGCTATGCAATTTTTGTTTGTTTGTTTTAAATACAGAAAATGTCATGTATAATTCATACCCATGAACCCCAGGCAATCACAGGAAGTAAAACTTTGTGTATGAAGATCTATTGGTAGAAAAATAAATGTACAGCTGTAAATTACGATAAGCCAAGACTTACAAATGGAAACACATCATCTGAGTGGGGTGTTGCTTTCTGTTTATGCCACTAACAATGAAGTTAGATATTTATAGCAAACACGCCTTCAGTGTATAATGTAGAATGGAACATTCAAGAAAATAACACTGAACTGATACCGCCTGCCTTTGAGTTGCCTCTCTTTCTCAATTGATACAAAGATCCATTTAGTTTTTTTTTAATGAAAAAAGGAAAACAAGGTACCGGTATCTAACCCTGTAAACGATCATCGGATCGGACGCCGATACCGATCCGATCAGGGGTGATCGGCGATTCCGATACGATCGCCGATCAATTAAAATCATCGGAAAAAAAATCGGCAGATTTTTTTTTTTTTTTTTTTTTAATGACGAAAATTTTCAAGTTTTTGGCTATCAAATGCTTTAAAAAAAATCATAGCTGGAATTATTTTGTCATGTGGAGTTGTTGAAGACCATGTTTGTTGATATTTAGTGCCTTTTCATGACTTTAAAATTAATAATATTGGTCTAAGAGCAGAGGCAAAACATGCGGGCCGTCGTCTGGGATTATAATGCATACCTACATTTTTTTTTTTGTCGATCTTCCGATCCGATACCGATCAAAGGTGCGAGGGTGTCGCTCCGATCTTCCGATCCGATCAGAGCCCCAACTTACAGGGTTACCGGTATCCATATTTTCGTCTATTTCTATAAGGGTTTGTCTTGTAGTAAATCTGATAGTGGAAACAGTGTATGGTATGTCCAAGGTGTTGGCACAAGAAAGAAAAAAAATATCAAAGTGACCTAATGCCCTAAATTTTATGAGATTAAAGGTACAAACCAGTTCTGAACATGCGATTGCATTGTGAAAGAAACGTTGTGGACTCGTCTAGCATATTTAATATTGGTGTGTACTGCAAGGTTCTGGAATCATCAAAATGATAAGAAATTTGGCCCAGTCTTGGTTAAGTTACAAGCACCAAATATATTAATTAGTAGGCGGTTTCCGGGCAAAATTTGTATCATCATGTATCAGTCAAAACATATTCTTTCACATGATTGGTAATAAGAGTTTCCATTTCACTTTTTGAGAGGGGGGCGTTTCCAAAACTGGTCTATACCTTTAAGATCTGATATACATACACAGGCCAGAATAGTACTTACAATGTACATGTATACACCATGCACAACCATTGCAGGCAACTGTGTTGCATCGTTGTGAATTTAGTGTACATGTAGTATTGTAGTTGGGGGTCAATGCCCTCACAATACATGAAAAGTGCATGCAAGTGAAACATGAAATTCATATTTTGTATTTCACTGGAGTTATTCATTGTATTTTACGGATGGAAACATATTTTGAATGGCAAGATTCATTTTAATTACACTAAGATTATAGCCAGAGTGATTTGATTAGTGTCAAATTCAAATGACATGTACAGGTACATGTAGCCAGTTTTCAATAGTTTTAGTCTGGTATTAAAAATCGGTCGCCAAAAATCAATTAGGGGTATTTTGAAGACAAGATGCCTGAGTCTTTCGATAGCTTGGAAGGACAATGCATAGGGAATATGGGCACAGTTTTTGATGAATGTGCGACAATGACGTCTTGGTTGTAACCCTTAAATCGGCACGAAAGGTCATGTCCCACTTGGGTTCAAATCCCGTGATGGAGGTATTGTGGAGGTACATTGAGTATAAAAATAGGTGCCTAGATTTAGCTGTGGAAAATTAGTTTTTCACAATGGCTGTCTCTGTACTGACTATAGCTCGGAGCTTCAAAGGGATATCTATCTACAATCCTTGTAAGCCTTTGACATTTTGTTACAACCACGAACCTTTAGCAAATTGATTGACATCGTAATGTACATTAAAATCTGGATGCTTTTACCAACATTAGAGAGTAATCATCTTAACAAAGAAAGCTATTCATTATGAAACATAGCTGAGAATTGAAAGGGATTTTTGTTATTATTTTTGTTACTTGGAAGTAGTTGCAAGTATTTCTTTAAAAAATAGATGGACTGATTTTCTTTTGCTGCCTGTTTGACAAATTACTCCCACGTAGATATACATGTAAGAATACAAAGATATAAAATATAGAAAAGTTACCTATTGAAGAGAAGATACAGACTATTTAGCATCTGTATCTCCTTGCCCTTTATGAAATATAGCATTGAGATATGTTTGATGACTGTCGGCCTACGCAGCAGTTGAGCAATGTTGGACTCAGGTCTGCCAGCCTATCTGATGTTTATCTGTGCCATATGACAATGTGTACCGATAGGCAGTGGTCATTGGGAATACATTATCGTCTTTATCATCAGAAGACTGTTAACTCATTTTGATTATTTGTATAAAAATTGCCATGGAGATACAAAATCAGATCTACATTGTTGCTCATTGATTGATGCTTACCGTACTAGCCTTCATGACCTATTTCTCGGATGATCGGATCCAATGCCTTTTCTCTAATAGTCCAATTTTAAATTTATAGTTATCATTATATTACTATTGATATGTTGACAGCCTATAAATCTAGATAGATTTTGATTGAGTTTTGATATCTGTGTTACATCTCACTCGTAAATAACTAATTTTATATTTTCTGAATCAGAACATAATACCCATAATCTAAAATATATTATGTTATCTATTCTTTGTCTTGTAAATGTATGTTTCATACTACTATTATTTTTTAATTGCTATTTTCACGGTGAAGATATATCCAAACACCTCACTACTCACACAGACATGCAAGTACACACAAATAAGAAACTAAAGCGAGTAAACGCCCCTTTGATTCTTTAACAGTAGCGTTCTCGGCATTCGTTCTAATTGTTTTCAGTTGTGTTTACTCAGTCTCGTCTTCCGTAAGCTCGCTTTGGTTTGCTTCCTGACCTTCCTCTGTGTATTCTCAGGTGGCAAGTGCACAGTATCTGTGGGAAATTAATTGTCTGGGTCATAAGGTGATGAACTGTCAATGCATTCGTTTATTCTGACATATCTAGCTTCACTCTACTACTAATGGATAATTCATATGAAAAATGAGTGTCGTTCAATTGTTTACACACAATCTACTCAATGAAATGTAGACACAACTTGAAAACATAATTAATTTTTATCGTATGGTTATTTTTTGCTGCTGAAAATTGTAGCATTATTTCTTGTCATTATTTATTATGGAATATTTTGGTCATACATTTGTGGATAATAACTGGTTCAATTGTGAAGAATTAGTGTTTCTGGACTGTTTGAGAAAACTCACAAATTATTCGTCATCTTTTCCGGAATTTGATCTACTCTTTGATAAACATCCGCATGAGTAAAACTATACCACTGTTTATTCCTTCCCAGTCACCATTGTGTGCTGTTCGGAAGTGAAAGAAGATGATGACATGGTTGAGTTTCATAAGTGCATGAGCAAAACAAGCACAGGGCTCTATCTAGGGGTGTGTTCAAGCGATTTTTTACAAAGTTAGAATCAAAACATGAATCACAGATCAAAATGCTGTTAAAAAGCACGGTTACTGTGGGAGAGCGTTCAAGCGATTTTCATCAACGCTCATTTTTCGCTCATTTTCAAGCCCAGCCACTGCTCATCACACTGCGCAGTTTGACCCAGGAAGTATAGGTCAACTTCGCAGCGTGCTTTCTTTCTGTGTTTACGGTCGACTGTCGGTCAAACCAGAGGCCCGTTTCATAAAACTTTTTATCTATAACAAATGCTAAATTTCTATGACAAATTTGCTCTCAGCCAATCACATGCCATGATTTCAGTAGCTTCTAACAGTAGCTTGTTACTTGTTAATGATATCAAGTTTTATGAAACAGGGCCCAGAACAGGCCACGATAATGACGTCATAGAATCATGAATGAGATCTCTGTTCGTTTATTTTTGCGACCGATGGAAAATCGCTTGAACGCAACCGTGTTTTAAACTAAACGTCTTTGAAAACCGTGATTCTAGGATGAAAAAGTGTCGAGTGAACGCACCCTTACATGGTTGGGTATCATACATGTACTGTAAGTGAGCAAAACAAGCACAGGGCTATAGCTACATGTAGGTCAAAATATGATTAGAATTGGAGCATAGCCAAAGTCCATTGGACAAATATGATCTTAATCTTCCACAATAGCCTAACTCAAAGTACAAATATGATTTTTTATTATTCTACATTAGTCCAAGTCCATGAACAAATAGGATATATCCTAGATTTTAGACAAAGTGAAATCGAATCATAGTTTCTTGTCAAGATTTTTTTTTTTAAATGGGGAGAATGGGTTTCATATTGTTTCTTATTCAATCGATACCCACACCCTCCCCCAAACAAACGAGCTATGCCAGTGTCAACTTTAATACATGTTTTTTCTGAATAAAGTGTTGTTCGTCCATGCAAACATTGGTTCAAAAGAAGTTGAAATGGCAGGGGACAAGAGACTAGGTTTCACTTTTACTTTGCCATCTGTATCTCCTTGTATGCATATTACCCACTCGAATACTTTGCATACAATCATAGATTGGATACATGTTGAGTAGTTCATCAGCAAGTATAATCGTATGGTGGATGGATATGTTTTTAAGGTTGCCAGTCATCACAACAGGAAATGAATTGGTCTACGCACATAATGCTTTTATATGGCTGCCTGCATATTCCATGTAAACTAAAATAGTTTTAATGTCCTTAGCTAAAAGTTATTGCCATGACAAATATTGAATTGTATGGTTTCATTGGTCAATGGCTGTACATACATGTCTTGGGCTGTGTACATTAGTTTCATAAGTGAGCAAAAGAAGCAGAGGGCTAGCCAAAAATATGAATATAATTTAAACTGCATAAACAAAGTCCATGGACAAATACAATTTTATTATTCTACAGTAGCCCAAGTCCATGGATAAATAGGACTGTAATATCCTAGAAGATTTTAGACAAAGTGAAATAGAATTATAGTTTCTCGTCCAAAAATGGGGAGTATGGGTTTCATATTGTTTCTTCTTTAATACCCATCCCCTCCCCCCAAACATATTCTATGCTGATGTCAATTTCAATTCATATTTTTTCTGAATAAAATGTTATTTGTCCTTTTGCAAACATAGGATGAAAAAAAAGTTGAAACTAGAAATGCAATCGTGTCACAACGATGTGCGTGCAATGACGACGTGTTTCTACGTGTCAAACGAAAGAGCTTCTCTCGGACTATCCAGAGCAATTTGCACGAAGTCTGTAGCTTCTGTGATATTGGAGATAGGTAGGGCGAAAGAAAGGCATCAACAGTGACCTTGATGGGATGGTACTATGCCTACGAAGTTTGAAAGAAATTGGGATAGGGGAAAGAACCTAGAAAGGGCTCGCAAGCACTGCGTGCACAAACCAATGGGATTTGGTGCATGTTTGACATTGCAATCAAGTTCGTTCTGGGGGCCAAAAGCGTGAACCCGATATGCCCCATAGACAATGCGTGTAATGAATGGGCGGAAAACGTGCAGGATCTGTATTATGGCCGGAGTTAAATTGTTTTTTCTCTCTCTCTTTACGTCTCTTTATGGGCCGTATTTGGTATCATTAGAAAGAGAATTTCATGGTTGTTATTGTAAACCACTCTCTTTTTTTCTATGATAATCCTATCGAAACACGTGAAGTAAAATAGATGTATAGGACAAAATGGCGTCTTAAATGGCCCCCTTGACCAATTTCAAAAATCCGGCCAAGAGGTGCCCTGCGTATTGGAACTCGGCATGTCACTGCAAATTTTCAAGGAAAAAAAAGGACGTTTAAGGGGCGAAAAGCAGTCTGAAAAAATGACGTCATAGCCGAAACGTGTTAGGTTCGGGCGGAAACTCGGCGGAATTCGTGTAGTGATCTTTGTTCAAATGCGATTTACTCACAATTTTCTGTGTGAACATATATAATACTTGGTATCATCCGAAAGGGCACTTCATTGCGGTCAGTTTGACACCATTGTTAACTGCGCGCAATGTATTGCGCGCATTGAACGCGCTATTACGTAATCCATAGTAAATTCATCATTTTTGGCGATAACTTTGCGCTGACATATTCGAATTTTACCAAACTTAGTAAACAGTTGTCACGTATATGGATACATATGTCTGCCAAGTTTCATTGATGTAGGTATAACGATTGCCATTTTAGAGCAAGTTGAAGTTATTTCTCAATTTTCTTGAAAATGGCGAATTTGGAGGGCAATTTTCTCAAATTTGGTCAGTGATAGGGTATATAATTTTGTATATGGCTGGAAAGGGCATATCTTCAAGTATCTAAATCCAAAAAAGGGTACGGGTTTGCCAAGCCATTATGGAGATACGGCCACAGAGAGAAAGCCAATTCCCAGAACTTTAGAGGGCGCTATTTATGTTGTGCAAAGCCATTGGAGCGTGAAATTTGGCATGGCTATGTGCAATTATGAGATAAGGATAATGTGAGATTTAAACACAAAACGGAATTTATATGAGAAAGTTATGGCAGTTTTAGATTTTTAGGGGTCCATTTTTCAAGAATTTGAGAGATTTTTGACGGAGTCAGTTTCAGATTTGAATTTTGAGTACGAAGATGGCATTTTGAAGGTCAAGTTATACGTCGCAGATGAAAGAACATCTCTTAGACTATCTAGAGGAATTTGTTAGAAGTTTGTAGGATCTAGGATAGTGGAGAGAGGAAGGAAGAAAGAAAGGCCTTAAAATGGACCAGAAACGGACAAAATGGCGCCTGGACGGTTATGCATGAGTGATTTCGAAAATTGAAGAATGTAGTGACCTTGATGAGATGTTAGAGACTATGCCTATGAAATTTGAAAGGAAAAGGACATGAGGAAAGCACCTAACTAGGAATAACAAGCACTGTGTGCAAAACGAATGGGATTTCCGGACGATAACCAGGAAAACAAGAATATTAATGGGGCAGAATGTGAACGAAAACAAGGCAATGACGAAGGTCGTCATTGCAATTAGGTATCACTTTCACTTGCCCATCTGTATATTGATTACACGTCGAGTAGTTCATCAGCAAGTATATCGTATGGTGGATGAATATGGGCTTCAATGTTGTCAGTCGTCACAACAGGAAACAAATTGCCCACAATATGCTTTTATATGGATTCCTGCATTTTCCATGTAAACAAAAATAGTTTTAATGTCCTTGGCTAAAGTAATTCAGGGACACATATTTTTATATTTTTTTGTTTGTAATAAATTGTATGGCTTCATTGGTTAATGGCTGCACATACATTCACAGGGTGTTTGTGGCTGTGTACACAGGAGACAATCACAAAAATTATACTTTTCAGAGTACTTCTGCTGGTGTTTTTTTATTTGTCATTGTTATGTTCAAGGCTTGACACAAACAGGTCCAGACCCCCAACCTTTTGAAGTATTTACATAGGGCTTATACAGTAAAAAGTTGGATCTGAACCCCCTATCAAATGTTAGTGTGGAGCACTGTTATATGTCTGTGCCCCTTTGCATAAAACTTACCATTGATGGTAACTTTGCCATTAATGGTTACTTTGATGGAATCATTGATTTGATTGGCTGTTGAGTGATGTTGCCATGGTAGTTAATATTGATGGCATGGTTACCATCAATGGAAATTTTATGGAACAGGGCCTAATCTTTTTTTTAGTGGATAACTAATTGTGTAAAATTCTATTGAAATGATAATCATCATACAAAGCATGTAGAGAACTTTCAATTATCTTTGTTTACTTTATTCACTATCTTCAGTTAACCTTACTTTAATCGGGTGTCTTTGTATGTTTTATTTTCATGTGCAGGGTGATCCAGTACATCAAAAGCATATTGTTGTCACATTCCACGACATTGGACTAAATCGTGAGTATATTTTCATTTGGTTTCATGTGGACAATGAAATTCATATTTCATGCATTTATAAGATTTTGTTCTCGTGTAAATTTATTCACACCTGTAGCTCTTGTGTCATCTTTCGTTTAATTAAAGTGGGATGAATTCTTTGATTGGGGGTAAACTTCTCAACGTTGGCATATGTTTCTGCTTTAAGATGGAAAATGTAACTTTAATACACATTGTACAATGCTCAAATCGGGTGGGATTTGCCGCCAACGATATGCAAAGGTTCAACAACATTTTATTTAAAACTTTTATGACGTCTCTGCAGTCTATCTCGCAAACAATAGAGGTACAACATCCACTTCCCAACCACAATCGTGCAAATTTACTCTGTGATATTCATATCAATTTTAAACAGCACTGATAACTGACCCCCTTTCAGATTACACAAAGTCATTGTAGCGAATGCACATTTGAGGATCATTTTGATCGAAATTGAAAATTTCATAATTGGTTCAGGCTTTTTTTCGAGCATGCACCGAGGATAAACCGGTCGATATGTCAACTGATCTCTTCTGAACTATAAGTAGTTTCATTAAACTACGTTTCTCTATACACTGTTATCCAGTGTGTATGTCCTTTTTGCTATGCGATTATTCCTTACCCAACATTTCTTTGTCTGAGTTTTGTGTAACTATCTTCTAGTGTGAACGAGCCATGAAATTGATGAGGTTGATAAGCCATTAGGCCTGTCCTCATCAGCTCGAGATTGCCAAATATCCCGCTTTTTGAACTATCCCGATCGCAAATTATCCAGTTATTTTGGGTCTTCATCAGCCCAAAGTTGCAATTAGCGGGATATTTGGTCGAGATAATCAAGATATTTTGGGCTAGTTTGCAAAATATCCCGCTATTCGTCCGGTGCGTTTGCACCAGCCCAAAGACTTGCACTATGCGCAAATGCTGAGCAAAATATCTTGAGCTCGAGTTTCAAGTTTCGAGGTCAAGTCTCGAGCTGATGAGGACACTATTTGTAACTTCAGGATTATTTCCCAAATCAGAAATAGCGGGCTATTTGGCAATCTCGAGCTGATGAGGACAGGACTATTGATTTTGTGAATGCTTCAGGGGGTGGGATTGTGTATTCTTATCTTGTGACCAAAGATCAAGTATTGTGATATGGTCATGCTACTAGATCCCATGCTGAAATTGAGCTTGGCCCCTGGATACTGTGCACATGTTTGATCGAACGGATGCTGTATGGAAGCTTGGGCAGGGCTTCCCACTAGCTTTTTTGGAAGGGGTCCAGATTGAATGTTCCAGTTTGAACTGTTCAGAGTCTGTATGCATATTACGCCCTCTGTTAAAATGTTTAAATTTTGGAGGTCCAGATTAAGATTTTGGGTATTGGGGTGTCTGATGGTGTTGAGCCCTGGAACTTTTAATATGCAAACTGCCATCGGACTGTTTGAAGTACACATAAATTGTGATGAGTCTACAAAGTGGATTCTTTCTCATCATATGTAAAAACAAATAAATTTTCCCTCGCCCAAACCGAGTCTATCAATTTTTTTCCAGTTAGAAATAGTGTAGCCACAAGCCAGGTATTCCTCCAGAATTAATTTGTCCCCTGTCTATGAAAATAGATAATCATATATTTTGTCATATTTGGTAGATCAAAGAACAAAATTGTGGAATGCTATTATTGTTAAGACACTATTATGCTCATTTTACTTTTTAGATGTTATTTAAAGTTTGATTCAAAACAAAAAAAGGAGTTGATTTAACCTACTTTCATTTGGGAGGTGTTCCAAGTTATTTGCATGAGAAGCAACATTTTATCAGTGCAGAACATTTACTAGCATTGGCATCATTATTATCATTGTTGTTGACAGTGTTCCTGTTGTTGTTGTTCTTGCTGCTGTTGTTGCTATTATTAGAGGACCTCCAGGAAGATTGTCCATTTGTAATTAACATTCTTTTAATGTTTGTTTACTCATATTTACATTGTTATATTTGTTGTGAATTGCTGAATAAATAAATAATTAATTAATTAATTAATTCCACCTTTTGACCGCAGATACATCATGGGTAAAGTTCATCAGCACAAAGGCAATGGCCCCGATGGTGGGCAAAGTGTGTTTCATCCATATCAATGCACCCGGCCAACAGGACAACGCTGAAGATCTCCCTGATACGTAAGTCCATCATGAAACTATCTCACCCGTCCGTCATACATTTCAAACCGTGTAGAAAGAGCACCAATATCAACACATCATCAAGGGTTCAGTGACACAAAGACGTACATGTAACTCTTATATTTTGCCAAATGAGTATTAGATATCAAAATGTTGAGAAAAATGTGGGCTTTCCATGAAACACAAAGACTTAACTCCACCCAACTTCTCATTGAAGCTAATGGCTAGTGAAACAGACTTAACTCCTTAGGGCCCAAGTGCTCAGTGACACATAAACCACTTTATCTCAAAATGGCCAAAATGGGGTTATGTCTATGTGTCACTGACCCCTGGACATATACATGTAGTCTCTATACAAAGTCCTCTTTAATCCTTTGATTACAGAATCGTTTTATTACCATAGGCTTAGTACAGGAGCCACCTGGTTCACATAGCTAATGGATTAACTTAATGTTTTTAATGAGAACATTGTTTCAAATGAAAAAAACAAGTTTAACTTGGTCTTTCTATACAGGTGGTTTTGAAAGCAAAATGGACTAGATACATTTCAATATAATAGGCTACTTTACAAGATACTTCCCCATGTAGGCAAATGGATGGAGTATGAAGCATGTATGTACTTTAAAACCAGAAATATTTTGAAAAAAGAAACTATCACAATTTTGTTATTGTTATTTTCCCATGCAGTTTTGCTGCTCTTCTTTTCAATCAATTCAATTCAATTTTATTTCTAAAATGCAAAACAAATTGTAAAAGAAATACATTTGTAATATGTACGTCCATACAAAAAACTAAAACATATTGGCATGATAAAAGTGAGTCCATGCATAGGAGTTGGTTTTAAAGAACACTGGAAAATACATATTGTCAATACTAGGAAGTATTTCTGGGTTCTGTAGATGAAACTGTCAGTCCTCTCTGGGGAGTGGAAAGGAGTTCAAATGAAAGTGGGTTATTACATAAATTTCTCGCCAGAATCTTAGTCATAGATGGCCGAGTCTGTCAATCATCCCTTCCCTTGGGTCACCAATATCTAATATGTTTGGCAATAATATTTTGCGCACTGCGGAGGAGGTTTTACCAATTTCAAGCTTCTGAACCAGAATATTAATATGGATTATCATTTTGAATATGTAATGTGAAAAGATCAAAAAATGAAAAATGATGAGGAGTAGGAGAAGAAAAATATAATAAAAGAAAATTGATATAAAGTATAGTATTACAAAAAAAATATATTTTTGTGTACACATATCTATATCAATATAAAAGTTCAGTACTCCAGATTCCACTATATGTAATTGAATTGCATTCAGAAAGGAAAAGAGTACCTTTGAGTGGGAGAGAGCGAGAAAGATAAAGTACTTGTATGTTTGACTGGAGCATCATTGTGAACACCACTAGCAAGACGGCCAGACGCATTTTAATATTTACCCATACTTCAATTTTCATTGACACAGATTGCATATTCTAAAGAATACCTTTGAAGAGTATTTAATATGAAGTGCATCTAGATGGGTTTTATCTGCAAGTAAGGCTTGTCTGCTGTCATAAGCTGCTTGCCAATTATGAGCAACACAAACAAGACTGCCATAGTCTGCCAAACGCATTTTCATATTTACCCATACTTGAATTTCATTGACACAGATTTCAGAAAATCCACAGAATACCGTTTAAGAGAGTCAAAGATGAAGTGCATCCAGGCGTGTTTGCCGTCAGCATCACTGCAATCACACTGTGTGGTGATGCGTGTGTGATGATGCGAGCTATGCTAGCCAGACGAGCTGCCAGACATATTTTAATATTTACCTATACTTGAATTTCATTGACACAGGTACAGGTATCCCAAGATGCAGGAGCTGGCCGAGGAGATTCCCGGAATCCTCAAAGAATTAGGGTAAGTGTCTTCTCCATCCAGCCAGTCCCTTGTGGTGTAACCTCCTTGAATAACACATGTGGGGGTGTTTCACAAAGATGCTTAAAGTTGGACTTAAAAATTATGGAGAGCTGTTTGTAGCCTTAAAATTAAATATTTCCAAAAGCAAAAATTGAAGTATTTTAGACTTTTCATGAATTCCACACAAAGAACATGAAATCTCCTTGATAATAGAAAATATGAATGATTTGAATCAACATTTTATGCCTTCTACAAAATATTTCAATGATGCTTACGGCTTTCCATAATTGTTAAGTCCAACTTAGAGATAAGTTCAACTTAGAATCTTTGTGAAACACCCCCAGGTGTACCCAGAGGCAGAAGGGCGTGGTTGAGTTAAGCATCTTTTTGATAGAGTTAATGCCCTTCTGGCTCTCAACAGACGATGTGGTTAATTCAGGGGTGATAGTGTGCACTCAAAAAAAAATTGTTTTTTTTGTTTTCCCCTCGACCACGCCCCCCTTGAGTAAAAACAAAAAAGAGGATTCGCGGGGAAAAAATGGCATCGAACAACATTACCCCTTTCGAGTAAGAAAATTGGGGAAAAAAATAGGGCAAAATAGGGAAGAGTAGAGAAAATAAGAGGGAAATCGGGAAAATCAGGATAAAAAAGGGAAGAAAAAAAAATTGGTAAAAAAAAGAAAAACAAAAAAAAAATGTGGATTTTTTTTTTTTTTTTTTTTAAATCGGGAAGAAGAAAAAAATAATCGGGAAACCGATTTAAATCAGGTTTTTATTAGGCCTGTTAATTTCATAGGAAGTTTCATGACCGGGGGAGTTAAGAAATGTGTTGGCTGTGCCAATGTGCAACATGATTTTTTTTTTGTATTCATGTAATATATGATATTTAGATTTGAATAGGCCCGGATGGAAAAAAGAAACAAATAAGGTAGCATGTATAAATAAGTTTTTATACAAAAAACAAAGATTAAAAATGTATATGTCTTTCTGTATGATTTTTTAAACAAAGTATTTGTATTAAAAAAAGTATTTTGTAAACACATGATAGTATGTCAACTTATGAATCAATCCAAAGAGAGAAAGAGAGAGAGGGGGGGGGGTTATATAGTGGTAACATACATGTATGTCCTACTATGGATTTATAGAGATTTTAAGATTTTGTTGCAATTAAAATAATGTCTGTACATTTTATTGCATTCTCCCCCCAGCCCACCCTAGCCCACCCCATAATGGATATGCTAATGCATCAGAGTTGTGGAGGAGATATTTGTTGACACATTTTAAATTGGGTCAATCCATTTGCTTTGGTTGCCCCTCCCCCACTCCACATGAAAAGACTTGGCGTACTAATGCATCAAACCACACAGAGAACATAACAAATTTGTTTTCTTTCATTTTCAGAGTTCCCGAGACCCGTGAGGTGATTGGACTAGGGGAAGGAGCTGGTTCAAATGTACTTCTCAGGTTGGCTGTAAGTATTTCTGTAATTTGCTAATTTATGATCGTATATTTCGCAGACCATGATATACACCCCCGAGTCGTAGCCATTCAAATGATTGTGGGTAACTGTACCAAGAGTTTGAAATTAGTTTGTATAAAGGTCACATTCTTGATTTTCCCTACATCAGCTAAAATTCCTGTATAGACTATCAAAAATACAGATTTATCAAAAGCATTATTTGTATCATGATCTGAACTTTCTGCTTTGTAGACAACGACAATCTCCATTCAAGCTCCTTTCATAATGTGTACAATGGATTTTTCCTTGGTTGCCCTTAGTCAGCAAAAAAAAAACCCACACACCCAAAAATATTCAATGACAGAAGTTATTTACATTCAAAGCCAAGGATTGTATACAAGTTATATTCAGGCCAGATTCTCTGGATGAGTATGGAGTCCAGAGTTTGAAAGCAAACCTTTTGTCTAGGCCTCTGCTATGGAGATACGGGATCAGAGATCATGATGAGATATGAACAACCGAGAGAAACTTTTATTGAATGTGAATATTTTATGACTTTGTGTGCCAAATGTCCCTGCATGTGGTCTTGTACGATGATATACATGTACTTGTAGCAGGCTAGCTCGTATTGATCTTTTCTCATGTAGATAAATATTGACACAGGTTAATATCAAGAATGAAAGATACATTATTGATTTTAGTATATTTCAAGTGGAACATTACCCATGTTCTGTATCGATTGATTTAACATTATCGCTTTTGTTTTGCATCTCTTGCTCTCTGTGTGCACGCTCTCCCCCTCCCCCTCTCCCTTCTCTCTCTCTCTCTCTCTCTCTCTCTTTCTCTCTCTCTCTCTCTCTCTCTCTCTTCCTGTTTTTTTCTCTGTCTCTTACTCATCTCTGTCTGTCCACTCCCTCTCTCGCTCTTCTCTTCCTTTTCCTCCATCCCCTCCACCCCTCTTTCAATTGCAACCTTTTTTAAATTCTTTTTTTAAAATTATTTCTCACTATGTCTTCCCTTTCCTCCATCTTCCCTTCTCTCTGACTCTCTATATTTTCCCCCTTCTCTCTCTCTCTCTCTCTCTCCCCTTTCTTCTTTTTTTTCACCTTCTCTGCAGATGAAATTCCCCAAGCGTATACTAGCCTTATGTCTGCTGGAGTGCACCACCACTTCAGCCGGCTTCTCAGAGTGGGGGAGCGAGAAGGTAAATCTCAACAAAACTATTCTGCTGGATATTGTTTTAAAGGTTGCCCAACAAACAGCTTTTAGATTCATTTGCTCTTTGAACACATTTTCAAAGGTTTTAAATGTTGCCATGAATAATCTTGCCAATAATTTAATTTGTGAAACGCATGGGCAGATGTCAGCTACACTAACCTAGTTTTTAACCCGGACCAAACACTATACCTAGATTAAAATCTGAACCTAACCAGTCAGAAACGC
The DNA here is from genome assembly GCA_035222895.1 of Strongylocentrotus droebachiensis. NCBI lineage: Eukaryota > Metazoa > Echinodermata > Echinoidea > Camarodonta > Strongylocentrotidae > Strongylocentrotus > Strongylocentrotus droebachiensis. The sequence goes on along the minus strand of JAVYIG010000046.1, from coordinate 1,083,690 downwards.
AATCGTTACAGTAACCCTAACCCTATGTCATTGATGCAATATAGCCCACAGCTACCGTCCCGGACCGGATGTCAGTGCACCGTCTTTAAGTGATCATCATTGTAGAGATACATTTCCCCAGAGTAAGAGGGGCACTAAATCATGTGCTTTACTACCTACTCCATGCCCTCCTCAGTCTCAACAGACTATGAATCTCCTGCTTCTGTCGTGATCATATACTGAACACAGAAGTAATGCCTTGCTGGGTCTCCACAAACGATCGTGACTATGTACCTCAGGGATGCCAGTTTCCAGGCAAAACCCTGAATTCAGGTCCTGGGGACTTATTTTCAAGCCATAGTTTAAGCTGTTTTGTGTACAAAATAGCTCATTCTAGGTGATTTTCAGGCCCTCTGATCAATTCTAACTGGCATCCCTGGTACCTGTACATGTATCTCCTACATTAGTCTCGGTCATATACTTGACACAGAATTAATTCCCTTCAGAAGATATGACAGTGGATCTCCTGTTGTCACGATAAAACATGAACTGTTGCCAGACCTTCCACTGGTCCTTGTCCTCTTTGATTTCCTCCTCCCCTTCCTGGGGGGTGTTTCACAAAACTTGTCATCAGTGACGAATGACAGTTTTTGTTATAAGCTACTGAAATCCTTGCTTCTGATTGGTTATCAGCAGATTTGTCACTGATTTTTTTTTCTTCTTCATTCGTCATTGAAAAAAGGCTTTGTGAAACGCCCCCCTGATTAGGGTTGACACATCATTGTTTCGGGGTCATCATCCTTGCTGTGGAAAAATGACTAGGTATCTTCCAGGGACCTGTCACAGAATTGAAAACCTGCTTTGTTTATAATAATAATATCATATCTAGGAGCGCTAAAAAAAATAGGTACGATAGCGCTTACAAATACATTTATATGAAAAGAGGACAAAAAATGTAAAGTCTCACATGAAGTAGATCATATAGATCACTGGGGAAAAGGTGAGTTTTGAGGGATCTTTGAGGGATGTTAGCCACTGATTTTGGGACCCTTTGCTTTAATAGACAGGAATGCCTTTTGTATGTGTAACGATCGGTCTGGCACCTTGTAATTACAGTAGGGTGGTCGTCAAAACGGATGAAGTGATTAATGAGGATACAGGAAGAGACCCATTCATAAATTTCTCCTTAGCACCTATCAGAGAGATGATTAATTGAATTAAGGATGATTGGAGGGGGGGGGGGGGGGAGACAAGGGTGTTATTTGAATTGAGCTATTAACTCATAGAGTACCGAAGCTGTGACATCATAAAAATCTATTTTTTAGAAAGTCTCAATTTTTTCCCCATTTTCTGAAAGAGCATCAAAAATAATGTCCAAACGTCGAAAAGCAATTGAATATGTTATGAGCTAGATCACTATAATACTGAGTTCACAAACATGTAGAACATCTATTTATTCAAATGGTCATATCTCAGCCAATACTTAATATATTAAATTGGTTTTCGACATTTGGACGTTATTTTTTTAATTATAATTTTTTTTTTTTTTATGACGTCACACTTCACCACTCTATGCACCTTTGAAGAGATTATAACTCTCATGATAATAACCACTAATGTTCTGTTACACTTTGTTAAACCACTGTAAGAGCCAGATATATCCCCAATAGAAAAGACTGAGAATTATTGCCCTAAACCTCTCAGTTTACAGGTTTGTGTATTAAAGTAAGGATGACTAAGTCACAGTTTTCCATCTTTTTGAAGAGTTCTCAAGATGTCTAATCGGTGTTGATTCTTTTGAAAGAATGTTTCTTCTGCTTCATTTAGGGGTTTTTATACTGTCATGACATTCACCATTTACATCAGGATGCAGGTTATTTCCATTAAAAAATGTAGATTGTAGAGCTATTGAGCGCCATGAGGGCCCGGCAGAGGCGGACGTCAGGGGGTGTTTCACAAAGATCAAGTCAAACTTAACTCTAAGTTGGACTTACAAATTATGGAGAGCCATTTGAAGCCTTGAAATAAAATATATGAAAAAGAGAAAATTGAAGTATTTTAGACTTTTTATAAAGAACATGAAATCTCCTTCATAATAGAATATGAATGATTTGAATCAACATTTTATGCCTTTTTGAAATAAATTTTACAAAATATTTTCATACCCTAGATGCTAACGGCTTTCCATTATTGTTAAGTCCAACTTAGAGATAAGTTCGACTTAGGATCTTTGTGAAACACCCCCCTGTGCTATACAAGAAGCCATCATTAAGATTCCCAATGTCTTGTTTTGTATTTTGATATTTTAATAGGTGGCATCATGGCAGTTGAAGCATGGCCATAAGATGACAGCTAATGCTGAGAAGTATATCCTCTGGCATCACCTTGGCAGACGAACAGTGAGTAGCCATTAGCACATGTTTTATTAGGCCTGTCTTCATCAGCTCGAGTTTGCCAAACAACCCGCTATTTTCAGACTTTTTCAGATATTATCCCAATGCCTAAAATTGTGCCTTCTCAGACGGATAGGCTCATCACAAACTAGCTCAAACAGGCGCAAATTCCAAATATCCCGCTAATTGCAACTGCGGGCTGATGAATTCGCAAATTAACTGGCTAATTTGCAATTGGGTAAGTTAAAAGAGCAGGTCATTTGGCAAACTCGAGCTGATGAGGACAGGCTTATTGAACTTTTTATCAGTAGCAAGTTACAGTAATTAGATTCACACGGTAGGGAGTGGAAAAGCTTGTGGCTTAATATTTTTAGGTTATCACTGATGTTATTATATGCTGAGGTCACATTCATGGTTTTAAAACTTTCACTCTAATTGAAAGTTTAAAACCATGGGTGATCTTGTAGTCGGTGCTATAACTCTGAGCCCAGCTGGTCCTCCTTCAAAGTTATGTACTGCTATGCAGACACAATTAACCTTTTCTCTGATGTCATGAACTATATACAACTTTTCCAATGTCAACACTGTGTGTACGGAACATTGTCATTTTAACGTCTGATTATGTCTGCTAATGATATTTAATATGTCATAAAATGTTACCCTCCTACACCCTTGGGTCCCGCAACACAAATCATAGCAGTTGATAGTACAATCCATTTTGCGATTGATTGCATTGATCATTGTGTGCAGTCAACCGCACAAATCTATTATATGATCAGTTCCTAAGCTTTGTGTTACAGAGCCCAGGTCAGTTTCTCTAAACCACCACACCTCCTGCTGAAAACTTCTTCTGTTAACAAAAGAACGATGTATTGACGTAGCTCCAATTTTCTTGTGCCAACATTAATGTGTCAAATTAGCAGACATTTCTATTTGTAAACATTGCTCTTGGTGAAGAGGTGTCTGTGTCAGGTCTAGTGGATACGTCACCGGACTGTGAACCACAAGGTTACCACACGGTTCATGGTTCATGGTCCATGTCTCGCCATGGCACTTATGTCCTTTGGCAAGATATTACTCTGCATTTGCCACTCTCCACCCAGGTGAAGGGAATGGTATCCAGTGTAGGAGGAAAATCCTTGCATGCTGTAGTGCCTTATCGTGACGGCTCAGCTACAGCCGGGTAATAATATGATACTTTGTATTAAACATGGTATAGTATATTCATACATGTATTTGCTGCGCTATATAGTATATCTATAAAGCGCTTAGAGACATCATAGATGTATTAAGTGCTATATAAAAGCTTATTTATTATTATATAAATGGAAATATCATTGTTATTATATTCCTTTCTTCTCACTTCCTTGAAGCACTCGACTGAGTACGTTGACATCGTGAAGCAGTACCATGAAAACCTGTACAAAATGATGAACGCCCATAACCTCGGACTCTTCATCGACGCCTTCTGCAAGTGAGTATAAACCAAACCATACGATACCGGTAGACTTGGCTACTTTGTGATGTAATGTAGTTGAGCAAGAAGATTAATATTCAAATGTTTGGTTGCCAGAAAAGGGGGGGGGGGGGGGTGATCCGCCCTGATATGGCTTAACCTTTTGACTACTGAATTCTTCTAATCCCATAGGTGTGGTACACATACTAGTCAGTTTCCATATGCTGCGGATTAATAAAAGAAAATTTTGCCATATAGCATGAACAGATAATATGATGTATGTCAAGAATATATAGACATATCTAGATACATGAATAGCATCAGTTTTCTCACCAAAAGCAATACCAATTTACACAATCAATCAAAAAATTGATGGAAAGATGTTAATGATTTCATCGTACATACACAATTTTCTAACTTCGTTATCAAAATCACTGTCAATGCAAATTGTCATTTCGGCTACCACAAAGGCATTAATCATTTCCTTATTAAGGAAAGAGTTCAGTGACACATCCAAAGTTAATAAGGTTAGAATAGCAATTATTCTTTTCCTATTTGTCCTATTTTCTATGAAGATATTATCTCCTTCTCTAATCTTTCTGCTTCTACCCAAAGCAATTAACTAAAAGTTAGTATGGCCACCTAATACGTCATACTTGAGCAAATTCTGCCATCTAAGTGTTGTAATTGTATATATCTATGATTCTTATCTTCGGTTTTAATTAAGGGCAGTATGTGCCAGAGTCCTGATTTGACATGTCAGCAAAAGAGAGAGAGAGAGAGAGAGAGAGAGAGAAAGAAAGAAAGATAGATAATCAGAGGTCATTTGTAAGACTAATCAGCAATTAGTGGTGATACCTAAAACAGATGTGGCAGTCTTGAAATTAAAGGCAATCTTGATTTATGGGAATGTAACTGCTTTTCATGCAAACCATCGCCAAGGTATTGTTGTTTCTTTATCATGCAGTCATGTATGTTAGGCCTAAAAAAAGATATCTTGTATTGCCCTGTAGGTGCCAAAACATGGGTTGTTCGGTCAGATTTTTTTTTTTTTTTAATTAAAAACTTTCGAAGGTTTGAACAAAAATTCCTCTAAAAACAGTAAATATAATATTACAAAAATACAACTTTTTTTTTTTAAAGGCCCTATTTGGAGCAGCAAAATATGTACAAAAACTTAGGTGGATATCACACTTACATAAAGCAATTTATAGCATATATGGAACCTCATCATTTACTATCTGGTTTGATATAATATTTTGTAGCCCAATACCCTTTTACAACACAATAGTTTTTATTTCATCTTTTTTTTTTAGTCTTTAACATCCATAGGATTCTGCAATTACCATAACTTCCTCAGTATTAGTTCTCAGAATTTCCCTTAATTACTTATAATGCTCTGCTAATTGTGATCTGTATCACATGATGGAGATCGAATGGAATAAGAAGCCTTTGAAGCATATCATCCACACCTGTACCTACTTGATGATTTAGTTTAGGACATCAAGAAAAAACCTTGCTTGTCGGCAGTGAGGTGCCTCTTGCAATATTTCCCTAGAGTAAAGTAGATACAGAGCTGATGCATATCGGGACGTTCTTATCAACTCTCATGACTTAATAAAAAACATGTGTTTTTTTTTGTCAGTCGTAGACACCCTTGAAGGGTCTGAAGGTAGAAAATCTTTGTATTAAAGATGCTATGTCCCTTTTGCAGCCAACCTCAAATTCTGTAGAACTTTGTAGGAGTTATGAATATGTCATGTATGTCCTATCTGTGAAATTTAAACGTTAGCCGTGTCCTAGTATTCAAATTATGCAAGGAAACCCGTTACTTGCTAGACTTCACTGTCAAACATTATTGAGTGACTGACTGGCTTTCTTTCTTCTTTTGTAATAACATACATAAAATGAGCTGTAAAGGGTACATATCAATAACCCACTTCTTGTAATGGCCAAAATTAAACTGATTGAATCTTTGCGCAGCATAAAACGTACCACCATTCGGTACAATGGTCTGAAAAACCAGACTAATACTAACTGGCTCTATAGCTCCTAAGTCGATTCGACAACTAATGGTCTTTATTTTGCCACTTAAAGACATTTTCAAGCCCCCCTTTTTTTAAGGGAAGTTCTAAATTAGTATTATGTTTCAAAAGCCGTTGGAATTTAACCTTTTCATATTTTTGGCCTGCAAATGGGACAGAGTACCTTTAAAGTGACTCGGTAGCATTGCCTCAGATTCTAAAACAAAATCCTGGATTTAGCTCATGCTGCAATCATAATTATAAACCTTAAGGTCAGTCAGGAATCCCATGACTTTTACAAGCAGATATTTATGATTGGAAATCGAAATTTCAAAAAACGTTTTCCTAACGGTTTTTATAACACTACAATCTATTGGGGAAAATGAGAATGGTAAATATCACCATATCACAAACACTGACAACACGTAGGGCCATGCATCTCGGATTTTACATTGTTAAACAATGCCTTTAAACAAATATTATGGAGATTCCTATTCCTCCAGGACAATTACCAAGGGTTTGACACTAGCTAGGGCCCCCGGGTCACCAAACTGCCCCATCGGACAGTTAAACATTCAAGGCAGTGAGATAGATAGGGAGATAATAAACGCCTGAATGCTTTGATGAGTTTGCGTGACTTAAAAACATGTTTTTCTCTTCTTGTAGGAAACCTTGAAGGCACTTATCAAATATATAATCTTTAAATAAACAGAATTTGAACTAGTACCCCCTAGGACAATATTTATACTCCAGGACAATTATGGCTATTTGGATTACTCTGTGTTACAGTAATATCCAATGGCTAGTTGTAATGTCCTGTTAAAACAAACAGTGTAGGCTCCTAATATTAGTAATTGAAGTTTTTGTAAATATTTAAATGGAAAGGGGAAAAAGGGCTGAAATAAAGTTAATTTTAACCCATTGACTCCTGAATTATATTCCTGTAGGCTTAAGTACAGGGGCTACCCGGGTCCTGTAGGCATTGGTTTAATTCTATCAATTTCATCTGTGGTAGAACAGCTCATATTGAGCTGACAAATGAACCACAATCTTTGACCAGATTGAACATTAAGCTAGTCATTGTTCTGTAAATGATGTATGCATGTACTTTTAAATCTAATGCTGACTCAGGGATGGCATTTCAAAGTTGCATTACATCCGGTGAAAATGTGCCATATAAATCACTGTTACTCAGTCAATGTCAATATACAGTTAAAAACTAAATCATTCATGCCCCTCATAAACGTTACGTTTTTTAATAATTTTTCGCAACTAAAAATTGACAGGCGGTCTGGTTGAATTAGAAGCTTTGGTGAATACTTTTAGATGTAAGCTTTGAAGCCTATCTGCACTAGTTTGGCCAGGAGGGATTACACCTCCCTGCATGGTCACTGACAGGTGGTTATCTCATCAAATCAGCTCTCAAATTTACATAAGAAAAATGGGACCATGGGGGACCAATGGTCACCGATTAGGCATTGTTTGCTATATAGAGGGCACAAGTTGCTATAAGTAGTGCAGTGGGGCTTTAATATGTCACATACATGTACTCAAGAAACATGTATTCAAATACCTGTGAAATTGCAAAAATATGCCATATAAATCACTTTAACTCAATGTCAAATGAGTGTGTCTTGAGGAGGAGACTAAGAGAAATGATGAATCTATGAGGAACCTTAGATAGACATGATAGCTACAAGGGTTCACAAGACTCGGGGGAATCCCCCCAAGATGGTGACATTTACCACAGTCAGCACATCACTTATTCAGCCGCTCCTGAATTATTCACTCATCAAAATCTGACTGTATGAAATCTTTCACTTTGTGGATGTGTGGAGCAGACAGAACAAGTGCAATTTTGATTTGTCGTTGGTGTCTGTCCTATTGCAAGAGGGGTGAGAAGGCATGATGATTGAGAGGGAGGGGAGGGGGGGGGGGGTGGAGAGAGTTATGAACATGATGTGAGTTATGAAAGAGACCTGTAGCTTTCAGTTGTAGAAAATTAAAAGGCATCATGAAGAGAAAGGAGAGAAAAAAAGCGCCGCTATAGGAGGATCAAGTGCTATTCATCCGCCCTAGTTTTTTAGTGATCAAAGTTTAGAAATTTTTAAGAGTTAGATACAAATAGAATTGTTATAACAATATATATTATACATAGTGATTTAACATCTCTATTTGCATAAAAAATGTTGTGGTTCAGTTAATAAATGGTCTTACACAAGATTTAGGAAGGTTATTAATTGAATGATCAGGGGGCCCCTGTTGCATAAAACTTACCACTGATGGTAACTTAGCCATCAATACTAACTACCATAACAACATCACTCAACAGCCAGTCAAATCAAGGTAAAATGGAAGTTACCTTTAATTTTATGCAATGGCACCCAGCTCTGTACTTGAAAAAAAGATTGGATGTGGTTTGTAACATGTGGGACAAATAGCTTGGACTTGCCTAAACTAAAGATGGAACAAATTTATTTTTGTTTTCTTTCAGCCGAACAAACATCAACAATCACCTTAAAGATTTCAGCCTGCCTGTCTTCCTTGTGACAGGAAGCAAGTCTCCTCATGTCCATGAAGTGGTAAGTAGGCTGCACTGCATCTATGCAAATATATGCAAATTAATCCAGCTGCTTGCACAATTATACAGATAGATACATTTGATTGCAGATGTAAGATCAGAAACTTTTGGCAACCAAAATGGTGTTACTGTCCATGATGGTTCCAATGTTTCACACCATGAAACATTCGCGAATCTGAACCATTCATAAATTTGGCATAAATTTCATTGTTGCACTCTTTCATAAGTATCTGGTTTTGAAGCAATCCATCAGTTTCGAGCATCTCAAGTTTTTGACAGCTGGGGGATGTGATATTTGCTCCAGGCTTTGTTAGGGTTAGGGTTGCGATCTAGGTTTAGGTCGGGTTCGGTTCAGGGCTTGGGTTCAGGTTAAGTGTATGGATTCAGGGTTGAAGTCAGGATTTAAGGTCATTTAGCAAAATTTCCAGCAGAGCAATTGTTGCAGGAGCATAGGGTCATAGAAACCCCACGTGTCCGTTTCTAGTGTTGTGGAGGTTGATAAGATCTTATTTTCTCAAGGTGTCACTTTTTTACTACCCAAAAGGCTTTTAGCTGAATCTCACTCACACCTCAAGACATTATGACGCTTGACCAATGTTTTTGAGCTAGCATTTATACCTTCTAGCACCTAGTCCTCAACGGATGTATTTTCATAATTTATTCAAGGGACAAGAAGTTTGCTATTGACAATCTTGAAACTTGCCTGGAAGAAAGAATTGCTACCAGATGCATGACTTTTTTTGAATAAATTTATATTTTTGAAATGTTGAGATTAGATATAAAACAATTCTTAATAGACTCAATAGTATTCAGATTTTCTTGTCTCTATTTTACCATTTCATTTGGAATATTTATGACTTTACAAAAAGTTACGAACCCCCTTGAGTTAAGATTAAATGACAGACAAACAAATATTGGAGAAATGTATTTTGTGTATATGAACAAGAGAGTTCATAGAAAGATATCAAAGCCTTAGCTTATTGTATTTTACTGGTTGATTTTACTTTTTTCTTTATCAGGAAAAAATCTATGAGATGCTTCCTTCCAAGAAGAACTCTCAGATCCTGATTGCCAAGGATGTAGGAGGCGATATCAAGGAGGAAAATGTAAGTTTATCCCATTAATGGCTCCTTTAGAGCAGGGAAGGAGGAGAGGAAAGGAAGAGTGCTTAGCTTGTATAATAGTATAAAGAGAAGAGAAATGAAAGGTAGGAGGATGGAAAGAGGTTCGTAAGAGATATAACACTGTAGATGTAGTATACACGGTATTAAAGTAATACATTGTATAACATGCATTATCAGGTTCTATATAACATTGTCAATAAAATCATAGAAAACAGGAATAACTTTACCAGTATGCTTGGAAGAAATAAAGTGTCTATTCCAAGGCTGCTAAGTCATACGGAGCACCACCCGTGCTCTCCCACTTGCCGGCGAAGAAACAAAGTTTGACATTGTTCTTATACAAGTCTTGTGCGGCCTTGGACCATTTCCTCTTCTCTTTCAAATCTTCGCGTGTGAGATCACCCGTCATGTAATATGATTCCTTGGCGAGTTTCAGGCGCTGGTTTCTCATGACGTCAATCTTGTCGCGATAAGACAAGGTCTTAAACATAGTGGGTGGTATTCTCGAAAGCGGCCTAAGTTAAATCAGTGGCCTAAACCTGGTTTAAACCATGGACTATCTTTTTTGCTATTCTCGAAGGTGGCCTAAAGATAAGCCAGGCTTAAATACGTCATAGTTCGGCCTAACTTTAGGCGGCTCAGAGGGCAGGTTTAAATACGTCATAGTTCGGCCTAACTTCGCGTGACGTCACTTTTTAGTTAAATTGACTGTCCGCGGAGAGTGAACGGTAAGTTTTGCATTTGAATTTCTATATTTGATAACAATTTACACTCTTTTGTATGGATAAGCGCTCATGAAAGTTACACCAGCTAATAAAGTATTGTTGTTACTTTCATGTTGCGGTACTGGTGATAATCTAAAATGCTTTTAACTGAATAAATTTGGGGAAAACTTGGTAAATGTTCAAAGTGTTGCAGACCAGTCCCATACGTGCAAATAATTGTCGGTTAACATTTTCGTTTCCTGAGATTGAGCAATTTCTTACCGGGTAATTGTTTTCTTGGCACTATTGTACTTTCGTACGCATATACCACCTTAACACCAACTTAAAACTATCATTGCTAGACGTATAAACTACTGTTATAGTGGATTTTCGAGACGCTGTTGCCTAAAAGTGGACTAGCACTAGGCCTAAATTTAGATCTAGCTGTCTCTTTCGTTCGTTAGCCTCTGATTTGGGTAGGGTCGGCTCCTCTTTTTCAGCCGACCCTACCCAAATCAGAGGCTAACGAACGAAAGAGACAGACATTTCGGTCTGGTATCACCTCTGCCTGAGCTGCAGTGCTAGTTGTGGCTGTTGGTGCGATAATTTTCTACAGGATGATGATGATTTTCATAACCAACCACCCCCCCCCCCCCCCCCTCCCCTAAGAAAAACATTTTTTTAAACAACTAGACCTAGATCTAAATTTCATCAATAAGAGTCTAGTCTAGACAGGTCTAATAGAAATTGAAAGGAAATGGACAGAAGCTTCCTTTTTTGACATACATTTGCTGATAATGTTACAGTAGTTTAGTCTAATAATACTATTAAGCCTAGTTAGTAAACTACAGAGAAAGAGAAATTGTAATTTCTTATCAAATATCAACATAATTAATTTTCATCTTGATTTTCTGCTATTTCAGGTTCTTTTCAATTGATGCATGGGGATGAAAAAAGAAGGCCTCTCCCAAGCTACGGTGTCCCACCTTGTGAAGTCCATCTCAATAGCCATTGCCAGGAGATCGGACCAATACATCTCAATTCCTTCAACAAGAGAGGCAGTCCTGCAGAGTGCAGACCCAACATGAATTTTATAATTACTGCCATTTCCCTGGCGTTAATATGGTCGGTGCTATTGATTGCACCCACATAGGCGTCTTCAAGCCAGTTGGCCCAACACCAGTTATTTCCTGAACAGGAAAAATAGATACTCCATTTTTCTTGGAAAGTCTGCTGGTGAGTAAAGCTGTAATTACTCCTAAATTTGGTAAACTAAATCATGTTTATACAATTTTTATTAAAAAGATCTGCTGATTTCATGAATCTGCAGATGTGTCTACAGGTACATTATGAAGTGATTTAAAATTGTTTTGTCTGATGAATGTAAGTGCAAACTACACTCAAACTTTTATTCATTTTACATCGGCACGAGCTAATATTTTCAGCTCGATTGCCATGGCTACCAGTCACTCCTGACAGTGACAGCTTGGCCTAGACTTTTGGGTGGATATATCTCTGAAAATAAGACACAAATAATCAACAGTTGATTAATTACTTTCAAATTTGGGTCAGAAGAAAATTCAAACCTACCACTAACAATTCTAGACCATATAAGACTTAACGACCTACAGACTGCAGTGCAGTACAGTGCAGTACATTTTCATTTTACTTTTTCCCCTTTCACGAAGCTCATTTTGGGAGATAACATAAACAATAAGATAATCTTTGGTCTAATGTTAGATTGAACTAAAATGGAAAAGTTGGGCTCTAACGATTAGGGCCTTGTAAAATATACAACCCAGGCTGCGTTTAAATCTAGGTTAGGCCAACTGTCGGCTGGTTATCTAAGTAAGATGTAGACCTCTAGACTTGATTTTAGGAAAGGGACTAACTTGGCTATAGACTTTAACTACTTAGGGCTTTCTTAGGCCATGACATGGCAAGTACAACTGGGTGCAAGCACATTTATGAGATAGTACTGCAAGAATGTGTATGTTTGTTCTTGACTTTAAAAGAGATACCGGTAGTCATTCTGTAAATCAATGATTACTAGTAACTGAGTGGGGAGGGGTGCCTAGTCACTGCCTACATGAAAGGCGCCTTAATTTTTTTTTTAAAGTTAGAATATGATTGACACTATAACTAAGACCAATTATCAATGTAGTAGATCTTTGATATTTTAATGAGGTCTAAACCTTTTTATTTTTGTTTCAGGATGATGTTCTTCTTCAGTAAAATAAATGAAGGCAAATTCCCTGATAATTGAGACAAATTCAGAGAGAGGAAGGAGAACTACTGAGCTGCTGAATTTCTGACAGGTAGGCTGTACGAATAAGTTGTTGTTTGTATGCCCAGGTACTTCAAGGAGGGCATTTGTTCATTCACATATTTCCATCAATACTTTCATGTAATTGATTATGCACTCCACTTTTACCACAATGTACATGCAAGACCTTTTTAATGTTTAACAGAAATAGGTTTCAATGTGCTTCCTTTCATTCTTTTCTCTTTTCATTCAACAGACATACTTGCAAGGACTATGAAGTTCTACTTAGCCTCTTCAATGAACCAGACTCCATCTGCTGTAAATGTGACTGCATGGGGATCAAAACCTTTGTATTATAATTCTCATAACATGACGCTATGGTAACAAACAAGCAACCATTGATAAAAAGCCTGATATGTCCTTGTTTGTGTGTGAACCACAAAGCAACCATCACTCATAAGGATGTTTTTATGTACATCAGATGTTCATTGTTTCACTGGAAAAATTGTGATTTTGAATCATTTAAGAAATCATGTTTTATAATGTGTTTATAATATAGTGCAAATCATGATATAACAGATTCCCTGCAAAAGAAACACGGCTCAAAAGTAGACTATGCTTTGTTTTAAAAATAAGTGGGAGAATCTAATGTAATAAATGCATAACATTTAATTCTAATAGTTTAAAGTAGCAGATTATGAGGCTATTGGAGCTTAATATTTGATTTTGTCCTTCAATTTTTTAATCGTATTCATCGTGAATTACAATCTTTTCTGTTTTAAGAAAAATAAATAAATTGAACATAATTGTTGATATGTTATATACAATATTCCTTTCATATCTTTTGATTTTAAGTGTGGATACTGTTGGGTTCATTGAATTATACATGGAAAAAGTCTGGAAATAGAACAGTGAGAAAACAGAGAGCTAGCGAGAGAGAGAGAGAGAGAGAGAGGGATAGAGTAGAAGAGAAAGTGAACCAAATGAGAAAGAACAATTTAATGGTGAGAGATGTCATGAAAATGAGAAATAAACAATGATGTGAGATAGTGTGTGTGTGTGTGTGTGAGAGAGAGAGAGAGAGATGGAGATAGGGAGAAAGAGTGTTTTTTTTGGGGGGGGAAGGGTATAGTGCCCCCTTTTTCAAATGCCCCTTTTTATATAGGAAAGTGCCCTTTTAATACTTTGTAAGAAGTGCCCCTTTTTCCATAGGAAAAGTGTCTCTTCCCCTTTTCACCTCTGATAAGTGCCCCTTTAATTTTGACACGCGCCCCTTTTACTTTGACAATTTTCCTTTGCAATAAGTGTCAATTTTCCATTGCTATAAGTGCCCTTTTAAATCTCTAGTAAGTGCTCCTTTTCAGGTACGAGAAGTGCCCCTTAACCTCTGATAATTGCTCTATTTGAATCTGAGAGGTGCCCCTATTAACAAAATTATCGGTGCCCCTTTTCTTTCAACAAATGCACATTTCCTTTATTATAAGTGCCCCTTTTAAAATATGTTCAATGCCCCTTTTCAGGTGCGATATGTGACCCTTTTCACCTCTGATAATTTCCCTTTTAACAATGATACAATTCCAGCAAGTGCCCTTTTTGTTGGTGCTGCCCCCCGCTTTGGAAGTCGCTCCGCCGTCCCTGGACGTCGTATTGCTCAAGTTGTCGAGGTGATGCATCCTCTCCACACTGCGCGCATCCATTGTCTTAGCCCATTGTCTTAGTGCATTGTGACGTCATATTGCTCAAGTTGTCGAGGTGATGCATCCTCTCCACACTGCGCGCATCCATTGTCTTAGTGCATTGTGACGTCGCAGCTTCGGTACTGAGCATGTGCAGAAACCGTAACCATGGTGAATAATCCATGGACTAAGTTAGGCCAGGTTTAAACCATGGATCAGTTAGGCCACCTTTCGAGAAATGAAAATGACTTAGGTCAGCGGCCTAAGTTAAGCCTGGCCTAACTAAACCACGGTTTAACTTAGGCCAGGTTTAACTTAGGCCGCTTTCGAGAATACCACCCAATGGTCCGAATTCACAAAGCAAGGTTTGAGCTCAGACCAAGGTTTGAGCTCAAACCTCCTTTTGTTTCGCCAAACCTCCTTTTGTTCTTTACAAACCAGGTTTGTAAAAAACACGTAAAACGCGTCATATGACGTACATAAACCAAGGTTTGAGCTCAAACCTCCTTTGTGAATTCGGGCCAATATGTCGTGCCCGGTCCTGGACGCTTTTCCCATCTCTATGGGCCCTTTATACTTTGACCGCCATCCCAAACTTTTCCTTCAAGATTTCCTCAACTACCGTGACGCAATTCTCCGTTGGGGACTCGGGGATGCCGACGATCCTGACGTTATTCCTACGAGAGAATCTTTCGCTTTTGTTGATGTCAACATGTAGGTTAGCAACCTCCGAGCGCAAAACATTCAACTCACTTTCCATCTTCTGCATTCTTTTCTCCAGACGCGAATACTTTCCTTCAATTTCAGTGACCCTCTTGCTTTCAAATTCTATAGCAGATCCCAGCTGCATTTCCACACGCTTGATATTCTCGACGAGGGATGCTACAGCTTTTTGTATTATCTTCTCAAAATTTTCAGTCGGCACCTGGAAATACCGGGATATCCCTTCAGGCGTGCTAACGTCGTCGCTATTCTCATGCAAATATGTAGACGCTGCCGGCCTGGGCGTTGCCCCTTGGCTTCTTGGGGTCTTCGGGAGAGCGCCTGTGCCGGGAGAGTCGGGCATCGAGGTCCTGGGTGTACGTGGTGTCTGGGCCTCCGAAAGGTCATCTTTTCCAGCTTTCTTCGATTTCTTTGGTGGCATCTTCTTCTTTGTCTTACTAATATCAATAAGATAAGACAAACTGCTGGGTGAAATATCCGTAAAGGTATCCGTGAAGGTCGGAGAATATATTGTCCAAAATTCAAGTTAAGGAGAGACTTGTAAAGCACGTCCTACTCGTTCGCGGCCATAGTTTAAAGCACTTAACTGTACCACCTGGCAAATTCTCAGAAGTTTTAAAGATGTTATTGGGCACCCTTTGTCGAGGGTGTCCACTTTATTGAATAGGACAATGAGTGGTTTAGATTTAGGAAAGAATCCACTTAACTTTGGCTCGTCTCTAGAGGCAAAAGCTTGTATTGGGCCAAAACTTCCTGACTTATACAAGAGAGCAAGTGGATTATGTTGTGTATAGGGATCAATGGGAAGGGTACTATTGGCTATTGGGTACGTTAGGACAGACAGAGTTTGAAGTTGGATATTGTAGAAGAAAAGGCTCCTAATGTACATCACCGTTTCTTTGAATTCATTATTTAGTAAATATCATTTTTCTGTTTTTTTCTTTCTTGTAGTCCAACTCCCTGGCAGAAAGTCTTCAGCTGTTCTTACAAGGTGTAGGCATCAGTAAGTATTACCAACAGGACAAATGTCTTGGAGGGGGGAGAAAAAAAATTGCAAAATGTAATACTTTGTACGTCACATACTTGTAGCATTATATTGTTTGTGATAGATTAACCCCTTCTGAGTCAACACATTGTTGTTCTGTTGTTACAAATGAACTTTGTAAGGGTGAAATTTTGGGCCAAATCTCACTTTTTGGGCAGGATTTGCTGCCCATGACACAGAAGGGGTTGAATTGTCATTGACAAAGAATTGAATGACATGCATCTTGTGTGTAAATATGCAAAATGTATTCATTGATACTTATTACATTGTAAGGGTGTCCATGTGGACAGCTTAATAATTATCCTGGGCACGATTCAAGCATGTTTCCTGATAGCTTGACTATGATGCATGTGCTTGATGAAAGAAATAAAGACAGGTTCATTAATTAGGGAGCAGGTTACTTAATAGCTACAATGATAATAACGATAACCTTAGTGTATTGAGAGGGAGAGTTGTGACACGCGACCAAAGGTCAACACAATGGAGCTTCAAATAGCTTCCTCCCATGTACAATCTTTTTAGGAGGGAACTATTTGGAGCTTCATGAATTGACCATTGATCACTTGCATGTGCGCGTGTCACAACTATCTTTCTCAATACGCTATAGAGTACCGGAGTGTGACGTCATATTGGCCAAGTTGTCAAGCTTGCTGGTTCCAAACAATAAAAATAATAATAATGGCTTCTTTTATTGTTGTTTTGTTGTTTGGAAATAGTAACCGAGACGACAAGCAATTACGACGTTGGCACTTTGGTACTCTATCAATATAACTATGCAGAAACGTCTGCCGCTCACTGATTTTTGCTAATGTCTGAGCCTTCAGCATTCATTTTCTCAGGTCCAATACTTACAGGTATAGACCAGTTCTGGTCATGCGATTGCATTGTGAAAGAAATGTTGTGGAATCGATCAGAAAAGGTTGATCATCTAGCATATAAGTATTGGTGTGTACTGCAAGGTTCTGGAATCATCAAAGTGATAAGAAATTTGGCCCAGACTTGGTAAAGTTACAAGCACTTTACACAGAAAGATGTATATGGGACTACCCGATATCTATCCAGTCCGGATAGATATAATAATTTACCAAATATATCAATTAATATGCGGTTTCCCGGCAAAATTTGTATCTTCACATATTTTCCAAAACATATTCTTTCCCATGATTGGTAATAAGAGCTTCCATTTCATTTTTTGAGAGGGGGGCGTTTCCAAAACTGGTCTATACCTTTAATCTACATGGACCGATCGTATTATCATATCTGTCATCGATAATAAACGGCCAGCTCTGTAAAACGGATGTTGAGCAAAATGAAAGTTCGTGCAATATTGATATTATTACACTATTGTAGTAGTACCCACAGTGGATAAGAAACAAAAGAATTTAATTTTTGAACATGATATAAATAAATTTACCCCATGCCATTTTTTCTCGGCGATCAGGGTTCTCAACAAAAAATATGTGTTATGCCTTCAGTTTTTAGTTTTTGTAGATACCGGTATGCAACATTTTAAGGCAGTAAGAAATAATTTTAAAAAAATAGAATTTACCGGTACCTCTTTATTTTGGTAGTTGATTTGTAAACACCGTAGAGCCACTGTGACTGTGACTGTGTTTTGAATTTCATGGGTGATATTAAGTCATGATGGTGTTTTGTATCAAAATGCTTCATTTGGCTTCATATTCCCTCAGATATCATGTGAACTAACCCCAAACTATGTGATCCTGCTAAATTAGATTGTTTTTTTTTTAGTGGAACCCTAATGTTCAGCTTCTTGTAGCATTCTGCCTAACTAAGCCCCTTTCCTGAGCCCCCAAAGCTTTATTTTCCTCCTGTATACTAACATTAATCATGATATTGTTAACATTTATATCGGATGGAAAATCAAATAGATTTCCTAATTCTTATCAAATTTAATCCTAGTATTATTGTATAATGTAGGTGTTTAAATATATCTTTACTTGTGTTTGAAGTAGATATTTCTCCCACCTCTCAAGGAAAATCAATTTATCCAGATATTTGGTAGACCTCCTCTTTCCCCTTTCCTCCTCAGTGGCATAGACAATATATCCAACTATGACCAATTTGAAAAGAATTTAGAAAGAAACTGTATTATCCGCTATCCGATTGTTTTGATATCTCATTAATGGCTGGTCCTCTCCAGACTGCAGAAGTATGTAATGTGCCACGGTCCAGACTTCTCAAATAGAGATGGGGAAACCTAAAGGCCTTGAAAGTGTGCATATTCTAGACTTGTTAAATTGCTTAATAGTGGATACCGGTCGCTAGATTTTTCTAATACTTATAATTACATTCAACTGTTATCACCCACTGCGTAATTTTATGCAGTTTAGATTCATATTTCCTCTCACAAATTCATCTCGATATATCATCCTATTTAGCATTTTGATGCATCATAACATTTTATAAAAATACTTTATCCTTCATTATTTGAAGTCGTGAGTGCTGCTACTTGAACCAAAATGTTAATACTAATTTTAAAAACTTCATGACTTTTTTAAAACTAAATGATTTGAGGAATCAATAAATGATAAAATGTCAAAGTTTTATTAAAATGTTCATGACAAGTTATTTGCTAGGACCTAGATACTAATCAGATATTTCTAACGATCAATATCACATTTTCTAACCTCTAACATTCTAATTCTACAATCCATTGGTGGGAGTGTTCTCTGTTCTTAATATATCCCTTTGATTAAAGTGCATTCTCTGACAAACTCTGTTTTTTCTCTCTCTTTCTCTTTACTTTTCTCACCAAATCGCTGACATTACTCTGTGGTGGTTTATATTGGCTCTTCATCTCTCACTTAACTTGGGTTTAATCAATGTCTATTCATCTCACTTTTCAATGTCTTTGTTTCATTCCATCTCTGTGTTTGTCTTGTCTCAAAATAATTACTTGTCGATGTGTTGCATGATTATGCATTGTGTTGTTTTATATCAATCTTGGATGTGGATGCTCTTATCTGCCGTGATTTGTGAACTTTCAACGTTGCTTTTCTTCCCTGGCACAAAATGCTGTGTCTTTGTACATCTTGTACGCATGTTTGTGATCTATGCCTTTTATTTATGTCACCTTTTTTTTATGACAACACCAATGACATAATCATCAAACCATTCATTTCGTTGTCATGAATATTGTAAAATATTTTAATCATTTTTTGTTGATCATAATTCATTACCAATATCTTGATGCCCTATATCACTGACCCATGCATAATTTGCCTGATATGCCTTGCCACATTAATATGCACTTTACATATTCATTGCTCATGAATATTCATTTGAATTTTCCCCTGAACTTGTTCTCATGATCAAAACATTGATATCATATACATTTATTAACATTGCCTATAACTTTCATTTGTATTTTTGTACGTTCACTTGTCAAAATTGATTTTCACCCTTAAATACACAACAATATTTTTGTTACTGTATGATAAAACCACTCCCTTCACCTTGTTTTTAATAATGAATGATTGTAATAAATGAAATGTATGATATCACAAAATTTGTTTTTATTTCATGGAATACTTGATATTGCCATTATCATTTTCATCTTCATTATGATTATTGTTATCATCCTCATCAACATTATAAAATCACGCTTTTCCTCATTCTCATCAATATCATTGTTATTCGTTTTGAAAATGTTATCCCCCCTACCTCCATGGGACAATCACCATGTTTTCTTTTACTTTTTTTGTGAAAACATATTCCTGTATACAACTTTTTCCCTCGCCGACATTAAAATTGATCTTGGGATACTTACCATCATGTTTTCATCCCCTCTATGTTTGTCTCATATTCCTTTTTCTTTTTTTTTTCTTTTTTTTAAATTTACATTATCATCATTTTCAATATCACTTATATTTCAATTCTGTAATCATCACTTTCATCTTCCTCATGATCATCATCTTTTAACATTCAATAATTATCTGATCTTATTATATCATTAAATCTTTGTATCATCATCATCAATTTGCCTTGTCTCCATGCTTGTCTTTCCATTTCATCTTCCTTTCATCACCATCATCCTAATCTTTTCATTAATTTTTAACATCATCATTAATGACCGTCACCATTCCTCATCACCCTGTAATCCCCCTTGTATATGTCGCCATGACAACAGTGTCCTCCATTCCTTTATCAAGACTTGGTCGGAGTGCCTCTCTGGGGCAGACATCCAAAGTGCCACGAAGACAAACCAGCTTTGACCATGGCATCTAGACAAAAAGTTAGAACCAAAAGTCATGTTTTGGTTTTTTGTTGTTGTTGTCTTGTTGGTGAAGCGGTGTATCCCTTTTATATCCTCTTTACACCTCAGCCACACTGCCACCCCTCCCCTCTCCCCCCCCCCCCCAAAAAAAAGATAATAGACTGGTCATTAGGAGTAATGTAATATTTGTTGCCAGGTCTAATGTCTGTCTGGTTTCGGTCTCACCTTTGTGACTGGGATGTAAATTAATCTTGTTCATCCATCTTCCCTTTAAAGGTATAGACCAGTTCTGGTCATGTGATTGCATTGTGAAAGAAATGTTGTGGAATCGATCAGAAAAGGTTGATCATCTAGCATATAAGTATTGGTGTGTACTGCAAGGTTCTGGAATCATCAAAATGACAAGAAATTTGGCCCAGTCTTGGTAAAGTTACAAGCACTGTACACAGAACGATGTATATGGGACTACGCGATATCTATCCAGTCCGTGTAGATATAATAATTTACCAAATATATCAATTAGTGGGCGGTTTCCCGGCAAAATTTGTATCATCACGCATCAGTTAAAACATATTCTTTCACATGATTGGTAACAAGAGCTTCCATTTCATTTTTTTGAGAGGGGGCCGTTTCCAAAACTGGTCTATACCTTTAAAGATATTATTAACACACTGATCAACCAATTCAACTCATGAGCTACAGTCCCACTCAATGCCATATTGCTTCTTTTTCATTCATTCATCAAACAAAACAAAATTGTGAGTAATACTTTTGTTCAATATGTTTAGAGGACATTATGAACAAACTCATCCACTTAAAGTTCCACCAGTTTTCATCTCGTCTCTTGCATGATCAATATATAACAAAAATGTGTGTACTAATTCTGCTTTTTCTATGTTTACGAACCCCCTGTCGTGCTCTACCCCCTACTAGTCTAGACCATAGGTTACCCCCTTCCTCTCCCCCTGTCAGTTAGCCCAGAGTTCTTATCCTCTAGCTGTTTCAGTCATCTAACTTAAATCTCTTTTAGAAATGAAAATAAGCTTTGATATGGCACAGAAGCTAATTATCAAAAGTTCTGAGAAATGTTCAGATTTAATTTATTTGATTTATTAGTAGATCAATGATCAGACATGTACCTCAATGTTATCAGGAAAAAGCTACATGTTCTAAAGATGTTTGATGCATCACTTCACATTTCCTGTTTCATGACACAGTTTGCAGGATTGCTCGGATATGCACGTGCTGACATTTTATTATATAGAACTTTTGATTAATTGACGTATAACTCTGTGATGTTATTTCATTTTCTATGATTGAAGTGCTGGTGTGGATATCATTTCATTATAAGGCATTGAAACCCAGATTATGCAATTTTGCCTTGATGTGCATTATCAAGTTGCTTCAATTCCACTAAACCTGCTTTATATCACATGGACATATTTCTCATATCAAGCAAGGACCATTAGATTTAAATATCAGGAATTTGTTGCTTTTTTTTATATAGATGGTTAATTTATAGATCTGGTGAAAATTATAAGAACTGTATTATTCAGTCCTGACAAGTGAGCTCTCCTTTCTCTCTCTCTCCCCCTCTCCCTCACACCCAATCTCTTAGTCCTCCATCTGACATTATTTAGCATTCATGCCCATAATTCATTTACCTCTCTTAAATCTCTCTATACTCCTGTTATGCCCTTCACACCCTCTTACCATAAGACCATGTTGGTTCTTGCCCATGCATATCACCCTCTGTAGTTTTACTATTAGCATGGGGAACTTAAGAAAAGAAAATACCAGGGGCAATTTTTTCCCTGACCAGGGTAATAAATAATAATTATAATAACTTCCACTCTGCCTTGGTCCTCACTAACCACCCCCATGGTGCAGTAAGACCAGGGGGGTGTTTCACAAAAATCCTAAGTCAAACTTATCTCTAAGTTGGACTTAACTATTATGGAAAGCCGTTAGCATCTTTGAAAATATTTTGTAAAAGTTATTTTAAAAGGCATAAAATATTGATTCAAATCATTCATATTTTCTATTTTCAAGGGGATTTCATGTTGTTGATGTGGAAATTATTGAAAGTCTAAAATACTTGAATTTTTGCTTTTGAATATATTTTATTTTTAGGCTACAAATGGCTCTCCATAATTTTTAAGTCCAACTGAGAGTTAAGTTTGACTTAGGATCTTTGTGAAACACCACCCTGAACTCAGTTTAGACCCAGAGTATACAAACTCAGGGCTAAAAGATTGATGACTGAGTAACGCAGAGACTCGTTTCCCTTTCTCTCTTTGCAGTTGGCAGCGTTGGTATTCCAGGTCTGCACCAGATATCTGTCAAGCCGCGCTCTGGGAGCATGACCGACTACGACAAAGCCAACCCCTCCAACAAATAGACGTATCTCCGCTAGCTGCTGCTGCTGTTGCCCCCCTCCCCCTCCTCTTCCGATACCCCCCTCCCCCTCCTCTAGAATGCACCAACCAACCAACCAGCAAACCTCCAAGAAGATCAATCAGACTTAATGCTCTTGCACCTGTGTTTTTGACGCATTCTATTTTTTATTCAACTTGTATCTAAAGCACAAAGTTTCAAGCATCAAACCAAAAGTTTATGGAAAGCAGAAACAGTGAGATTGTAAATTGAGAGCGTTTTGCCCTCCTATTTTTAGATTTTAAAGAAATTGTTAATGTTTTTTGTTTTGTTCTATTGATTTTTGTGAAGTGGATGAAGGATTATGAGGGGACGATTTATATGTTGTATGGTGGTGTTGGAGTTATGTTAATCAAGATATGTCTGGGGTTGGCATTGCGGGCAGAAAGCAGCAGAGGAAAGGAAGGGATTTTGTTTGAGAACAATTTTAATTGTATTCATTGAAGTTGAAATCGCTAGAGTTATTGCATGTTTCTGTCCCTTATGGACCAACTTAGATAAGAATTAAAAAGAAATATATAAAAAGATATATAGAATTATATATCTATTGTTCACTTTTTTGCCCTGTTGATTGTCACTGTTAATCTAGCACTAATCTTACTTGCCTTTCCACATTTCTGCCATTTTATTGATGGTTTGACATATGCTTTTTTAATTTTTTATTATGTGACCTTTTATTTCTCACAAAAAATGAAACCTTTTTTGATGTGCAACCAACAACTGTTATGAAATAAGATGAATGTGATTCACATTGTCATTGTAAATGCAAAAGTTATGTTTTAGGCCAGTCATTGTACTTTCTAATCTTTATTTTTAATTGATCCTGCTTTTGTTTAAATAACCCATTTTTAAGGGGGAAAGGAAATCAATATGGCCAATTGCACCCTTCTCCAAGATTTCATACTGGCATATAGCTTCTGAAGTAATGCCAGACTCAGTGACAGGACTACTGAAATTACATTAAACATGGATATTTGAAATCATATTCAACACATCCAGTTCATCTTCTGGAATTAATTGAATTTAAACTTGATATAAAGTTATTGATCAACTTGATTTATTTCATGTATTATTATTATTGGAATTTTCAATTATTATTTTATAATAGGTCTTGTCACAAATTTTGTTCAACTCTCCTGCAAGTGTAATAGAATTGCCCTTAATCTGAAATAGCATAAAATCAATATATTTTCTCTCTTTTTTGTTTTGTTTTGTTTATCCTATAGTTATATTCCTTGTTAATGATCATCTAAAAAGATGTTTAAAGTGACTCATATATGGTGTTTATCTTTGTAATGGAGTACCGTTACTCTCTTTTTTAGCTTCAAAAGTAATTTGAAATTGTGCGTCGTTGATAGTCTTGATTCTTAAGTCGATATGGAGCGAGTATGCCCCGTTGCATGATACATGGTATTTGCTTGTGCCATCCTAAATGGCATGGAAAAGTTCTTAATAAAATGGGACTGCATGAGATCAGAGCTTGAACAAATTGCCTTGGATAGAAAATATTTGTCTGGTTCTGTAATTCTCTTTATTTTTCTTCATTTTTCTTCAAAGGGAACTGTAAATTTTCTTTTCTTTTTTTTAATGAGTAGTTTCATCAGTTCCCCCAGATTGAATTTGACTGATTTTTCAACTGTGATGTTTTGTAAATGTTGGCAAGATGAATAAATGAAGTCTGATCGGACAGATATTGAACAAGAACACAAGTTTGTTTTGAATAGAAATTGTATGACAAACCATTCATTTGCTATATTTGCTCCAATGTGAGCTGGAAATTATATTAAATGTTATTTTTGTCACAAATCATTCAAAAATCAGTTTCCATTCTCTTGTCGATTGCATGTTTACCTTGTATACATTTTTACATTACACATGAATTTGTAGACAATTTATCAAAGCTTTTATGCTTTATCTACGCTAAATTGGGATGTGAAAATTAGCTGAGTGGTATGCAACCAAATGATGTTTTAGATATACATGTATGTGGTAACAATTTATACACATTAAGATTGCACAAGATTAAAGTGTGTACTGCGCATCCTTATGCAAACTGCAGTGATGAAATGTCTCAAGTATAATTTTGAGTTGTACGTACAGAAATGTATACAACATTGGATGTGAAATGTCCAGATAAAATTTGTTATGTGTATGTTATCAACTAACAAGCAAGATGTAAATCGTTAGATACCTGGTATGGACATCCTGATTTGTATGTTCATTTTTTTCTTCTGTTGAGTTGGGAATTATTACAGACTATTTTCATCATTCCAAATCCTGTGTTTCTCTGTTTCTTTCTTTGTTGTGTACATGAGATTATGGTTTTGTTGACTGCCTGCAAGAAGGCGTACTACCACTGCCACTGGTTACACAATAGCTCTTTAAGTCCCACTTAAGTGTTCAGAGGTTCAAATTCGCCAAAATTTTGATGGCAAAATGTCACTTAAATTGTATCAAAATGTGAAGGAGGATGTCATTTAAGACACACTTTCTGCAAATATTTCCCCCCAAAATGTGTTTGAAGACAAATATTGATAAAAGAATATATAATTTGGATTTTCTGTGGTTGTATGCAGAAAACCTAAATTTTATATTCTTTCATCAAAATTCCAAACACATTTATTTTGAAAATCCTTGCAGAAATGTGTCTTAAATGACATTCTCTTTCACATTATGATACAATTTAAGTGAAGTTTGGCCATAAAATTGTTGGGGCCCCCACACTTATATGGTCTTTAAGGCCTTCTGGTGGACGTACAAATCATGGTGACAAATCCCCAGAACTTAATTTGTTGATAATCCATTATTAAAGGAAAAGATATAATCTATAGATCATAATGGTGAGAGCAACCAGTGACATGAATGGCAAGTCCAACTTAAAGTTGATCTTAGTCTTTGTGAAGCACCCCCCCCCCCTGGTACTTTCATTTCATTCATTTATTTAGTCACATTAAATCACTTCGACCTAAACGGCTGTTCTTCATAAAGTCCATGAACTGAATAAAAATATACAAATATATAATGCAAACAAAAGTCAGTAACACAATATTTAAATTTTGTAAAAAGCAAATTAACAAATCAAAGCAACACAAAGAAAACATGTTAGGCATGATTAGAAAAAACAAAGGAAATCAAACATAAATTACGTATAGGAATTGCATTTGTTGAATGAAAAGCGCCATGTTTATTTTAACATAATGGCAATCCTTCTACATTTATAAATATTCTTGTCTGCTTCATTTGAACTTTGAAGAATTTATTTTCCATCATTTCCAATAGTTCACATTACCTTTGATACACCAAGGGTCTGGGGACATAACAAAAACATCACTATAATTAAAGGTCATTATCTTCAAAGTTGAGAAGCCATATTGTAAGACTAGTGTTAGGCAGAGGTCCCTTGCTTTTTGATATATTAACAACTGGAACGGGCCACCCAATAGACAGTCCAAGCGCCATTTATTAACAGCTTTAAATCTGAACTTGAAAAGTATTGGCATCATCATCCTTTCAAATATACCCCTTATCAACGTAAATAGTGCTGTGATTGTCAAGATGGGCTCATAATCTGATGCTTCAAGCCTCAACAACCAAGTAAGTAAACTATTTAGTTGGTGGTAGTTCAACCTTCATAAACGATAAAAATGATGATTAATTATTATTACATTATTCAAGGGGATAACATAGGTAAGTATTCATACTTACAGTTATCCCTACACTTAATTTGATTTTATCATTTTGTACACTTTTATTTCATGTTTTATGTAAATAAATATAATTCTTTTAAATGCTTGTTTCGGGTATATTTCTGAGAATAAATTGCTTGGTGTAGATATAGAGAAAAAGAACGGTGCAAAGGCATCAATGAAAAGTGTTTATTCCATTGTATTATATTTGGAAAATTGAAAAACAATACTGAAATTTTAGATTGCCATTTCCAGAATACGACTTGTGTTTAATTTTAATGCAGGCCTTTTCAGAAAAATCAGAACTAATAACCAAAACAGTCTGTCTAACAAAACAATTGCCTGACTGAGGGTTTGGCGTTTCATTAAATTATTAGAGAAAGTAGAGGATTCGTTGAACCGGGCTCGACTTTTAATCCTGTTTGTTCGACTCTTAATAAGCCCTAATTGTCTGAATTCAGTTTCCCCCTCTCGCGCGAAGCGCGAAAGCTTTGACGTTTCATTAAATTATTAGAGAAAGAAGACGATTCGTTTGTACCGTTTTCGACTCTTAATAAGCCCTATTTAGTGTACTGTTTTCGACTCTTAATCCTTATCTGAATTCAGTTGTCCCCCTTCCGCGCGAAGCGCGGAGGGTTCGGCGTTTCATTAAATTATTAGAGAAAGTAGACGATTCGTTGAACCGTGCTCGACTTTAAATCCTTGTCTGAATAAAACTTCCCCCTACCGCGCGAAGCGCGAAAATTTTGACGTTTCATTAAATTATTAGAGAAAGAAGATGATTCGTTGTACCGTTTTCGACTCTTAATAAGCCCTAATTGTCTGAATTCAGTTTTTCCCCTTTCGCGCGAAGCGCGAATTTTTTTTTGGGCGTTTTATCACAATATAGAGAAGGGAAGACGATTCGTCGTACCGTTGTTGACTCTTGAACCTTGTTTGAATTTAGTTTCCCCGACAATTTTAAACCTCTGATTTCTTTAGCTGATATTATAGGAAATTGAAACTTTGAGAAAATACAAGTATTGTAGTTGTAGTCACTCTTGAAGTCGTCACAGCGGATAAAAGGTCACAGTTCGTAGTGAAAGAAAACTTGTCGGCCGACCGACAATATACATCTCACCGACCTCAAACTTCTGCATTGATATAGTACACGAGGATCGAGCAAGAATACCGACACAGCCGACCCGACATAGCAACATATTTACCCGTGTCTTTCTTGCTCCCTCGACGAGACGACTCCACCCAACAACCCCTTCTCTCTTTTACTCCCACTCCTCCTCTCTCAGGCTCCTACCTCTCCTCTCTCTCCTCTCTTTCACCCCCGTTTCTTTTGTTTCCCTTTTACTCTTTTTTTCACTTTTCTTTCTTTTCCTTTCTTTCCTCTCCTCCCTCTTTTTCTTTTTTTCTCTTTCTTTCTTCTCTTTTCTTCCCTTTCTTTTCCTTTCTTTTCCTTTTCTTTTTTCTTTTCTTTCCCTTTCCCTCTCTTTTTTTCCCTCCCCCTTTTCTCTTTTTTCCCGACGGCAGCGCAATTTTACCGACAATATCCTGACAGGTGGAGGGGTGTCGCACCCCCACACCCCCCCTTTGGCGACGCCCCTGATTGCATTGGGATTGGTTGCCGTTCTCAGCCAGAAGACGTTTTAATGTTAAACACGATCGCAACTATTTTCGAGAAAGAAAAAAATCAACTTAAAGGCAATCTTAATGTATCCAGTAGATATCATGTATTTGGATTACAGATACGTTATTGGTATGTTCGCGCATTTTAAAAGGTGACACACAAGGCTACTGAAATCCCCTTTGGTATTAAAAAAAGGGTTGTGTTACCCCCCCCCCCCTTCTCAGTCTACTTTCCTGACTATCTGTATAACTTTTTGTTAAAAACTTTAGCCAGCTTTGATGGCAAATCCAGAATTTCTTTCTTCTCCTCCTGACCTTCTTTCTCATCCTCTTCTTCTTCTCCTCCTCTCCATCCTCCTCCTTTTTCTTTTTCTTCTTCCTCTTCTTCATCGTGGATATGGGGTAACGTACTATTATCGAGAATAAATTGTCAACAACAACCACAAAAATGGAAGGGAATTAAAACGCCCACAAATGTTTCACGATTTTCAACAATCTATTCACAGTAATCATGACTATACCGCTGCAAACATGCATAAAAAGTTCAAAGCAAGTTCAAGTTCATTTATTTTCCACAACAATGAAAGCACATAAAAAGTACAAATGAACTCATCAGGTGAACAAAATGAATAAGGGAAAGTACTTGTACAAATACAAAATGCTGTTGTCAACATTTACGATAGCGTCAACGTAATGAAAGCAAAATAAAGCAGAAATAAATTGAGTAAAATGGATTAGAAATATGGCGAGACACGTCATTCAGGAATGATCTAACAAAATGTAAAAGCTAACACAAATATTACTCAATACTTTTGTTACTTACTACGGCGACATTGACTATAGAGCCGAAAGAAGTAGGCCAGAAACGTTGGGAAACCCGTTATACCCAACAAGAAAAAAAATAATGGAATCTCAACTCATCAAATTAGATTATAATACAAAACGATAAAATATTCTCAATAGAATTTGTTCAACATAAAATCACTTTATGAAATGCTCTTTATGCATTGTCCGATTTTTCACATCATTTGTAAGCACTATTAGACCACCTCTGTAGAGTATGTGGGATAGCGACACACCCGTCTTTTTGGTTTAGACTGAGTGCTAATAATGGGCCTACTAAAACAAAGTAAACAATCTGATAGCCTGCAATATCGATGCATGATTGAGACAAAATTAGGTTTTCAAAGATTTCCAGTCATTTAGATCGGTCAATAGTAAAACCAAAATCTCCCAGTAGACCCGGTAATTTAGTAATAAAGGTAACAAAAAAAACCCTAGATAGATTGACAGATGAGCAGACATGCTGATCATGAAATTAAAATGAAATGTTAGAGCGCCATCTTTTGTCTCGAAACAATAGTTAAATGTTTGTATATTCTTACTTCAAGTCCGTTGCCACTTTTTGATAAACCTTTTCTAGGGGTCAACAAAAATTAAAACAATTCTTGACTTGAGACACACTTACAAATGACAATAAAAATGACAAAAGCCATTATATTAAGGATGAATCGATCACTGTTAACTGAATTTAAAGACAAATTGAAACCTGATCGGCTCCTAAAGACTCTAACAAAATAATGAGAGGCCTCAGTGACCAAGGGGGATTTAAGATTTATACTGGCTCTATTCCCGATTTAGAGAAAGAGATAAGTATTAGATAAATTTTGGAAGGGGAAAGTTAGAGCATCAGGATGCCTGAAGAAAGATTACTAAAGAGAGCCTCAAACTAGGATCATGTCGAATTAGGGTAGGACGTGTGCCAGACCGTAGTTGCATGAGGAGAAGTAGAAGAAGGAGGAGGAAATCGGGAGAGGAAAGGGAAGGGAAATAAAATGGAAAAGATTGAAAAAGGGTGGAGCTGAAATGATAAATTACAGGTGTGGGATTGCAAATCCCAGATGCCAAAATAGTTGAAATTATGTCACCTTTGTATCCAAAGTCCAAATAATCGTTACGTAACCATTTTCTGCCAACAACTATCTTGAAATAAATATGGGTTCAGAGTCTTCAGCCCCTTCCCCATTCCGTCCAAACCAAACCTGAGTATCCCACTTCCATTGGATCCTGCCACGCCCCTATCCAAGTTCCAAATCAGCCCGACATTTCACTTTCTATGCCTAACAGGCGCGTAGCCAGGGGGGGGGGGGCGGTGGGGGCTGTCGCCCCCCAAAAAATGCCGGCCAAAAAAAAAAAAAAAAAAGAGAGAGAAAGAAGAAAAGAAGAGGACGTAGGAAGAAAAAGGATTAAGAGTCGAGAACGGTACAACGAATCGTCTTCTTTCTCTAAAAAATTAATGAAACGTCAAGGCTTCCGCTCTTCGCGCGGGAGGGGCGGGGGGGGGGGACTGAATTCAGACAATGATTAAGAGTCGAGAATAGTACAACGAATCGTCTTCTTTCTTAATAATTTGATGAAACGTCAGAGCTTCCGCGCTACGCGTGGAGGAAGTGAAACTTGACTGAATTCAAACAAGGAAGAGTCGAGAACGGTACAACGAATCTCCTTCTAATTATTTAATGAAACGTCAATAGAAACTGAATTTAGACAAGGATTAAGAGTCGAGTACAACGAATTAACGGTAGCCTACAACGAATCGCCTTCTTTCTCTAGTAATCTAATGAAACGTCAAAGCTTCCCCCTCCCTGCACCCACCCCCCTATGGAGCGTGCTCACTACTGCCCCCCTAAAATAAAATCCTGGATACGCGCTTGATGCCTAAATGTGAGAAATAGCCCCCTCCCACCCCCTGCGCTTGCCCAGACTATGGATTCAAATAAATGAATAAATTAACTAGACCAGGGTAGTAGGGACAAGGAGAGTGTTCCCCCTGTAGGGAGATATATGGAAAATTATAGAATTATTTTTTTCCGACAAATGATAAACATGTATTCCAAAACGCATCGGATGCAGACTAGACATATTTTTACATTACCTCAATATGGCGTAAAAATTACGGAAGGCCATACCATTACCAGTACCAGCGGAGCGGTTTCAAGTGTGGCATCATCATTTACAAATATTGTGTGGATTAATTTGTTTGTCATATTCAGAGCGGTCTCATTCATGGATATACACCGGATGTTATCGTCGCTCCATCTCGGATCTGACTTCCAGAGGATTTTTATCTCGTAAAGATAACATAGTTTGCAGAGACTTTGTTTGAGCGCTAGATTATCGTCGTCGTACCGGTAGACGTGGCTGGGGCTGAGCTACAGCTGAGCAGCCTGTGGAGTTTGCACCCCCGACGCAGCGGTAGGAAAGTGCCCGCAACACCATCGCTTCGTTCCGCTCAGGCGGTGCGGCGCAAGTTGAATTATGATAAAGTGAAAGGCTAATTCAACTGTTTCATGTACGATGTTCTACTGGTCATTATTGCTATTTAGCCTAATGAAATTGTAAAAGACATTTGAAAGACATTTTCATTGTCATTCAATCCTACCAACTAAAACAATTTGTGCCCCAAAACTGACTCAAAATGTTTAAGAACGTGAGCAAGTTTTTCGCGCGAAAGCGGAAGGAGGACAAGTTTTTGAACATCATACGAGACAGAGACCCTAATGAAACTTGGGAATTAATATCAGAGCTTGGGGATGGAGCCTTTGGAAAAGTATACAAGGTAAGATGAATGATATGAAACAAAAACAAAACCATGAAAATAAGAATATCATAATAAGGATAATCATGATAATAATTTTCTTACTTTATCATTTACACATAATGTATGATTTCCTAATGATTAATGGAAATGTTTATGAATTGAAATGGTTAAACATTGTTGTCATCACATGATGGGGTCTATCTTACTTGCTCTACATTTGACTAAATCGTCCCTATTTTCACAAAGTGACGGTAGTAAATAAAAATCGCATTCACTTTGCGTTACGATTTTCCTCACTACCGTCACTTCGTGAAATTTTTTTCTTCACAGTCAAGACTCCAGATGGAAAAGTGTTGGTCTACTACATTGTAATACCAGTGTGCACTTTTTCGTTGTTTCTCTCTTCTTTTTAAAAATGTTGCACATAACTTTGCCAAGATTTTCAAGAATGAGGACAAGTAAAAAAATTCACGGGGGCTCGGGGCGAATTAGCCCCCAAAATGCCCAAAAGAGCCCCCGAAAGTAAAAAAAGGGCCCCCAAAATTTGCATAGAGTTCAATGCAAAACAAATTAAAGAGTGTTATTTTCATGCAAGCAAGCTTGAAATGTTTTTATTAATTTTTTCCCTGTTACGAGGAGTACTGAGTAGATTATTTAGATCTAATAATATTCGGTGGCTTTACATATAATAAAATGTTGACCATTTCATTTATTTATTGAAACATACATGTACAGTGTACAGTGCTTGTCTACGTATCCATAGGAATAGAACATTGCGGTTTCACAAGATAGAAATGCCATGACACGTAGAATGTTATATACATTACTTGTACATGTGTATCTGCAAAGTGGGATGAAATGACAACGTACGGTTCTTTACATGTGCTTTTTTAAATTGTTCAACCATGATAGACTAATTATTATGTAATATGTCAACATGCCTTTTGGCCTCTGTTTACTGTCGCTTCATCTTGGACCATCTCTTTGGTACCTCTTACTATCTTTTGGCTAGGGTCAATGTCCAAATTTTAGGAGCGACCCATCCGTATTAAACCTCTGCACCTCTGTGCAATAAAAATTAACTCACACTATAGGACAAGCCTTGGTTGGATACGGAGGGCGATATTGTTTCTGTGTTGGATCTAAGACTTCAGCATGAGCAAGTTTTTCAGGCGAATTAGCCGAAAGACGATAAAGAAGGACAAGTTCTTGTACATTATTCGAGACAGAGACCCCAACGACACATGGGAATTATTATCGGAGCTTGGGGATGGTTCTTTTGGTAAAGTTTACAAGGTACGTGAGATGAATTGCCATTGCATAATGATAGCCTGTAACATTTCCGACATCATGTGTAGACCTCCATTTGTTTCATTTGTGCTTCTTTTTTAACACTTGAAATTGTTAGTGACCATTCAAGTTATTTTAAACACTTCTAGCTAGTGTCTAGCAAAATGCAATTTAGTGAAATCTCTTAACTGGATAAAATGATCAAATTCAATACAATTTCTATAACATGTAACAGAAGTAACTGTCCATATCTTCATCTCATTAGATGAGTTCATTGTCCAGAGCAAACACCAGCCTTTATCGCACCAAACTTCATGAAACAATGCATACTGTACACCACAAGATAAGGAGACTAGGAGAATACAATTGATACTTTGAGTACACACAGTGCACCAAGCATGGTGTACATGTACATGTACAAATGTAGGCCTCCTTTGATGCAAGTCTGCAACTGTTGGTTTTAGTAACAGACATGACCAATGACTTGGAAATAATGAAAATTTGACTAGATCTGTATCATGTAAAATATGTATTTCTTCATCAAGATTTAAAGACTGTTGTGTATTAAACCTAATTCAGTAAATTGGGCCTACACGCAATCACGCATGAACATGTACTGTTTTACTAATTCCTAATTTTCATCATAAAATCCAGTTGTAGGGCTTCATATATAAAGGAGGAAGGGTATACAGTACACTAGACTAGCATTTGAAGTATTACTAAAAAATATAACTCAAATAAAAAACATGTACACCTGTACATGTAGATAGAATAAATGTACAATTTACATACATACATGTACATTGTACATGTACATGTACATGTAAATGTACCTAAACATGCAGTATGTACAGTACTGTACATGTACAGTACCCCTGGTCTAGGCTATACTCTAGCAAAAGGGCATTGCTAGAATGCTGGAGAGGGGTAGACATGTACTACATGAATATATGGTAATGAGAAGGCCATTAACAAAAATATCATAGAAAAGAAGAATATTGTGTAGTAGCTCTAGGTTCAAGGATTATCAACCATTGATGGCTTCCTCTAGTAGTAGTACATGTACATGGCATTTGATGAATTTGATGGCATAATAAGTTTTACAGCTTATTTTTGTCTCGTCTGCGTATCGCCTGCGTAGCAAAAAAGCGAGACATATAGGCGCCGCTTTTCCGGTGACGGCGGCGGCGACGGGGACGGCGACGGCGGCGGCGACGGCGTCAACATCAAAAACTTAACCTAAGGTTAAGTTTTTAAATTTTTGATATAATTTTGAAAGTATAAGTTCTTAGTCAATGAAACTTGGACTATAGGGTTATCAAGTATCCCCAATCATGTGAGTAGAATTTCAGGTCACAAAGTCAAGGTCAAAGGTCATTTCAGGTCAACAGACTTGGACTATGTTGTGGCATCATCATCGAAAACTTAACCTAAGGTTAAGTTTTTGAATTTTTGATATAATTTTGAAAGTTTAAGTTCTTAGTCAATGAAACTTGGACTATAGGGTTATCAAGTATCCCCAATCATGTAAGTAGTATTTCAGGTCACTAAGTTAAGGTCAAAAGTCATTTTAGGTCAACAAACTTAGACTTTGTTGTGGCATCAACATCAAGATTTTGAATTTTTTAGCATATTTTCAAAATTGATTGTATCATTGTTCAATTTCCATGAAACTTGTACCCAAGGGTTATCAAGTATCACAAATCATATGACACAAATTCCAGGTCACAAGGTCAAAGGTCAGTAGACTTGGATTATGTTTTCACAACTTAATATGAGAATTAATAAAAAAATTATTAATTTGTTCATATATTTCATTCAAGTTATCGATCGTGGTACATTTAATAGTAAATAATTCTTCTGATGATTCTTAGGCAATATTCACTTCAAAATGTGATTATATTTAGAGGATTTCATTTTGGGGGGCCTGCTAATGGGCCATCCTGCCTACACTGTATGCATAATGTTCCAACCTCAGTTTGTCATCATATCGAATTGCGTAATGCAGGCGAGACCGCCGAGAGCGTTTCCCTTGTTTAAATACTGTAATAGTTATAGCCCCATTTCACTGCACTTTAGCCTGTAGCCTACAGTGTAGACCTTCATGTACTGTACATGTAGATATAACTTCCAGTGTATGGGTACCGTAAATATCCGTGTATAAGGCAGACCTGTGTATAAGGCGCACCCCTATTTTGGGGGCAAAAAAAATAAAATGTTGTTTTGTTGTTGTTTTTTTGCCGAAAACCCACGCGGGGAAGGACCTTCATTAAACATCAAGGTGCAGTTGAAGGCGCCGATTTGTGCTTGTGAACTTGTCACAAATAGTAGTAACAATGTCGTTTCGAGAAGAATATGTAAGATCATTAATGTAAATTAAAAACAGTAGAGTACCTAGGATAGAACCTTGTGTAACGCCATGAAATATTATTATAAACTACATATTGAGATCTATTAGAAAGATTACTTTCAAACCAAGATGACAGACAAATTTGAGTGTTGTTGTAGTTTCCGAGTGGTGAGTCAACACACAGATTACCTTTTTTTTTTGTACCTGTGTATAATCTTGACGCACCCCCGACTTTCAATTTTTTGGGGGGCAAAAAAGTGTGCCTTATAGTACACGGAGATTTACGGTATACTACAGCGCCCCTGTGAACAGAAAAGTATTTTTTACACTGGTGCAGCAGGTCTACAGTACCTACAGTACATGTAAATGTACATGTATGTTTACACTGTACATGTGTGATTTGTACATACAATTGTACGTATCAAAACCTGTACACCATGTAAAAATAACCTGCTGGTCTACATTACATTGACAATTGAACTGCTTCACTTTTCAGTTTTCAGCATCTAAGGTACATGTACTGTAGGCCTGTTCCTGTTTGTACATTAAAAGGATACACGTACATGTACATGTACAGTTGTAGGTCACAATTACATGTTTGCCTATCTTTTTTACCCCCTTTTTTCCATTTTAAAGTTGACCACACCACATATATTTTGTTCTTTATTTGGTGGTACAACAAACAAAGTAAGAAGTAGCAACATACTGCAAGCTCCATAAAACAGACCATTGTCTAAAATGTCAACAATAATTATGCTTTGGTGTGGCCCCTGTTTATGACCCACTGTCATTGTACATTGGACCATCTCTTTCACAGATCTTGGTCAATATAGTCCTGCTCCATAATATAGTCTGCAACTCTGCATGAAATACACTGTAGGCCTACAATTGTACATTGTACTACTTTACACAGGGTCCAATGTGCAAATCAGTATTAATTGCTCTGAGAACGCCCTGTTAAATATACATGTAGCTGCACTGCTGCCCATTTTGAACAAACTCCCCTAATATTTCAGTGGGGAAAAAAGAGAAATATTGTTTCTGTGTACTCAAAGAATCACAGAATGTATGCTCCCAGCAGTCCCATTGTGTTGTTTATTTTGTTCGAAGTGCATCTACATGTAGTGATTTATTGGGCTTAATGTACACTTGATTCACGTACTTGTAGTATACATACATGTACATGTACTCGCTGCCCGTACTTTACATAGTAAAATGTACAAAAGTCCATTCATAATTCATAATTACGTACATTTACAAGTTGGGCTTGTTGGTTAAACTTGAAATTGAGATTTAGTCTTGTAAGTACAGTTGTACAGTTCTCTAATACCAGCACATTTAGCATACAACCTGCCAACCTGTTTATCAAAGTGATCAAATTTCATGCTTTTATACTAGCAAGTACATGTACATGTACATAATGTACATGTATTACCAAATATGTTTTGTTTCCTTCTGTGATGGCATGGAATTTTATCTGCTGAATTTAAGCTACCGGTAGCATAATTTACATTCACATTTACCTGTATGACAACTGTAAAGTAATAAAGCATAAATGTACATTACATACACTGTGACTGTATACAGTGTACATGAAGGTTTACTTGTACATGTATAATTTTAAAACAATACTTTTTTTTTTTACAGTTAGCTTGTACTGTACATGTACTGTAGGCCTACAATTGTATACCCACATAACCATTCAGCAGATATACTCTAGGGCTAGGCATCATTGTTCATTTATACACCCATTAGTCACTGTGGTCCCACATATTGTGTTCAATAAATTTGCGGGTATTCCCGGTTGGTTGTCGGTTTTTAATCAATTCTGAGAAGGTCGATTATCCAAGGTTAGCCTGCATTTGTATGCTGTTTATTGCTTCTATCTTTATTCGGTCACTTGAATTGTATGAAAAGCAGATTCAAACATATGCTTTGGATTAACTTTGCTTCAGATGTTTTTACAAATTACCATTGTGTAATTTTCAACATACTTGTACATTATATGCCATTAAGAATTTAAAATGAAAGCTAAAATTCCTTGTCTAAAATCTACATGTACATGTAAATGTACAGGTATGTGTCATTATTATACATACTGTAATAATTGTTCCTCTTTAATATTGGCCTGCAGTTATACTTTTCCTTTAAAGTGTGGACGATTTTGGTAATTGTAAATGGCAAATTTTCTTTTAATCTCTTAGCAATCAATTTAAATTGCAGAGGGTAACATCCTCTTTGTTTCATCATGTCCTAAATTGATTTATTTTCCTCTAATGTTGCATTATGAGAAAATTATAGTTTATCAGTTCATAGTTTGTAGGCCTACAATGTACAATATAGAGCTGATAAATGTATGAATCCTTATTAAGTTCTACTAATGAATATCACAATTACATTTATAGACTGAAAGTTCTTCCAAATAGTCTTTTTATAAGCTTCCAAATTTCTAATGATAAACAGCAGATGTTTCTCAACTCCCAAGCAGCCCAAAGCCCCATTTTTGTTTCTTCTTTTGCATTCATAAATGATTATCCCACCATACATGTACATGTATGAATTTGAATTTGAATTTGAATTTATTAACAACAACACATCACAATAATGACAGTACATATGATCAATCATACAATGCAAAAAATAATACATAAGAGTAATGTCGATTGAACAGTAATGGTTTTAAAACAATATTTAGACATACTATTAAATGTACAAAAGATATTACGTAAATATGTGTATTACTATATTTAGGTGAACATGTACATGTATGTAGATACCGGTACTGTATATTAATAACACTTAGAATTAAAGCTTGCGTGTATGAATGGCAAACTAAGATGATTATTATAAATATTGATTGATAATTGATATCCCTATTTCATACCGCCCGGTACACACATTGTACATGTAGCTAGGGATTGATAAAATCATGAAATGTCACAAAAGGGTAAATGCTCATATCTTCCCAGGAAACCTAATTTGTACATGATTACACGTACAACTGTACAT
Organism: Strongylocentrotus droebachiensis; assembly: GCA_035222895.1. Taxonomy (NCBI): domain Eukaryota; kingdom Metazoa; phylum Echinodermata; class Echinoidea; order Camarodonta; family Strongylocentrotidae; genus Strongylocentrotus; species Strongylocentrotus droebachiensis. Next base: position 1,045,487 of record JAVYIG010000046.1, on the reverse strand, counting down.
CTAGGCAGGCCTGTATTCATTCTTTACACCACTGCACACTACAGAACAAAGAACTACTTTGGCAAACAAATAGCATTGCGAGTATTTGCTACGACATAAATGTCTGCCTAAATCCAATGTCACCTATACCGGTATGTTTACCATTCATAACATTGCTAACAATGATATTAATAATGATAAAAAATAAAAAAAGACCCTGAATAAGTTCATAGAAAATCTGTGGGAGTGGAAGAATGGGTTCCACACCTATGACGTCAATGGCTCAGTTGCATCCAGATAATGTCAAATATTAAATGCTTTCACAAATTTAAGCAAACACTTTGAAATCCCCAGTTTAGCAGATTTAATCAACAAGGAAGTCAAAAGGCCAGAGCAGTTTTTCTGTTGTTGTGCACTGCTTCAATGAAGTGTCTATTGATAGATGTACAGGGTACCTGCCCTTTTGGAGAGAAAAAAAGCAGAGCACTGCAGTTATACATATATATTTGCTATATTTATAAGTTGCACATAATGCATACATGTCATGTACATATGTACATGCATGTACTGTACATGTAAGAGACAAGAGAGGGAAATATTACTAAATGTTCTATAGAATGTGAAACATTTACATTTTGTACACTACATGTACATGTATGTACAGTATCAACAGAAGGAGGATCAGCTTATAAACGTGTTTTTGCCATTGTGTAAAATCTACAATTTTGGTTATATAAAATGAATGCAACTAGGAGGCTGCGGCTATTACTCTGCAGGAATTCCTGCACTAACTAGAACTTTAACCTTGGACCCAACCCCAACTATAACCCTAACCCTAAACCCTAACCCTAACCCCAACCCTAACCTAAAAACCCAATTGCAACCCTTAACCTGTTATTTTGAGCTGAAATGCTGCCCAGACACAGGCCAGACATAAAGTGTACATGTACATGTAGTAGCAAATGTTGGATCGATTTTGTTCAATTTTATGTACATACACATCATGTATACATGTAGTATGTAAAAAGTTTGTAAAGTAATGGGAGTTCCTGTCATTTTCATCTTCTTCAAAGTATTCATATTCCCACCAGGGTTGTACAAGAACATGATAGAAAATTAATTCTCACAAAATCCATCAAAACTTACACTGAATGTTCAAGATAACAAATAAATGTGCCAACTTCTGTAGAAAATGTATAGGGGCTGAGCAGGCGCTTAGCCAGGGGGGGGGGGGGGGGCAGTGGGGGCGATCGTCTCGCAAAAAACGCCGGCCAAAAAAAAAAAAAAAAGAGAAGAAAGGAAGAGGACGTACAATGTAGGAAGAAAAAGGATTAAGGTTCTTATTTCTCTAATAATTTAATGAATCGTCAAAGATTCCGCGCTTTGCGCGGGAGAACTGAATTCAGATAAGGATTAAGATAACCCTGTAAGTTGGGGCTCTGATCGGATCGGAAGATCGACCCCAAAAATCGGCTGATTTTTTTTTTTTTTTTTTTTTTTTAATGACAAAATTTTTCAAGCTTTTGGCTATCAAATGGTAAAAAAAAATTCATGGCTGGGATTATTTTGTCATTTGGAGTTGTTGTAGACCATGTTTGTTGATATTTAGTGCCTTTTCATGATTTTAAAATTAATAATATTGGTCTAAGAGAAGAGGCAAAACATGCGGGCCGCCATCTTGGATTATAATGTAGGCATGCATTATAATTTTCCGATCATTTTTATTGATCGGCGATCGGAAATTATTATCCGATCACCCCTGATCGGCTCAAGATCGGCCCCCGATCCGATCATCTGTTACAGGCCTAGATTAAGATTTGAGAACGGTACAACGAATCGTCTTCTTTCTCTAATAATTTATGAAATGTCAAAGCTTCCGCACTTCGCGCGGGGGCGGGGAAACTGACTTCAGACAAGGATTCAGAGTCGAGGACGGTAAAACGTATCGTCTTCTTTCTCTAATAATTTAAGAAACGTTGAAGCTTCGAGTGGGAGGGGGGGAACCAAATTCAGACAAGGGTTAAGAGTCGAGAACGCTTCAACGAATTGTCTTCTTTCTCTAATAATTTAATGAAACATCAAAGCTTCGCAAGGGAGGGGGAAACTCCCCCCTTCCTGCACCCACCCCCCTAGGGAGCGCGCTATGCACGCTTCGCGTGCTCATTACCACCCCCTAAAATGAAATCCCGGCCACCATCAACATACAATGCCCATACCAGAGCTCAAGATAAGCTTTAAATGAAACCAAACCACCGCTCCACATCATGAGGCTAACCAACAGAGGAAAAGAAGAAAGCATGATCGGAGCAAGGGTGCTTGGACTGAAGATCATCCCTCTCTCTCTCGCAGAGTTCAATGAAACCAGTGTGTGAGATTTGCCACTGTTATGTCTAGTAGGAAATCTCATTAGGAAGTACTTAATCAGACGACCCAGATAGATCCAGGCGGCAGCGCTAAGAAGAACCCACGGAGAGCTGCATCCATGTTAGAGAACTTTCACATGTATCTGTCTGACTGTGTGATAATGACAGAGCTGCCAACTAGTACGGATTTCCCGTAATTGGTACGGAAATTAACGACCATTACGGAATGTTGTCTCAAATTACGGATTTAAAAAAAAAAAAAAAAAAAAAGATTTTTTTTTTTTTTTTTTTTTAATGAATTAAATATGATTTATCGTAGCGAGTGCTGTGAATAGGAGCCATTTTTCATGATAAACTGTGTTGTGATGACCTGAAATTCAATACTTAACATCTTTGTGTGAGTAAAATCACCAAAAATTTCAGATAATCATGCGTCCGCGCAGTGTTGGCGTGTCGTTTTTTTAGATTCATAGCGCCGCATAAGAAATTACTGATTTATACCCCAAATTACTGATTTTGAGCCTTGTGATTACTGATTTTCTGTTCTGGAGGTTGGCAGCTCTGTAATGAAGTTTGACAGGATAGGGTTCTTCGACTGGTCACTGGTTCATAACCTTTTGCCCTCATCTACATGTATCGTCAAGATCCCAATATTCTTGGTCAATTTCAAGTGTGACCCCAGAAAAAGAAATTGGCTTCAATAATCTTGACTCTTGGAAACATGTCTGCTAATGCATTTTGTAAAGTCACTGGGGTGACTGAATTTTCTTTCCAGCCAGCATCACAGGCATATTAAAGAGAAATTTGCTTTTGCTTGATTGTACACATGCCTGCCTATAATGTACCGGTATTTACTGTTAAAATAACATTTTCTCTAATATTTATTTGTAAAATCAAAAATGCATGCATGTAAAAACATGTACATGTACATGTATGTGTAGGCCTTCAGCATAATAGTGAACACACGTTTATTACACAACAGACGTTCATATTACACTGAAGAAAGAAAAACAAAATTCTCTGCAATCTACAGACAAAGGAGAGAAAGGAATTCACAATATGAAAAAATTATAATGACCTCAAGGAAATTTCTGTCTGAAAATGGTGAGATCATGGGGACATGTTAGTTTTGAAAAGCAAATTGCATAAACCATGCCCAGTAATATACATTTTGCTCAATCTGTGATTAAAGTGAATAAATATAGATATTTGTCACACCTACAAAATGTAGTACAGTAGTAGCTGTCACTTCATCTTGTAGAGAAATAAGATGAAGTTTCTGACCAAGTGCATATAGTTTGTGATTGTTTGTTTCCTGCGGTGAGTAGAGTGTCCACATAGTGAAACCAATCGTATATATCAGGAAGCAACGTAGGGCTACTCCCATACACATTTAATGTAAATACAGCATATACAGTGTACATGTATATGTACTGGTATGTGTGGCCCGACATCTCTGATGAAGTAGACGTAGTGACTTACAATAGGCGCATCTTCATCATCTTGAGATTGCCAATTAGCGGGCTATTTCTGATTTGGGAAATAATCCTGAAGTTACAAATCTCCGGTCTGTTGAAGACGCACCGGACAAATAGCTGGATATTTTGCCAAATAGTGGGATATTTTGCAAACTATCCCAAGATTTCTTGGGATGACAATCCCGACCAAATATCCCGCTAATTGCAACTTAGGGCTGATGAAGATGCAAATTAGCTGGATAGTTTGCGATCGGGATAGTTCAAACTAGCGGGATATACATGTATGGCAATCTCGAGCTAGTGAAGACAGGCCTAAAGTAGCTGCTAATGGTCTAATTATTATCAGATTTATTAGTTGTATATACCGGTAAAGCTAACAATAACATTATGTATTGCAGTGAAACTGACAGTAGGTCACTGGGTACATGTACATGTACACTGTTCAGTATATATTCTAAATTATTACTGATAATTAACGACACTAGTTTACCTTTTCAAGATCTATTTTAAACTGAACAAGGGGGTCCTACAAAAGACCTACATGTACAGTATGAACAGAACATACAGCCACACTGTACTAGACTGTAGGTTGTACATGTACGTACTGTAAAGTGTAAATAACACAATGCATTCCCCAGTTGGGTGGAGAGCTCTCAAGTGCAGAAGAGTAATTGAATCTGGACAGTGACTGGGGTAATTATCCTGCAAGCATTTTAGTCAGTTACTTTTATGTACAACTAGTATAGGCGCTGTTTAACTTGGATCAAGGTATTGTTTTTTAAGTAATGTACCTTTAACCTATTGAATACTACTGGTCCTACATGTACATGTAGATAACTTGGGCTGGGGTTTACAGGGCGCGACAAACCCGCTTGCCCGACGTCCCGGGGCAACCAAATTGAGCCGTCGGGCAAGTAAATCAAATTATCACTTGCCCGATTCGGGCAAGTGATACTTTTACAGTAATTTCCTAGTGTCCAAGAACTCTACCATTCACCCGTCAACTTCTTACCCGTCGTCAAAATCCAGAAGCAAAAAAGCGATCGTTCCGATTTCGAAAAAACTTCACAGACAGCTAGCCAGCTCAGCTAGCTCAGCGCGCATGCAACAGTGACACTTCAAGCCATGAATGCCGCTCCGCCTCCACGCACGGCCGGCCGTGAGCTAGCTAGAGACAGCTAGCGCGATCGTACCAGCTGCGAGCTTATTCGCGCTCTCTCTCTCTAGCTCTGCAGGCCGCACCGACAGGCCTTTGCTATTCTCTGATTGCCGATTGGTTGAATCACGCCAAATATGACGTCATTATTCTAGGGAAATGAACACGTGCGAATCGGAATGGAATAAACAACAGGGATTTTCTAGTAAGTACAAAAAGTCAAATGTTTGATATTTATTCATAATGACTGTTAATGATTGTGAACATATTATTTAAAACTCGCTGCTCATATAAATCAGATGAATGTTTTTGTCTCGTTTTCAATTTATTACTGAATCACTGAATATTAAAAACTTAAACCTGCTTGAACCATTCTACCTTGCCGAGATTCATGTGAATCTGATTATTTATGGAGAATCAATAAAATGCGTTTTTTAAACCTTCAACCATCCTTTGTTGACCATTTTCTTTGACATATTAGGTTATTATTCAGTACAGTTACACTGTACATGTATGTGCATTAATTTGCTATCTAAAACACTAACTTATCATTACGAGATAATAAATGCTTTAACCTCGAGTCCTTTTTCGCTTTAAAGTTTTGGGCAAGTGGAAATATTGTTTGGGCAAGTAAATTGAAAACCCACTTGCCCGACAGGGCAAGTGGTGAAAAAAATTCTTGTAGCACCCTGGTTTACATCTGTACATGTATCTAAAGAAAAATCAAATTGTACCCATCTACATGTACATGTGTGGATGACAAATTGTCTCTCTGCCACCAAGTCCGGCCCTGACCTGCAATACGCTGCATGCAGAACTCCCTTCTGGTAATCCCACATAAACTCCGGCATCAACTGATCCAGGCTTTATTTCGGCAAAGGTATCTTGGGTTAGAGGGTTTATAGGGCTTTCGGTTGCAATGTTTAGTTTTTTGATTTTGTTTTGCTTCAAAGAAGAAACGTACATGTACTGTACATGAAGGATACAACCTGAAAACTGGAGATTCTTTTCCTGATCATGTACCAGTAGTGTAAAAAGAAAGTAATTATATTGATGTGTTTTCATTTGCATAGTTGGGAGGGTTCGGGGTGGAGGTGTAGGGTAGGCCTATAGATAGAATCCAACAAGTACAAATATTACCTGTAGGTCCAGTTATGACAGTGAATCATCGGTAGCTGCATTATAAAGTTCATTTGTTTAGTGGCCATACCAACATAGGCAAGAGGGGTGTGTGCTCTGAATTGAACTGTGTGTGCAGTCATGCCTGTCACTGCGCAGAACACCTCCGTATTGTTATGAAAAGAGAGATCTATGGTGCGTTGAATAAAGTGTTAGTATGTACACAATACTTGTAGGGCCTTCTTGTATGATGTGCATGCCTAGATCTACATTGTACATGTACAGTTTGTACTAGCTGGCCTATTCAGTCTACTGTACAATACATGTACATGTACATGTACAGTATTGTTAGAAAAACCTGTTGTTTATGTACTGTTTTAACAACTTAATTATTCATACCTCTTGTAAATTTGATGTTTTGTGTATAACTCAAGAATGAAACTTGGTAAGGGTATTCATAATTACATGTATGTTCTAGAGTGTTTTGGAGGACTGCCATAGAACAAGTTCTGATGATGATGATGATGATGATTTGAGAGCCCTTGTATTAAACAGGCCTGCATAGATTAAAGTTAAAGGGGAAGTCCACCCTGATAATTAGCTGGTATTAATAAAAGGGAGGGGGAGGGGGATTTCCCACTGAGATAAAATATGCACAGGTATCAGTTTTCTTACAATACACTGTACATGTCTACTGTTGTTGTTGTTGTGTGTTTTTGTTTAGGGGGGGGGGGGGTGTGGCACAAGCACAATTACCAAAATATCTGATAACCACCTTAAAAAAAGGGGGAATAGTGTTCATATAGATTTTGGTCACCCCCCCCCCCCTGCCCCATATGCCTCCTGGTATTACACTACACTCATGAGCTTGTATAAAATAAATTAAGGAAACAGTCTTCATAATTTGTATACTGGATGCCAGCTTTGGCTGATGAAATCTGGGCATTGCCCAATAGGACGTGTATAAAGTAGTAAATATACAATGTATGACTCATAGGAGTCTGCCCCTGTGGGGAGATCAATAAGTCAAGAACAGAGAAAAAAAGATGCAGTTCCCATGACGCCTAGTTCCCATAATGTACCCAAATACATGTATCTAGATATTAGACACCCCTGCTGTACCCAATAAAAGTCCTGTTCAACAATTATTCATCTCCAAGCATGTCTACATGATATTACTGCCGTACTCTAATCTTACATGAGTGGACAATTTATGTGAGACAAATGCCGATGAATCATTGATTATCAAAGTATGCTGTGTCAGTCATGCACATGTACATGCATGTACAGTGTAGGAGCTACAGTACGGATGTGGTTTCCAATCTTCATTAACGGGAATACACCAGAGAACAAATTATTGGATTTGTAATTGTGCTCAGTGCACAATATCTATAAATGTACTGTGTACCTGATGAGAAAATTGCATCTGGAAATGTGACACCAGTCTCCATGCAAAATGTAGCTTTTAGGAATTTCATATATTATTCTAATTTCTACTCAATTTAAGATATTTACAAAATGTACATGCAATAAACATCAGATTAATTGATGTACATGTATGACCAGAGAGTTGTGATTATTGTAATTGATACATCATACATGTGATATTTAAGAAAATTCTTTGTTCACTTTCAAAATGAGCTATTAAAACAGACTTTATCTCAAGATATTTACATGTATATCTAGGGTACAATACATGCACAACAAATTCAGCTCTAGAGTAGGAGAAAGATTTTGATGTGAATATTATCATGAACTGAGCATTTTAACATGCTATTCACTTCCTTTAAATATATTCATCTACATGTATATACTTGTATTTTCATTCAATTAATGATTTGAATTGAAGACTTTGCACAATTATTTTTAGGAAATATATACAAATTAAAACATTGAAAAAAAATACATATGTTAGATAATGATGAGAATGATCAGAATTCTTTTATACAATTAAACAAAAACAATTGGTTAAACAGGTTAACTACATATGGGCTGTAGCCATTCATTTATTGTTCAATTTCATAAGCCATACATGTACATGTATCCAGACTGAGCCAGTGTCTGGAGTAGTGGAAGATATTTTTATCAGAATGGCAATAAAGGAATTATTGATCTTCATCGCCAATCTAGCAGCTGAACTTTAGTCAAGACTGATGCAAATTTAATTAGCAGGAGCATACAATATATGCTCTGTAATGAATCATGGGCATTTAATCCATTCAGTGCAGCAGCAGTACGACAGGTGTGTCGAAATACGCTGTACAGTACTTTCACGTAAAAACAGAAATGGTAAATTGCTTGCATTGGTAGCAGAAATTAGCATTTACACAAGTGTATTTGTATTAAAGCTGTAGTATGTACATGTACATACAACGTGTAGGCACTAGGCAGGATATTATTATTTGTTTGTTTTTATATTTGTTATATATTAACAATTATGAACAAATTTGTAAATGTGCATGTACATGGGTACCGGTATGTACATATTTACATGAGAATTTGAAAATGAATTGATATCTTTTGTGCAGGGGGCGGGTCGGGATAGGATGTTGTTTTATTTGATTTTTTTCTTTTTTTTCTGTATTTTTGTCATCAAGTTGGTCTGGTCAAGCGGCTCGAGCCACACTCCTGGTTACAGTATCTGTACATGTACCGGGTACATGGAGAAAGTGCCAGATGAATATTGTTGGGGTGCAATTTATTTGTAGTAATCTTAATCACTATGCCTGGACACTTTTGATACATACATGTACGGGTCATTCCATGTCAAATCACCCCAAAGGGGGGGGGGGACGGATTGTTCTAGGAGGTAATTTTCTGGGGTTAATTGTCCTCTGGGTGTGATAGTCCTCGGGGGTAATTGTCCTCGGGGGGGGGGGGGGGGGAACATTTCCTGGGGGTTAATTTTCCAGGGGGGTAATTATCCTAAAACCGACTCAGAGGCCTAAAGCCAAACCCTTTAGGACTATATGAACTTGTCATTTTATTTCTATTCAAGTACTGCTGACATTTAAAATGGATATGCCTAGAACAAAAAAGCATGTGGAAGATGTATGTTGTACTGTGCATATTGCATGTATTGTATACATTATGATAGGGTTTATTGTGAATATTTGTAACTATGGATACTTTCAATCCTTATTGCTCCTAAACAATAAATATTATGCTGCTTGTAAGTGTCGGCTTGCATGGTGATGTAGATATACAGTAGGTTTGCGGTTGCACCTGACGACGGATAGTTGCACCTGACGACTGATAGTCAACCTGTTCGAAACGTCGAGCCACTCATCCTCTCCAAGCGCTATAGTTCTCCTGAGAACTACATGTACATGTATATGCCAAGAAAGATAACAAACAGTCCTTTTCAGGACTACACTCCTCCAAGAAAGATTACCGAGTCAGAGTCCTGTTCAGGACTCCTCAAACCTCTCTCTCTCTCACACACATGGTGCAACCGCAAACCTACTGTATAATAAATATTATATCTCTGAAATAGTGCTGTAACATCACGGATATCTCCAATTCCGTTTAACCGCCAGTCAAAACCGGACGGTTTTCGGTTAAACGATTTAAAAAAAAAAAAAAAAAAAAATAGTTTTTTTTTTTTTACCGACTCTGTCGGCAGCAAGCCAGGTCCGTGTGAAAAAGCGGGAAGGACTTTCATTTAACTGCGAGGTGCATTTGAAGGCACCGATTTGTGCTTGTGAACTTGTCACAAATAATAGTAACAATGTCGTTTTTAGAAGAATGTGTAAGATCATTAATGTAAATTAAAAACAGAAGGGAACCTAGGATAAAACCTTGTGGTACACCATTTGTTATAGAAAAAAATTGAGGAATTATTATTATAAACTACATATTGAGATCTTTTACAAAGATTACTTTCAAACCAAGATGACAGACAAATTGGAGTGTTGTTCTAGTTTCAAGTTGTGAGTCAACACACAGATTACTGAGCTGGTAGACATTGTCAGGCATAGTGACAGGTGGAGGGGCATACATCGAAACTTAAAAAAAAAAAAAAAAAAAAAAAAAAAACAGGAAAACGAAACCGTCCAATTGAAAACGGAATCCGCCATGGGCGGTCGGATACCGGACGGTTAAACGTTTGATTACAGCACTACTCTGAAACTTTTATATCTTTTAGTGAACATGTCAGACATTACATTTCATGAAAAATGTTGTCAAGGTCACGTGATCCACAAGGTCAAATCTTAGGTCAAGAGGTCAAAGTACCCCAACATGTACAAATTTTCAAAAATGGCGGCAGATTTGGAATCCTTATTGAATACCCTTTCCAACAATACAAATTTTGTGAAGATTGATCCATTCGGTCCCGAGATACTGTACAAGGGTTCAAAGGTAGGCCCGCCACCCCCATTTTTGAAAAAATCTCAAAATTTGGTGGGCCGTATCTCCCAAACCCCTCACCCGATTGACCTAAAATTTGGGATTTGGTGCTGTGAGATCACACTCAACAAGTACACTTAAGTTTCATCAAAATCAAAAATGGTCGGGTTAAAACCATTGGGTGATTTGACATGGAATGACCCATACATGTACAGTGTATGTTGGCCCGCATTACGTACACGTAAAGCATAAAACCTGTAGCCCACTAGCCCTACACATACAAACTGTAGATCAGACACTTTAGAGGACAAACTATTATTCATAGGACATTATAAGATCAATAAAAACCACTACTTGTATATCGACTATTAATTCATTAACACGTGCGGTATAGAATACAGCTTACACTCGTATCGCACACAGTCACCCGATTTGTTCACAGTTGTTGTGCAGAGGTTGCTTGTACAATAGCCATAATTATCCTGTATTACCGAGCTAATTTAAAAGTAATCAATAGCTTGTTGATTACACTTTAAAGGTCCTGCTCAACATTTTGGGGCCATGGTAAAATATCTATTTTGCAAAGCGTTTATGACTATCAACATTATCCAATACTATGAACTGGTGTAATTCTCTCTGATTTTATTATGAAAGTTATTATGAAATTATAAAACCGTCTCAGAATAAATGCATCTTTTGAATTTGCACAATTGTTGATGATTTTAAATTAATAACTCATCATCTACATGTACATGTACATGTACTTAGAACTAGAAGGGTAGTATGCAAATCTTAGCAGTCTTTTACAGAGTTACATTTAACATATTTTTGCATTCACCAGAAGACTCTGTTTACTTCATCTGCAAAATATTGTAAATTCATTTGTATGCATGTACAATTGTTGATCAACTATTGTTGAAACATAGCCAAGTATGCATTTCATCTCTTAAATGTAGGCTACTCATAAGCTTTGTAACTTTTGATATGAGGAAGTATTTTTTTAGCAACAGAGTCATGGTTTTGTGGAACAGTCAAGATTCCTAAATATGTTATTGCAGCAACTTCTGTAAACTGTTTTAAGAATACCATGATCTTGTTTATGAGCCTGAATTAAAGCTATGAGCTATTATTTCAACTTTGCACACATTTTTTTGTCCTTTCCCACTTGCATGTATTTGATTTGTAATTATGACAAGGATAACGTACATTGAACCACTGAAAGAGACATTTACAATCAGGCATAGCATCTCTGGGTTAAAGTAAAGTAAAGTAAGGTAAAGTAGCTTGGTGTTTTTATTTAAATTGAAACTCATTACCTTTTACCTACATTGTGCCAGGGTTCATTTGAGCTCACTGTCCTACCCATCATGTGGTCTCACTATTATGTTAAATAATGTATTAAAATCATACATCCCCTTCCTCCTCATAATGTGCCTCTGGCGGCTGGCCACAATTTCACAGTCTAATTGTCATTCCTTTTGTCATCTCAAATTTTAATCCATTCTATTTCCGTCTGACATTCATCATAACTCTAAAGTCTGTGAAGAAATCTACCATCAAACACCCATGATCTTAAGGCCCGGTCTCACCGCCAGAACTTTGCTGGAGCGTTCCTGGAGCGGTGAAAAAAATTCATCACCGCTCGTAACCGTTCACCACCGTTTAACAGAAGTTGGCCCCCGTTAAGGCAACGCCGTATACGCTCGGCCACGGCTGATGGTCCCTAGGCTCCTACCGCTCCGAAAGTTTTGAGCTGCACAAAATATTGCGAGCGGTGAGGAGCGGGCAATTTTCCGCTCCGGCAAAGTTCACCACCGCTCTAACAACGCCCAGTCAAAGTTTGGCACCGCTAGACGCAAGTTCGTGGACGCTTTGGTCCGCTAGGCCAACGCAGAAATCTTGAACGCTGGACCACCGCTGCTTCGCCAGCTTTGCCCGGGCGGTGATTAAATGTTGCACAAACTTTGGTGGAGCGGTTGTAAGCGTTTTAGGAGCGGACACGGGATTGCTGGAACGGTGTCAGGCGTTGAAGCAGCGATCCATTGCGGTGATGAACTTTGGTTTGGCGTTGGTATGGAGGTGTCACCGCTAAACCAACGCTCGCTACCGCTCGCTACCGTTAAACCAACGCTAAAGCAACGCCGGCTTCAGCGGTGCACCGCTAAGGCAACGCCCGTGTTGTCGATTTGTTTCCTATTTTGGGCGCGGTGACGAGCGTTGTTGAAATTCGGCCCCCTCTCCCTACCGTTCTAGGAATGCTCCAACAAAGTTCGGGCGGTGTGACCAGGCCTTAAAGTTCTAAACATATGCTTGAATGAGCTGTTTTAGGGTCGTCTTCTACATGGAGAACCATTGTGCAATCCTTTGTACCTGTTATAATGCATTAGGTGGCCTATTTCACCTGTCATGTTTAGTTGAATCCAGCCATTTGATATAAATGTGTACGTATGGGTTTTTAAGAGCACATACTGTACATGTACTGTACATTTATGTTCATAAAATACATGTTGTCACATGCATGTACATGTATAGTGGCAATTAGGGACCTTGGTTGTACGAGATATCTACAATGTACAAGTATAAAAGCTGTGTTATGTTTTGGGATTATTCATATAAAAAGTAACATTTCTATTTCTATCTCAAAAACTTCATTGCGGACCCCTTCCAAAAAAGTAAGTGTGGAGTTCTGCTTTATGGAGAGGTATTCATGTATTATAATGAACTTTTTTTAAATGTCCACTTTAAAAGTAATAGAAATGTTAGTACATAGGTACATTGAATCATATCTTTGAGGAAGGTCTTTCCCCCTATAAACCGATACTGCATGTCTTTTTTCTCCAAGCCAAATAAGAATGACAATGTACATGTATTCATTCAATATTTCTGTGCTGATTCAGCAACAAGTCACTCATATAATACAATTTGGTGATTCTCATCAATTTTCATTTTTGTAAGCACCTTTTGTGACATGTAAACCATGAAATGCATTCCTTGCATATTTTTGATGTGGACTTAATGTGAATATCATTCATATGTATATTACATTTGTATCACAGCTCATGTTTGTGTAATGCACACAATGAAAACAATTTATGAAAATTATTTCAGTCTGTTCCTTCAAAATAACATGTAGATTGAACTTTGGTTTAGTTTAATGATACATTGTACAAAGTGCATGGGTGTAACACCAAAAATAATTGAAAGCAAATATTTGCAGACTTTCTTTAATTGCATGTACCTGCATGTACATGTATTAGATGTAAGGATTTTAACAAAAAGACAATTTCATGGCAAGAAACCACCACAAAATGCAAAAGAGAAGGAAGAAGAAGTAAGAAATAATCTGGTGACTCATTTGTCTGTTCCTCTGGATATTACAATCTCTGCGATCCTGGATAGTTTTCAAATAAAGAGGTCCATTCTTAAGTAGTTGTTATTTTAAATGGGCGCTTTAAAGGAGACCTACATGTACATGTACATGTACCTCCCAAGAGTATATTTGTTTATACACACTGTACATGTACATGTGGCTATTGTTATTATTACTGTTATTATCATCATTATAATAATAATAATAATAATATGTCTTGTTTACCCAGGGTATAGCCTCATCAGTATTCATACTGTTCTCCTTATCATTTCTTTATTAGTATCATTATTATTATTATCATTGTCATCATAATAATTATTATTAAAAGTTACTTCTACTGTCATTTAGAGAGTATTTAAACTTTTTCTCTTTAACAGAAAATTAACTTTAGGTCATTGGTCCGGGTGGTCCCCCTTAGACTTTATGGTAAAAAAGCTTGAGGAAGATGTATACAAATAATGTTTGTTGTTTGAAAGGAGGATGAGAATGTCTGTTATATTACTTGGATCTGTTGAGAGACTGCCAAAACCACAACACTCAGAGTCCAAAACAAGGAACTGGATATCATTTTGTAACGACCCATTGATGGGACTATAGTTGAGGTCAATCATACTGCCATTGGAAGTACATTGTGGTTAGGAATGAATGTGATACTGTACATGTACAAACTACATTAGTTGTTACGTGAAAATGTACATGTACATGTACACTTACAGTGTACATACTGTATGCTTCTTGTGCTTGTACAGTAAAGTGTAGGTCTAAACAGCAGTAATGCTTCTTTAATAACTTCATTTGAATATATTGATTATTGCTTTTTAGGGTTTATACATGTATCTCATAGTGAGAAAACTGTAGATGTGTTTAGAATTTGAAATTTAAGCTAGCAGTCCAGCCCTTGCAAAATCACTTTTTCATGATGGCAGTCAGTAGGCGTGTCTGCACTATCTCGAGATTTGAATTATCCCGATCGCAAACTATCCAGCTTATGTGCGTCTTCATTAGACCGAAGTAGCAAATTAGCTGGATAGTTGGTCGGGATAATATCCCAAGATATCTCGGTCTAGTTTGCGGTTTTCCGTGTTTACTAGTTGTACTAGCGCGGCGCTGAGCGGAGGTCAGTGTATAGATCGCATACTGTGCGAGGAAAACCGGAAATCGTTGTGCATGATGGGATCGGGATATTTGACTCCGTACTTCGGTCTAATGAAGACGGTCGCAAACTATCCCGCTAGTTGGGAAATAGTGGGATATTTTGCAAACTAGACCGAGATATCTTGGGATATTATCCCGACCAACTATCCAGCTAATTTGCTACTTCGGTCTAATGAAGACGCAAATAGCTGGATAGTTTGCGATCGGGATAGTTCAAATAGCTGGATATTTGGCAATCTCGAGATAGTGCAGACACACCTAGTGGAAGCTACATGTAAATTATGTAATACGCAAATTTTGAAGACGCTTTAAAGAGAAGGTTGAGTTCTGGGAAGAGGTGAAAAATAATTTGTGAGCGTTAATCATTCTTATTATGCAAGTGTGGAAGAACATCAGATAAGACATGTTCCCTGAAAAGCATGGCTCTTCAAATGCCTTCATATTCTAAATATGCATGTAACATCGTAAAAATCGGGGGGCCGGCTTTTTACGCCACGTGTTCGTGTAGTCCCATATACATATTTCTGTGTACAGTGTTTGTAACTTTACCAAGACTTGGCCAAATTTCTTATCATTTTGATGATTCCAGAAACTTGCAATACACACAAATTCTTAGATGCTACATGTAGATGCATGCTAGATGATCAACCTTTTCTGGTCGGTTCCACACCGTTTCTTTCGCAATGCAATCGCATGACCAGAAGTCAACTTCATCTTTAATACATCAGGGACTTGTAGTGGTAGTGGGCTATCATGGGGAATTTGACGCCATTCAGGTGTTCACCCAATAATAACAGGTGTTGTCAATCACCAGGATTAGCCTTCAGTTTTTTGACAGGCCTTATGTATTCTCTGCATTTTCCATGCATCCCCCCATATGGAAAATGGCACATGGAAAATGGAGACCCTCTCCCTTTAACTTTGAAAAAAGTAGGGGAAAATATCCAAAGTAAAGAAAAAGTTTCCACAATTTGTTAGCCAGTCTTTGTAACATGTTTTAATGTGCATGTACAGATAGGTTTCTTTATAGAATACACATTATATTTATAAGCGGTAAACATATTTTTGTGTTTCAGCTTTCCGAAGCAAGTGAATACAGGAGTTTGTGTGATCCCTACAAGCAGCTGGTCCCATATCACTGATAATGATAACATTAATGATGCCAGTAAAAATGACAATAACTCTAAAAAATCAGTGTGCTGGTGTTCATGTACTGAAGGTTTCTGATCCGTCAGTGCGGAAGGCTCATTATTAAAGAGAGTGAGCAACTCTGACATCCAATATACCTTTTCCACATTAACATCAAGGAGATTGTCTAGTCTATACTGTACATGTAGGGAATGAAACTGGTTCGACGAAATGTTGTATATTAAAAAGAATCTTCATGCAGCGTACATGTAAGGGGCGTACAGACTAGAACATCATATAAAGAAACTAGTTTTAAAGAGGTCAATTGACATACTGTAACACCTGGCCAATCATCAGTACGCACTCACGATAAGTTCAGCCCGGTTATACAATTTTCATACAACATTAATGTTCAGACTACGAAGGAAGCCTGAATCTTGATCAAAGTTTCATTAATGTTCAGACTACGAAGGAAGCCTGAATCTTGATCAAAGTTTCATTAATGTTCAGACTACGAAGGAAGCCTGAATCTTGATCAAAGTTTTTCGTTCAAAACGATGCACAAACATGCGCTTTGCTATTGAATTCAATTCAATTCAAAGTTTATTCAACACTCTCATAAAAACATCTAAAACATACAAATACAGAATGGAATGATAATTTTTTAAAACTAGATAGTGAAAAAAATTACAATGGCAATTTTAGCTGCCGGTATGCAACGTTTCGTTGTGTGATGTTTCTTTGTATACTGTAGGATGAACTCTGGTAGTCTGAAAAAAACTCTGAATGCAGGATAATTTTGAAGTTATTGTTATTGGTATGTTAATATGGGACCAGCCTCCTAAAAGAAAATAATATGATGGCTTTCAAACTTAAAGGTGCCAATCATTCATTTTACAGAGTTATATAAAGCATTTTTAGTATTTTACACAGTTTAAAGCAGGTTTACATTATCTCTGTAACACACAATACAAACCGTATAGTAGTATACCATGCAATTTTTTTCAACAAATCCTTTATTCACCCACATATTTGTCCTTCTGTCTTCCTATCTCTCATCCAGGCAAGAAATAAACATAATGGAGTCACAGTAGCAGCCAAGATCATCGAAATTAAAGAACACGACGACCTGAATGATTTCCGGGTGGAGATCGACATCCTGACAGAATGCAAGCATCCAAACATTGTTGGTCTGGAGGAGACGTTTCTCCATCAGTCCAAATTATGGGTAAGTTATTGGTTTTGATGGTCTTTGAGAAAGAATGAAAACAGAGAAAGAGAGATTTAAAAAAATGGGGAGGGGGCAGGGGGGGGGGGGGGTAGGCACTCAACCACCTCCTACATGTATACCCTCCCTTTAATGATTTGAGGGTGGAGATTGACTTTCATGGGGTAGATAGAATTCTAGTATCCAAATATTGGTATGGAGGAGATGTTTCTCCATCAGTCCAAATTATGGGTAAGTTGGTTTTGATAATAATTATATGTCTAGTTTACCCAGGGTAGCCTCATCAGTATTCATACTGTTCTCCCTGAGGGCCCGGCAATCATATTATTTCCCCGGCTTTATCCGAGCTACTATTAAAAGGTGCTCAAGCATTCAAGGAATTTCTTCCTACCAGGTACCCATTTACCTCACCTGGGTAGAGTATGGCCAATGTAGATTAATGTCTTGCCAAAGGTCATAAGTGCCGCGGCGGGACTCGAACTGGGAACCATGCGATCCATAGTCTGATGACGTATCTTCTAGACCACAACACCTCCACTTGATGGTCTTTGAGAAAGAATGAAAACGGGGAAAGAGAGAGGGGGGAGGGGGGGGGGGGGCACTCAACCCCCTCCTATACACCTTCCCTCAATGATTTGAGACTGGAGATTGATTATCGGTCTGGAGGAGATGTTCCTCTATCAGGTGGTTTTGATCTTGGAGAAAAATAGAAGCTTCTTTCAAAAGGGGAGCCAACTTGCATCAAGTTGGCTCGACTAGTTTAAATAATGATAGAATTAGAAATAGATTACTGAAAGTTTTGAAACGAATCTGATGTATTAATAGCGATCAGTGAGTGATAAAGTTATAAAGTAGCGATTGATCAAACACAAACTTGTGATTATGGGTCGGGTACTACTCTTCTTACCCCGTGTTCTACACACAACAAATTCATCTTAAATCCGAAACGGGATAGCTACAGTATACGTTTTTGGATAGATATAGGATGAAATTGTGTGTGTGTACGCTTAAGAATACTTAACAATGAAGTACCAGATATTCTCTCTAGTCTCTACTAAAGACATTTTGAAAAAAAGTACCGGTAATTATAACCTTAGAAACAGGGAATGTACTTAATAAACATACCTAAACCGAAAACTGATTTTCTAAGAAGCAGTACTCTTTATATCCCAACTCGGCTATTCAATCACCTACCCCAGTGCATCAGAAAAGAAACTCGGCTTTCAAACTTTATTGAGGCGGTCGATGGTATTTTCCCCCCTACATTCTAATTGTTATTGTCTATCTTTGTCTCTGTCTCTCTCCCTCTCTCTCTCTTTCTATCTTCTCATCTCTCTTTCTCTCTCTCTCTCTCTCTCTCTCTCTCTCTCTCTCTTTTCCTCTCTCCCTTGCTCTTTCACTCAATCTACCTCTGATGATTTGTTAATTTTTGTTTTATGATAAGGAGCTTGTGATTTGACTGAATTGTATTTTTTCCTCATAATTTCTGATATTTGAAATACTAAGTGTGATTGTTATTAAGAGTTATTTACACACTTGTATTCTTGTTATGAAGAGTTATTTACACGTTTGTATTCTTGTTATCTTAACTTGTATCATGAATTATATTTGTTTTGTTTATATATATTGTGAGTTTATTGTGTGAATATTTTTAAGGGACTTGTTGAAAAAGAAATAAATTGACATCAATAGACTTTTGAATCTATAAATAAATGGCAGAAGGCTAACTAGATAAATCACAGAGTTTGGGAAATTGTTAAACTTTCAAATTTCTCATAACTTTTGTTTTCCCATTTTCTTCCTGAGTATAAAAAAACAGTATGATCTGCAAGTGTTGAGGCATATTGAAATCTTTGAGATTAAGAAAATCAACTTCTGGAGGCTGTAACATTGAACTCATTAAGCTAGAGCCTGATGCTGTAGTATACATATATATGATAAAGATTGATGTATGTTGTTGTTGTTGATCTTGCACCTGTAGATGATGCTAGAGTTCTGCGAGGGTGGTGCCCTGGACGATATCGTCCTAGAGGTGGAGAAGCCGTTGACGGAGGCACAGATCAAAGTCGTTTGCAGGCAAACGCTGGAAGCTCTTGTATACCTCCATGAACATAACATCATCCACAGAGATCTCAAGGCGGGAAACATTCTACTCAAGATGGACGGCAATGTCAGATTAGGTAAGATACACTGTAGTTGCACTTAACTCTAACTTAGACTTCAACAGGATGGAAAGCCGTTAGCATCTATGAAAATATTTTGTAAAAGTTATTTTAAAAGGCATAAAATGTTTATTCAAATCGTTCATGTTTTCTGTTATCAAGGAGATTTCATGTTCTTGATGTTGAATTTATAAAAAGTCTAAAATACTTCAATTTTCGCTTTTGAATATACTTTATTCTAAGGCTACAAATGGCTCTCCATAATTGTTAAGTCCAACTTAGAGTTAAGTAATCTTCTGTCATCAAATCCTAAGTTTTTTATCCTCATTTTTACCATTGTTATCATCATTCCTATTTATTATCATCACCTTCCTTATCATCATCAATCGTCATCATCATCATCAACCTCATCATCATCATCATCATAATCATCAGAATCATCATTATTATCATCACCATCATAATCATCATCAACCTTAACATCATCATCATCATCATCATCATCATCACCACCACTACTATCATTATCATCATCCATATTACTACCATTAACATTATTCATCCAAAGCTGGAAACTCTTGTACATGTATACATTTGTACCTCCATGAACATCATTCACGAAGGCCTCAAAGCTACAAAAATGTAGCAACGTCCGATTGATGATGGATGGCAAATTGGCAATGTTAGATTAGTTCAGAGTTTTCAGACTGCGATTGGAAAAAGTTAGTGTTTGACATACTGGTATATTCATCTGCATCCATCCCTCTTGCATAAAACAATGACCATTTATTTACCTGTTGATCACTACCATCTTGATAATGATCTTTATAATTACCACCAATACCCTTGATAATCATTACCATTACCATCATCATCAACCCCATCATCATCGTTATCATCACCATCGCCATCATCCTCATCTTCATCATTGTCATCATTAACATTAGCATTATTTATCTGCTCATTTAATGTCTATCAGCTCAGATCATTTACCCCCAGGTTGTCATAAGGACTGAAATATTTGATGGGACATCTTTTTAACATCTTTTCATACATATCTGCTAATCGTACGATTGATATCAACTACAGGTTCAGCACCCTACGGCTCCCTCTAATGTACTTTTTGTCATGTATTGTACTGTGAATCCAATTATGTACATGCAATTGTCCTGTATGGACTTGATTATTGCTTCCCACCCCATTTTCTAATGAAAATTAGGGCTCGGTCTATTTCCCTGCTAATCCTTTGTGCCCAGTTTTAATAAGAACCAGCATCAATGGTTTTAATAATGGTCTTTTGATGAAGTGGAGTCTTGGTGTTTGGGTACACATCCGCAACAGGTGAATGACATACCTGAAAAAACACAAGTCCTGCCATTATCGTAGCCAAATATGGGTATTTCTATAGCAGATCACCATGGTATGGTACATTGCTTTGGAACATGGACCTAACAAAAGGTCCATGTTTGGAACATATCATCATCTCTTCTCCAGACAGAAATTGAATCAGCACTACAGAGTGCCTTGATACCCTAAGGTGCAACAACAATTTTGTAGCTAATTAGGACAACCTGCACAATGTGTAATGAAAGTTTAATGTAGCAAGAAAGAAAGTAAATATGATCAGAGATAATTAAAACGTTCTTGAGGATTTTTCTTGTTGTTGTGGTCCTGGATCATTGTCTGCTTGGAGGAGAAAAAGGCCTGTCCTCATCAGCTCGAGTTTGCCAATAACCCGCTATTTTCAGACTATGGATGTTATCCCGAAGATCGAAATTTTGTCATTACCAGACCGATACGCTCATCACAAACTAGCTCAGATGGGCGCAAATCAGTCTGCTATTTCCCAAATAGCGGATTATTTTGGAAACAAGCCCGGATTTCTCTGGAACTTTTCTCAACCAAATATCCCGCTATTTGCATCTGCGCAAATTAACTGGCTGATTTGCGATCGGGATCGTTAAAATAGCGGGTCATTTGGCAAACTTGAGCTGATGAGGACAGGCCTATAGATAATTGCTGTGCCCTAATTGTGTGGTCAGTTTGGGACTTGGTTTTTTTCTCCAATTTATCATAATCATGCCCCACTCTATAGAAAGTGCAATCTATCCCCCCCCCCCTGCCCCCACACAAGCAATTAAGATAAAAGGAATCATCTGTTTGGGGCCAGAGGGGTGTTAACTCTTATACCCTTCTGGCTCTGAACAGACTAATTATAATGTTTAATGAGCAATAATTCTTCATGGGTAATGATCACAATGTAAAGAAACAGAATATTTGATAAAGGCACTTTCAAAATTCATCACTAAATGGATTGATGCAGGATACATGTTTTGATGTTATAATGCAAAAATCTGTTTCAGACAAAGAAATTTTGTGGAAACATGTTTCTGATGCTTGATTTTGTCTTTAAATTTGCATCATGACTAATTTATTATCTTGGAATTGCAGTTTGAAACTTGAAAATATGAAGTTCTATATAAGACAAGTAGAGTTTCATGTATTAATCATGCACATATACATATATCTTTGATTATAAATACAGTCCTTGAAAATTGAAATGCTTGTCTTCTTTAATAGGCAGACAAGCTTAAAGAAGCCATTAGTACACTAGTACAAGGCTCAAGAGTGCTCAAAAGGTGCAATATGTCACTTATTGTGTATTAATGTCTTTGGGCTTATTCAGAACTTTTGATTTATATCAGTGATGTGATACTCTTCACCTTGTTGATAGAGATCCTTTCTCAAGTCTCATTAGGCCTGTTTTCATCAGCTCGAGATTGCCAAATATCCAGCTATTTCAACTGTCCTGATCGCAAATTATCCAGTTAGTTTGCGTCTTCATCAGACCCGAGTTGCAATTAGCAAGACATTTGGTCGGGATAATCAACCAAAGATATCTTGGGATAGTTCACAAAATATCCCACTATTTGTCCGGTGCATCTTCACCAGCCCGAAGACTTGCACTATGTGGCGCGAACGCTTGGCACATTATCTTGAGCTAATTTCTCGAAGTCGAGTTTCAAGTTTCGAGGTCGAATCTCAAATCAGAAATAGCGGGATCTCGGGCTGATGAAGTACATGTCTAATCATACTGCATGTGAGGCTATGTGTTTTTAAAGCACCCCATGACAAATATTTGTATTTACTTTGTTATATCTCTGTCTCAACTCATGACAGAATGTATATCTTTCATGTGCGACTCGTCTTGAATTGCATCTAGGACCGTGTAACGATACTTCAGAAAATCTATTCAAAATTGCTGTTGCCTTGAATTGGGCTGCACATTTAGAACAATCTGCAAGATTTGCAAGGAGAGTTAAATGAAATGGAGAGAAAAAAGTTACAAGAAAAATAGATGGATTCAGAATGCTCAAATTTATTTCCTCCCATCCAATGTTGGATAGTGTTAGTTTTAGTTTATAATCTACCATTGTTACTTGTAAGAGAGAAGTTATGACAAAACAAAGAATGTAATCATTATGCTGCACTTTAAAGATAAAGCCCAGCTCTGGTCATGTGATTGCATTGTGAAAGAAACGTTGTGGGATCGATCAGAAAAGGTTGATCATCTAGCATATAAGTATTGATGTGTACTGCAAGGTTCTGGAATCAGAAATTTGGCCCAGTCTTCGTAAAGTTACAAGCACTGTACACAGAAAGATGTATATGGGACTACGCACACGTGCGCGACACGTGCGTTTATATCTCACAGTCCAATAGATAAACTAATTTACCAAATATATCAATTAGTAGGCGGTTGCCCGGCAAAATTGTTATCATCATGTATTTGTCAAAACATATTCTCTCACATGATTGGTAAAAAGAGCTTCCATTTCATTTTTTGAAATTGGGGCGTTTCCAAAAACTGGTCTTTACCTTTAAGAAAATAAAGAAAATCACTTCAGTATGATAAAGCCGATAGCATGTACATGTACACAATGTACATGATAATTGATTGATAGTATCTTTCAAAGATTTATAATGTAAAGCTTGGAAGTTTCACTTTTGTAGTACTATGAAAAGGAGATAAAGTTTCTATGACGTGCTAAATTGCTTATTGAACCCAGCAAACTGCAATTTGCATTTGCCTACAATATACTGTACACAAGTTGTGGTATCAAGTTCATAAAGAAGTCTACATTGTACAAAAACTCTAATTTTAATCATTTTAAGAGCCAGGAAGTGGGGAGTTTCGATTCTGCAGCCTCTTTTTCTTCTATGGCCTTTGGAAACTACAGTTTTCTCTGTATGGTAATTATAATATACTATACGAGTATGTTCTAAGAGGTTATTCTCAAACTCTGATCAAACTAGTAATTTGAAATTTTGCTGCTGCTTATTAAAGCTGATGTAATTGATGCGCTTTCTAATTGCCTTTAGATTCAGTTCATGTACATGTACATGTTACTTAGAGATTCTGAAGTGATGAAGCAAGTTCATGAAGCTGATTATTATAAGAATTCAATAAAAATGGAAGAATTTATTGTTGTTGTTTAATGACCTATTAATAATCATATATTAGTATGAAAACTATTTTTTCAGCAGACGACACAGGACATGTTAAACCTTATCACATACTGTACAAAAATTCTAAAGTTTATCTATATTATAATGGACAAAGGCTATCGTGTTCTTTGCATGAAAACCTCTGTATGGACAGAATTACAGTGTCTGATACTTTCCACTTTGAGTTTAAACTACTTTTGATATACACTTTGTATTGCAATATCATAGATTTCAGATTTCTTTGTTATTCATATGATCTCTTTGTCTGGTTATTATGTACACACACACATTGAAGCTTGTGAAAAGTTATGAAATGTACTTACTAGG
The DNA here is from genome assembly GCA_035222895.1 of Strongylocentrotus droebachiensis. NCBI lineage: Eukaryota > Metazoa > Echinodermata > Echinoidea > Camarodonta > Strongylocentrotidae > Strongylocentrotus > Strongylocentrotus droebachiensis. Next base: position 1,021,163 of record JAVYIG010000046.1, on the reverse strand, counting down.
CCACAGTCGGTACAGTCGGTCACACCGAATCCCGACCGTCGCCATCGAGTCACCAGTTTTGTTTTTTGGAAACCGACGCTCTGATAAAAATAATGAAATATTTTTACAACAGAAAACTGTCTCCTCTAGAGAGCAGATCTAAAATGACTTACATGAATGTATATGTAGCCTACAGGAGATGTTCTGTATGTTTTTCTTTCACATAAATTGATTTACAACTTGTCATGACGATTTATAGAAATCAACATCTGTTTCCACTTGTTCTCCCACACTTCATTACTTTATGCCTGCAAATTTACAAATTTAGGCATATCATGTGCTTGCTGAGAATATGTCATTTAGAAGGGCATTGTAATGACAAAGTATAGGTTGTACGACTTGTGCCTCAGCGTCAATACCTGTGCAGTCAGTTCCATAACCGAATTCTTAACTCTGGACCAGACATTATATCTACATGTACAGTAAACCCTAGCCCTAACCCAAACCTTAACCCAAACCTTAACCCAAACATTAACCCAAACCTTAACCTTAACCTTAACCCTAAATCTTACCGTTCCAAGTCCCACCACGGGACTAATGTCCTTTGGCAAGATATTAATCTACATTTGCCACTCTCCACCCAGGTGTTAAATGGGAACTTGGTAGGATAATGTGGTTGGATTAGCAAGTGTGTGCGAGTAAAAATGACGCCTGGCTGGAATGCTCCCCAGGGAGTGGAATCCGATGACCGGGTAATAATATGATTGCAGGGCCATGAGGGAGAATAGTATGAATACTGATGTGGCTACCCTGGGTAAAACAAGACATATATATAACCCTAAACTAAAACCCCATTGCAACCCTAACTCTAATCCTATATCATTGGTGAAATAAAGCTCATGGCAGTTGTTGCCAGAGCATACCATGTTAAAGCACCCATACATATTAGCTCAGAGCCATCAGAGATTGTACAATAGGCTCATTTACACATCCCAAACACCATTTTGAAAAATTGTTAAAGCAAGGAGGGTCACGTGAGCAAAAAACGATATCTTACCGAAGTTTGCATTTACACTGCAAATATCAGTGAAACTTCGGCAGGCTAAAAACACACACACACTGTAGTGGAAGATTTTTTTATTTGTTGTTGTTGTTGTTATGTCGTGAAACACTGGAATATGAGAAAAATCGATGATTTTTGGTTGGAGTGTAAATGCAGCTAATATCACTTTTGCTTGTTTGAAGTCTTGAAGATGTCCATGATCAAAAACTTGAGATATCACATCACATGATGTCATCATAAATCCACATTACATTCTAGTGGTTACTTTTAAAAGATATTGTGTTACAAAAATAATTACATACACTCTACATCCACCAAGTGCACTCACATGTCTTGACAAACTGCATCCAATGCTCTGTAGAGAGTTTGAGATATATATACTGGACCTAGCGTAAGTAGCAGTATCTCCATCTCGACTTGCTGTACTCAGGGCGATAGTAATATTAGGATGAAGCATCAATATGCTTGTATTTCACCTGTAGTTCGTTCGTTCGTTCGTGTCTCCTTAGATCAAGATAGAGACACGAACGAACAAACTACAGATGAAATACAAAAGTAATCCAAAAGTAGTCTAAGTATACTTTTAGATTTTTGTGTTTTCTATTAAATGATGAATAATTTATATTTTTTCCTTTTCTTATTTTTCAGCTGACTTTGGAGTTTCTGCCAAGAATACGTCTCCCCTACAGAGGAGAGATTCATTCATCGGTACACCCTATTGGTAAGAGTCTTCTTGCTAAAAAGTACCGTTTTCATATTCACGTTAGGGTAAAAAAGCAAGCCTGCAGCAAGTGCTACTGACTCGGTGCACGTTCTGTAAAACTTTTGGAATTTTAAAACCCTTTTGAGACGACCATTCCACAATTTTGTGTTTTTTTACGTCATAAATTTTGATTCTATAGGGCCCTGAAAATATGACAAAAAGCATGGGTAGAAAATTGTAAAATTTCTGCACTCACTGCATCCTTTTTCATTTCATGACTATATTGCATTTGATGTCGAGAATCTTTAAAAGGAAAACAGCTACAAAATCCTTAAGTTGGCAAAATGTTGATTGTTGAGAGATTCAAAATTATTGTTTTTAATCAATTTGGCAATTTAAAAAAAAAATTGACCACATTTTTGCTCATTTATGTTGTTTTCAGAGACATTAAATTTTATTTCAACACCAATTAAAGAAAACGTTTATCGTTACCAATTTGAAGAACAATATGTGATCAATTCATCCCTAAAAATAAATTCTGACCTGAAAGGGTCAAAGATGGCTGTTTTTATGTTTCCTCTTAGTTGTGATTCCCGAATCTTAACCACCCGCACAATTTGTGAATGTTTTATGCTCGTGGAAGTTTCTTGTTTTGCAGTACAAGAAATTGAGCGTGCGTACTGATATACAGATCAGTATAGAAAATAAACTTGTATAATTTAGCATGACCTCTCACATGTCACAATGGGGTAATTTGTTGCCATCTGTCTGGATAATCAAGAATACTTGCTTGCCTACCGTAGCTATTTTATTTGAAATCTATATTTGCATGTCAGCCTTTAATCTTATAATACTTTAATCTTATAATACTTTTATTTCCTTTATAATTTCATAAAAGTCCATGAAGACTGAAAAAAAAAAAATCCCCTCTCACTTTCAATTTCAGTGTTTGTGGTTACCGGTAGCTACAATGTATAGTGGCCATTGGTTTAGTGATTTTTTTCTTCTTCATAGACATGGATAAGTTATTACTGCACCCTCCTGTTCAGACAACCAAAATCAATCGAACAGAAATACAACAAAACGTTTAGTTATAGGGTCATTAAAAAAAAAAATTAGTCTGAATTTGATGGCGAAAAATGCATGCTTGAGCATTGTTTCAAACAAAAAAATTTGATCCGTCCCGCTTTAGTGTGAACGCCACTTTGTTTAATATTGTGTAACTGGGTCAGGCTTATTGTGAGCTTGCACTGGTGATTGGCCCAATATCATGTCAAGTGTGAACTGACCTCTTCATAATTAGGTTTTTATTATAGGACATTTCTTATTTTCTTTACACATTGTTTCTATCCAGTTGGTACGCCTCTTTCACAATACGATGATTCTTTAAATGTTTCTTTATAAGATATGTTTATTTTGGTCTGAACAGGCCATAAACGACCACATGATAATCTGCATTAGAGTCTTCTTCTATAATACTCAGGCTTAAAAACCACTGAGAGAGTTTTATTCATTGGTCAAGGGAATGGGAACCCTTTTCTTTTTCAATGGGGGGGGGGGGGTGGACACTAGCTCATCATATTTTCGACAAACAATTTTACAGTGGAGAAGGGAAATTTGGGGGATTTGGAGGCAGGATTGTTTTTTCTCACTTTTAATTCGGTTCAACTCCTTTACCCTTGCTTGAGCAAAGAGAACTTAATTAGAAATTTGTAGTTTACAAGATTACAACAGAAATTCATGTACAGTATGTTCACTATGACCAAAGAAATTGCAAGGGTGTTTAAATTATTACCGGTATGTGTTTTTCAACATTTCCAATTATGCCAAATTCGTAAATCTGAATTGGAACTCAGTTTATCAACAGAAAGTGATCTGCTTGTGATGTTTTTGCGGGGAACCATCTGGCTTTTATAGCATCTAGTAAATTATATGGACCATGGTTTATCACCCAAAAGTGTGAAAGTGAACTGTTTATTAAAAGTTTGCAAGCTTTCTGTGACTAACATGTAGCGTTGGCAACCATAGGGTTAATCGTAGCTTAGTTTATCAACAGAAAGTGATCTGCTCGTAAGTGTCCAAATTATGCAGAGGACCGTAACCCGGGCTTCTGTAATCAGTATAAGCATCATTGTTGCCATGACAACTCCCTAATTTATGCCCCTCCCGGTGAGGATGGTGTTTCATTGTCTGGATTTAGTGGAATCGGACTCCTCGATCCTCTCTTACCACAGACTATTTTTCTCTCTTTCCTTTTAGGGAGATGATTAGTTTGGCTAGCGTCTGAGACTTGAGAGGTGTTCATATGATATGATTGGTCACTGGTGTATCAGGATTATTGTGTGGGAGGGGGGAGGGGGAGGAGGAGGGGGGGGGGGGGGCACTTTTCTCCCTAAATATGGTTTTCCTTCTGTGTAGTTGACTGCATGTTTGCCAAATCAGGTCTTTGCTAGGGTGAGGGGCCCTCCCCAGCCGCAAGATGCTTATTTTATTTGTTCTGTAGTGTGCTTTACCAAGTTGGGTTTTGCTAATTAGATATGGGGGTAAATCGTAATTGTCGCCCATGTGCCCCCCCCCTCCCCCTTAAAACTGCCATAGCTGGTACTTTAAAAAAAAACTCATGGTAGTACTGAGCACTGGGTTCTCAATACTGAAATAACTTTGAATGTTTGAAAAATTGTATAAACATATTAAAGTGGTTGGACTTTTGATACTTCTACTACTACTATCATCACATATAATGTCAGTACCGGGTACTTTTTCTGTTATACACAATATACATCCACATCTGCTACTTCTACTTCTACTTTTTGTGCTATTACTTACTTTTATTACGACTCCAACTACTATCCTAATTTCTGCTACTTTTATAAATAGTCCTACTTCTGCTATTGCATTCAGGCTTCTCCTGTCATTCTTTTTCACCACCCTAAGCAGGATGGCTCCTGAAGTCATCATCAGTAACATTCTAAAAGACAACCTGTAAGCCGATTTATAGGCAGATACATGTACATCACCATTTACACTTTGCTAATTGGGTCTGTTTTTTGTCTTCCACTTCACCATACAGGATGGCCCCCGAAGTCGTCATATGTGAGACGCTAAAGGACAACCCCTACGACTACAAGGCAGATATATGGTCTCTGGGTATCACGTTAATAGAGCTGGCCGAGATGGAGCCGCCCTACCACGACCTCAACCCTATGAGGGTACTCATCAAGATCCCCAAGGCCCCACCCCCAAGGCTGCAACAAAAGAAAAGATGGTAAGGAATGGAAACAATCATTAAAGGCATCGTTTAACAATGTTAAATCTGAGATGCATGGCCCTACGTGTTATCAGTGTCTGTGATATGGTGTAATCAGAGCTGCCAACAATTCTGTTTTTCCTGGAATTACTCTGTTTTTTCCTTCAAATTACGATAGTACATTTTTTATTCATAAAATATGATTTTTTGTTTACATTCCGCACGTCAAACAATGCCCTAAATTTTTATTTTGATCACAAATTAAATAGAAAACTATCGTTGAAACATACTTGAAGAGAAATGTATTCTCAAAAAGAATGAAACGCCGATAATACGAAAATAACAACAACAAAATACCTACTTGTAAATAAACGATAGGTCCTAATATGGGAAAAAAACAGTATGAGGAATGGACATTACTGCATTGGAAGCTTGTCGCACGTGGTTGTAAGTTTTGTTTTAAAGAATTCCTTTTTTTTGCCATCATGGTTCCTTTTTTGGGTCGTGCAATGTTTGCAGCTCTGTGTAATATTGAAGCCCTAAAAAAATTGCGCTTCAAAATGATCATGAAGTGCTTCAAAAAGGTTAAAATCTTTGAGTCACTGGTTTTACCATACCGTATTTGCCGGCGTAAAGGCCGCAGTATTTTGGGAAGAGAAAATATTAAAAAGTCCGGGTGCGGCCTATGCGCAACAAGAGTAAACAAACAGCACGTATGTGTACATATATTAGTTCGTGAAACAAATGGTAATCGGAGAGAGGTATCTGCGTGCAACAAAGCTCCTACACATACTCACAATATATCTGTTATAAGATAAAGAAATGTGAAGCTTAAACACTTGTACCATTTTGAAGAAGAAACAAAAAATGCTGCAGTTTACAGAGTCATGTGTAAACTAGCCTTTTTTAGCACTTTTACATTATTTTCTGAAATATCTGGATTACTGGGAATTTTGGCCAGTGCTACCAGCAACTATGGGATCAGTCCTTGCATCAAACTACATAACTTGTTATACTTACCATTGGTTAATTTGTTATTTCACATTATTTCTTAAAATTATGATTCATTACTCACAACTTTATAAACATTTGTGTTTCATTAGAGAGCTTGTAAGAAATGATACCCTTTCTGTTGACATTTATTCCTTCTTGATTTAAGAAATCCATTCTCCCACAAATTCCAGAGATTTATGGTGGTCAATATAAAATTAAACGCCCATCGTTCAACAACAAACAATGTCTCTTTTGATACCTCGAACAATAAACCATTTTCAGGACATTCGTAGTGTTAGAAAACAGGAAACAGATATACCCAATAATTCAGACAGAGTAATTGTCAACCCATTTTTATAAAGGCTGGCAATTTTGTACCACAAGGGGGCGCTACACCTGAATCCACAGACAGAACAAGACCAACATGGAGAGAGAATGCTGGCATGACCTGGATTGTATTGTCAGAGTATGTCCTTTATATTGTGAAGCAGAATTTGTCTGCTGAGAGCCAGAAGGGTATTAAAGGTATAGACCAGTTTTGGAAACGCCCCCCTCTCAAAAAATGAAATGGAAGCTCTTATTACCAATCATGTGAAAGAATATGTTTTGACTAATGCGTGATGATACAAATTTTGCGGGGAAGCCGCCTACTAATTGATATATTTGGTAAATTATGATATCTATCCGGACTGGATAGATATAGGGTAGTCCCAAATACATCTTTCTGTGTACAGTGCTTCTAACTTTACCAAGGCTGGGCCAAATTTCTTATCATTTTGATGATTCCAGAACCTTGCAGTACACACCAATACTTATATGCTAGATGATCAACCTTTTCTGATCGATTCCACACCATTTCTATCACAATGCAATCGCATGACTAGAACTGGTCTTTATCTTTAACTCATAAAATCAACTTTGTTCTTCTAAATATAGAGCCAAATCCCTTCTTTATACTCTCAACAGACAAAACGCTCAAAGGGCTTTGATTTGTACCCAGCCGGGATACCCATTATTGTCCAATTCTTTACTGCATGAGGAATTTCCAGCCTCTATTGTCCCTATTAGGGCAAATTTGTGTATTTCTAAAGTCTCTCGTGTCTGTCTTTTCACCCTTATTTTGGATGTGTTAACAGGATTGAAGAAGTACAGGAGAATTTTTCACTTGGTGGGGCATGCAAACAAAATAATTTTTGTCAGGAATTTTTGGAATTCATGTTCATTGAAACTAACAAAGATTTATTCTGAATTCCTTTCATAGATCATAGTGAATATGAGTGAGAATTGAATTATGAAGCTATTTACGTTTGCTTTGTCGCTCAAGATGAAAAACTGGCACCAATAAGTTGAGCCTGTGCGTTTTGCTCTGAAAACAACCTAGAGGTTTAAAGGTACTATGTCCCTTTTGCAGCCAACCTCAAATGCTGTAGAACTTTGCAGGAATTATGAATATGTCATGTTTGTCCTATCTGTGAAATTTAAACGTTAGCAGTGTCCTCATATTCAAATTATGCAAGGAAACCTGTTTACTTGCTAGACTTCACTGTCAGACACTATTGAGTGACTGACTGGCTTTTTTTCTTCTTTGGTAATAACATACATGAAAAGAGTTGTAAAGGGTACATGAGCATTTGTCTACTTCAATAACCCACTTCTTGTGATGGCAAAGATTAAACTGATTGAATCTTTGCGCAGCATAAAACGTATATCCATTCGGTACAATTGTCTGTAAATCAAGACTATTACTTTTGAGCTCTATAGCCCTAAAGTCGATTTGACAATTAATAGTCGTTATTTTCCCACTTGAAGACATTTTCAAGCCCCACCTTTTTTAGGGAAGTTCTAAATTAGTATTATCTTTCAAATGCAGTTGGAATTTAACTTTTTCATTTTTTTGGCTTGCAAATGGGACATAGTCCCTTTAATATGAAATGTGTAAAGTTCATGATTTCCATGTCACGAATGGTTCAGCTCGATTTGAGGTTTGTGAAAAAATTAGTTGTGATGTCATCAACATATTTCCTGATTTTCCTCCCTTCTACATGTTATCAACCCTCTTTTTCCCTCTCAAATATTTACCAGGAGATAGGTATACACTGTAATAGTTGTTGGTCAAATTTCCTCTTTATCTAATGAAGTAAAATTTGGTATTCCTAGTTTTTTCTGGTCATATTGCTTCAAACAAAATTTTGTGAAACATTTGATGATCAACTTCAAAACTGTTACTTGGTACCAGAACTTCCACTTACCATATTTGTTTCCATTCACAGTATTTTAGAACTGTTTTTTGTAAGGTAGTCCATCTTATACCAAAACACAAGCTCATGCTACATGTTTATCTCTTCTTCATAGGATAATCATTAAATTCTAGAAGTCAGTGTTAAATCAATGTCTGGGACTCTAAGGTCTTTTTGCCTTTGGACAGCTGATTAACATATGTCATTGTCTGTTTAGAGCCAGAAGGGGGTTAACTCTGTATCGAGTGTATGATTTAAAGGTAATACAAAGTTTTGGTATGGACTCGTGAATTTGGTTCAAATGAACATATTGGAAGGATATGCGATCCTACAATATTCACTGATCGTTGTCGTGGTCGAAATCGACTCTAAAGTTATGAAATTGTAAATAATAAACACTTTATGTTGTATAGCTCCCTCTCAAGGTCAAAATATTAATTAAGCTATAAACAATGTTTCTTGACTACAATCAACCGATTAGTTATTTCCGTTTGGAAATTATATACCACAACTACATATTCTGAGATTTTCATGGTCGCAGCTACCATTGTACGGCCGTAGGAGCATTTTGAAATTTAACAAAATTTACCGGGAGCACCGGTAAATCTTTATATTCAATTTTTCTCGAAAGCAGAAGTGTTTTAGGGGCTAAAATTTCTAGTGCTTTTAATACATCCACAGGGGCATCCAAATATATCAAAATTGAAAAGAATCACTATCCACCTATTTTCAAAATTTCCCAAAACTTTGTAATACCTTTAACATCTTTCTCTCTCCGAACATACAAAATATGAAATTTAGAGGCATTCTGTAGACTTTGTGCAAATTAAATGTGTTTATGCTGTCTTCATGCGATCTGGGGCGTTACATGAACAATGCATATATGAGAGAGATATACCACAAGACCAAAACATATCTTTCGTTAAGAGGGTCGGTGGGTACATGTATGCTTCGAATAACCACTCTTCGACAAATACTGAATTATGCATAGAGTGTGTTTGCATCTTGCGTTGACTGATCCCAAATGACCTTTATTGCAATGTTTATCCCCAGGTTTCTGTTTGAGTTGGCTTGGCAAACATTGTTTTCATGCACCAAGTGCAGCTAATGTCATTCGAGTGCTTCAATCAACACTCTCTCCCTCTCTCATACTCCCCCTCTCTCATACTCTCCCTCTCTCTCTTCTCTCCCTCTCTCTCTTCTCTCTTATCTCTTCCCTCTCTCTCTCTCTTCTCTCTTCTCTCTTCTCTCTTCTCTCTTCCCTCTCTCTCTCTCTCTCTCTCTCTCTCTCTCTCTTCCCTCTCTCTCTTGCTCTCCCTTTCTCCTCCCTCTCTCTTCCCTCTCTCTCTGTTCCCTCTCTCTGTTCCCTCTCTCTTTTCCCTCTCTCTTCTCTCTTCTCTCTTCCCTCTCTCTCTCTCTCTCTCTCTCTCTCTTCCCTCTCTCTCTTGCTCTCCCTTTCTCCTCCCTCTCTCTCTCTTCCCTCTCTCTCTGTTCCCTCTCTCTGTTCCCTCTCTCTGTTCCCTCTCTCTTTTCCCTCTCTCTTCTCTCTTCCCTCTCTCTTCCCTCTCTCTTCTCTCTTCCCTCTCTCTCTTGCTCTCCTCTTCCTCACTCTCTCCCTCACTCTCTCCCTCTCTCCCATACTCTTCCTCTTCACTCTCTCCCTCCCACTCTCTCTCCTCCCTCCCCTCTCTCCCTCCCACTCTCTCTTTCTTTTAAATACTCAGCTGCCATTTATATTTCGCTCTGTTTCTTTCTCTTTCTCTCACCCTATCTCTTTCTCTGTATCTTGTCCTTACAGTATGCCTGTCTGTTTGTATGCCAACCCCCCCCCCCCATGTATATGCTTATTACAATCCCTCACTCCTTTTCCATGTATCATGGTCCTCTTCTAATTACAGTATGTCGCTGTCTCTACTCGATTTGCGTTTCTCTCTCTACTGTTGATTCTTTCACGATCCTTTTCGCCTCTTTCACTCTATGTGGAACAATGCCACATTTGATTTGTGTGCACACCCCATATTTGTGAGGTAGTGCTCCCTCTATAGATGACTTATTACACAAATCTTAAAGGATAATAGTGAGAAAGTTCATCAAGTTTCTTGACGGATTAGTTAAATGAAGAAATGGCAAAGGGGAGAGAGGTAGCGGCAGATATAGTTCTGTACTTGTAATCATTTTTGGTTAGTTTTGTTTTGTCTTTTTTTTTTGATGAATAATGTGCTATTCCATATATATATATATACAGTTTTTCCATGGGGGCTGAAAAAGTACTATTGGACTTTAAGTTTCATGGTCAAAATAGTGCCTGGCATATTTTTACCCTTAATAACTTAATTTATCTACTTTGTTTTGTTTTGAATGATTAATGTGCTTTTCCGTGGGGGCTGAAAAAGTACAATTGGACTTTAGTTTTCACGGTCGTCATGGTCAAAATATTGCCTGGCATATTTTTAACCCTTAATAATTTAATCTCTTTTGTTTTGAATGATTAATGTGCTTTTCCATAAATACAGATTTTCATGTGGGCTAAAAAAAGTCCAATTGGACTACAGTTTTCACGGTCGTCATGGTCAAAATATTGCCTGGCATATTTTTATTCTTAATCATTTCAAAGTGATGTCATAATAAACGTAATAACTTTTGTGTTTTTTCTCAACATGTGGTTTTGTAGCTATCTATAGTACAGTACATGTAGGCGTAGACTTTGGTTGTCACCACAGCTGTTTAGGAATTGATTAAGCATGACATGACGTTTCAAAGGGTTTTGTTTTTGCCTTTGCGGCATGCTGTTTCACTCCCTTTATGTCAATACATGTTTAAGGTTTAGGCATTAATAGACAGATATGACGTATAAACTCTGGTTCTACCAAATTATTAATAATAACAAAACAAACAATCTTTTCATCTGATTTTCTTCAATTTTAGTGAAGTAAATAGCAAGATACTGTAAAGTTTTAACCTATTCAATTGGAATATTAAACATATGAGATGAAGATGAATAATTTGCATCCCGGGCCTGGATTTAAATTTGTATGTGCAACAGGCACGTGTAAAAGAAATGGACAGCTTTTTAAACACCAACTTGCCTAAACCTGTGTGAGTTTGGTGGATGCCGAGATTCCAAGCAGACAGCAATGATGGCTATTTTGGAATCGTTAAGAGAAATGTTTAATACTAAAGCACTTTTTTTCTAATTTTTTCCACTCCCTTTATCCGAAATCATAGACTTACCAACAAAATATTTGTAATTTGTGATGTACACAGTGCATATGAGGACATATTTAAAGGTAAAGACCAGTTTTGGAAACGCCCCCCTCTCAAAAAATGAAATGGAAGCTCTTATTACCAATCATGTGATAGAATATGTTTTGACGAATTTGACCACTAATTGATATATTTGGTAAATTAGTTTATCTATTGGGACCAAATAGATAATATGCACGTGTCGGGCACGTGTGCCTAGTCCCATATACATCTTTCTGTGTACAGTGCTTTTAACTTTACCAAGACTGGGCCGAATTTCTTATCATTTTGATGATTCCAGAACCTTACAGTACAAACCAATACTTATATGCTAGATGATCAACCTTTTCTGATCGATTCCACAACATTTCTTTCACAATGCAATCGCACGACCAGAACTGGTCTATATCTTTAACCATTTTCATTCCCATTTCCATGTGCTAAATATTTAGTTCAAGGTAATGATATCATACCTGAAATATTTTATACGTACAATAGGTCATTCTAGTGAGGTTTTATAGTGTGATAGGATTAATTGTATTTACATGAATTTCCCTGGTGATATGTAAACAATACAATCATGAGTAGCCAAGCAAAACGGTGACGTATTATCACCCCCAAACTGGTCCAAAGGGAACCATTAAGCCATATTGATGCGCTTGACATGCGTTTCCATGCTCTCTGATGTCATTTTATAGAAGAGGGAGTTCAGCTTCATGGTTAAAAAATAAATAAAATGGTAGCACACATTCTTAAAATATATAAATAATGAGTCGCCAAGCGAAATGGTGACGCTTTATCAACCTAAAGGGAACCATTAAGCCATATTGATGCGCTTGACTTCACTGCCATGCTCTCTGATGTCAATTTGAGAAGAGGGAGTTCAGCTACATGGTTAAAAAATTGAATAGAAAGGTAGCACACATTATTCAAAATTTAGAGTTTTATTTGCATAAATAATGAGTCGCCATTCGCCAAGCATAGTGGTGTAGTGTTATCCCCCACAAGGGAATAATTAAGCCATACTGATGCTATCGACATGAGCTGCCATGCTTTTCTATGTCATGTTTTGGAAAGGGAATTCAATTATCAAATTGATACGAACAGTGGGGCAAATTTTAAAAAAAAAGAGAAAAAACAATCAAATGTTCTGCAGCAACTCATGTATATATTTTAATAACATAGCATTTATTAAACATGATAAGAAAGCATGGATTCACATTCACATTAATTCACATTAACATATTCCTTTTATTTAGTCTCATCTTAATAGTGTTAAAAACTGTTTGCATTTTCATTGAAAACACACACCCAAAAAGGACAAATAAGGTTCAAGTCTACTAATTTTGTAACCTTCATCACACATTTTTTGCATTGCATTTCTAATTTAAACATTTTAAAAGAGTTTAATAGCTACACTGTACATTTGACAAATAAATTGTGTCTTACAGATGTAAATACTTGCAAAGCTGCAACACTTTTACCTTTATATTGTAGACATTTATTTGAGGAGTCTTCCCTTTGCATGAAACTGCCAATTTTCTCCCAATACATTGATAGATTGTTTCCAAGCATGGAGTGACCATGACAATACACATGTAGGCAGTCATTGAATGGTGGAACCTATCACAAATTGTAAATGCAAAAGACATACCAGTAGTAAATGCTCAAGCTTTATTATCCATCCTTGCAGAGGTACATTTTGCCTTCACTGCACATGGAATCATGTGGAGTTCATGTTGCATTTAACAAAGCTAATGTTTTCTTTTTTGATGATGTTTTGAAATGAGCATGTCATGGATAAAATAAGGATAATGTGGATTTGAGAGATAGACAAGATCATGTTCTTTGTGACTGGCAATCTCAAAGATTCAATTTGGCTTTACTTCACACACAAAAATTAATGAGAAATTTTGGTGCAATTTTGAACAGGCAGTGTTTTCTTTTGACTAAAGAAAATGCTTTGAAATTGGTAAGATATGACCTTTGGCTTTGAGCTTTTAAATTATACAGATTCAAAAGATTCACAATATCATACATGCTCTTTGTTATCTCTAGGCCCACTTGACAAAGATTAATAATGAGGAGTTTTTGAACTTTTTGTTACATTTAACCTAGACAATGTTGTCTCCCCTCAAAGAAAATGTTTTGAAATCAGCATGAAATCACCTTCAGTGGGTAAACAGTAAAGATTCAAGGACATACTATTATTAGTGTTACTTCACACAGAGAACAGAACAAAAGGGGTATATCATGGATGCAGGGGGCATGGTGCCAAGAGGGGGGGGGGGGGGGTGGGGGACCTGAAATATTAGGTGGATGAATTGTGATAAAGCAAGGCAATAAAGTGAGGGGTAGAGTGGAGGGTGTGGGAACATGTCTTTTTATCTTCTTTACATTTTGACTTTACCATTTCCCCTTTCATGTTCTCTATTACTCTTTTCTTTGGACCATTGATTAAGATGGCAGGGGCATTTACCCCCCTCCTCCCTTTGCAGCTATGCCTCTAGTGAGGAGTTCCCAATGCATTTGACGCCTCTCTTCATTCCTGACAATGATGAACAATATGTAATGTAAACAGGGTATGACCCATCGCTTTCTTCCCCTGACCTTGCGGCCCTGCATTACCTGCCTAGCGGGGGTACTACCTGTATGCATGCAACCCTGTCATAAGATGAAAATGGATCGTGATCTACCCCAAAAGGAATGTGAAATGAGGTCTTGTTTGGACCTCAACAAAATTGGCTGAGGTGGAGATTTGAAAGAATGATGTCATTACTTTTTGTGGATTTTTTCTATCTTATGTATATTGTGTTTTAGTAGTTTGAAGATTCATCAATGTTATTCAGTGAATCATTTTGGAAGGGGCGGAGTAAAGCAAAATTACAGTCAAGAAATTGGGTTTATGATCGATATCAAATAGCATATCAATAAATCATGTCTTGAATGTCCTTGAGGATAAATGAGGATTAATTAAGAGATATGTAGCAACTGAAATGGCTGAGTAAACTTGACAGCTAGGTTTTCTGGCCCACCCACATATTTTTCTGTCTTTTTCACTTGATTTATCATGTAATATTTTCCCTATATACATTGTATATGTTGTCCAAGCTTATGTAGTTAGAGCTTTGATGATGATACTTTTGACTCTGTGACACTTTGATGATTTCTTGTGAGTGTAAAAGAGGAGTGAACCGGAAGTTGAGAAAAACAGAGAAGATGATATTAGAGAAGATAATGACAGATAAAGTTATAAACACATTGGATCTGTTAATATACATTTATAAGATAAGAAAAATATATTGAGACAAACAGACAGCGAGAAAGAGAGAGAGAGAGAGAGAGGTACAAGAGACAGCGAAAGATGGAAAGAGAAAGAGACCAGACAAAGATGAAGAGAGAGAGAAAGAGAGAGAGAGAAAGTGAAAGATGGAAGGAGAAAGAGACAGAGATAGAAAAAGAGATAGAGAGAGAGAGAGAAAGAGAGAGAGAAAAAAGGGGGTGGAAGAGGGGAGGATAAAGATAGAAAGAAGAGAAAAAAGAGTGAAGGAGCAAGATCAAGATGAACTAGCTTATATACCACTGACTCCCTGTCGTGACCAGAAAGTTTCTCCCATAACAACTCGATTTGAAATCCGATTCCAAATATAGCCGCGGGCGTCATACCGATGTTGATGGACCACTATTTTGTTCCTTGAACTTTCTTTTCTTTCCATTTTCTTTGGGAAAGTTATTTGTGCATGATTTGTAGGTCTACGCACTCCGCAGTCCGAGATTTGTTCCCACCCATCTCAGCCTCTACACTATCAGGTGGTGGTGTGTTGGTAGATCCAAGAGTGGTGTACTAGCTGCACTCCTATGTGTCATCAATCACAGCAGTACCTCTGCGTGTTTCAAGGAGGAAATTTGCTTATCAGTCTTCATTATTAGTTGACGGATCTCAAGGAGAAATATATATTGTGAATTTATCACTGATCATGTGCTTCGGAATGAAGATATTGGAGACATTATGACTTGTTCATCTTGGATTTTAACAATTTGTGGGCAGCTCATCTTTTGAAGTTTCCTCAGCAAGTTAACATAGCCCCGGATGTTGTTGGATGTTGTCGTCATGGAAGCGGTAGCTCCAGAGAGCTCACTGATGCAGTCATGCAGATGATGTCGGATCGGCAAATGCGATAACCACCAGTCATTTCACTAATGTTGCTTTGCTGCTAATGTGCTTTGGTGATGGATGCAAATGAATGCCAGAGGCATCTGGTAACGATGATGATTATGATGCTCGGACCAAACGGACGAGGGATCGTTAATGCCATGGCCTCAGACCAAATTAATTTAATCATGGCGCCGCTTCTAATTCAATCAATGGATTATCCTACATAAACCAAAGACATTCATCATGATTGTTTTTTTCAAGCTTCAAAAGAAAATATATTATACAATGTTTACCTGAAGCTAATTATATGATGAACTATTAAAGGCCGTTGTATGAAGAAGGATTTAGCTGATTGAAAACAGAACAAAAATAATGCTACTCCTGCATGTGATGACCTCTTGTATAACAAAATGCAAAGATTCTTTACTTGCATTATAATATGCATATAGTCTTGATGTATGATTAATGCAGCTTTCATGCAAATGGAACAATTTAAATATATAGGAGGCCAATGCAAAGTAGAAACCCTGCTGTAAGAAGAAAGACATTGATGAAGCAACATCATATTTATCATGGTTTGTAAAACTTTTGAAAAGTGTAATTTTGTCTGACAAACAAAATTTAGATATAAGATACTTCATGTCCAGTGAGTATAGGCCTACAGCTATTTAAGACGAATGGCTGTTGTAAGAAGCTGGAAGAAGCTGGAAGAACAACAAATCATGTTGGAGGAAGGGAACAACAAAAGACCTGAATGGTCGGAGGAGGAGGAGGATGAAGAAGAGCAGGATGGGGTTTCGAGAGAGATCCAGGGAACGGTCCGCAACTTTGCGTTTCTCGTTCTGGAAATTGTACGGTGAGTAACGTTTCAAATTGGAGGACTGCTCATGAGTCATGTCTTCATATTGACATTGAACAATCTGTTCGAGTACGAGGATGAAGATGTATTTGTTCAATGTCATGTACTTGGAACATGTCAGTCATGTACTGCAGAGCTTTCAATATCTTCTGGCTGATAACCAACCCCCCCCCCCCCCCCCAACAAAAAATAAACCTGTAGAGAGTAAAGTGTAGTAGATGAATATAGAGGACTAAAAGGAGATTAAGATGGAGGATTGGGAGAAGAGACGACAGGGGATGAGGTGAGAAATAAGGAGACCGGGAGGAGCAGGGGAGGAGGTGAATGGAAGAGAGATGGAGAGAGGAGAGGGAGAGAAGGGGGGGGGGGGGGGGGGAAGTGATATACAATACACATGTACATGTATATATTTAGAAAAAAACCATATACAGGTACATACATTTAGAGAGAGAGAGAGAGGGAGATAATGAGAGAGAGAGAGAGAGGGGGGGGGGGGAAGGGAGTAGGAGGGAATGAAACAGGCTGTGTATATTGATCTGTTATTTCTGTCTGTTTAGTCTGTTGAGAGCCAGATTTAAAGTATGTCAGTCTGTCTCCAAACAGATGGTTTGAGAATTGACTTAATATTTTAGCTCAGTGTTGAGGTACCTCTCATGTGGTGGTTACACCCAATTTTTCCATTCAACAAATTATTGGTCTTATTTGTTACTATCAGTGATAAATGTTGTGCTAAGTTAATGGAAACACCCTTTCTCTTCCCAACTGTTGCTGTCCTTTCTTGTACCCCCCACCCTAATTCAGCCAGGCAAGGAATTGATTAATCACCCCCCTCTTGATACTTCCACACCCATGGTAACATCACCATTAGTGTTAATCCCGTTTAATCCGGCGATGGCATTGGGTGTTGGCCGTGAACCCCTGTTGCGGGTCTGGCATTGAGTGATTCAATTCTCAACTGTTGGTCATCATAATCGTCAATTCGTCATCATGATCTAACTGAGAGTATTTGAGTACTCCAGGTACTCCTGGCAGACGAGAGCATTATGTGTGATTAAAAGTTCACGACAAGATATCTCTTAATTGGTTTTAATAAGCCTATCAGTCTGAGGACAACAGTTGTTAAATGCCTTTGAAAAGTCAAATCGCAAGCTCTAATTCTTTGTATTCTTGAAGTGTACCAATCGCCCTAAAAAGTAATTTGTCTACAGCTAGAGTGTATATAATTAACCTCATATTTATAAAATGATTATTTCAAAAAATGCATTTATTGATTATCAAGATTTCTGAGACGTACAAAAATCAATATAAAATCACACATGAGCATAACAAAAAAATTATAATCCAAGATGGCAGCCCGCATGATTTGCCTCTTCTCGTAGACCAATATTATTAATTTCAAAGTCATGAAAAGGCATTAAATACCAACTAACATGGTCTACAAAAACTCCAAATGACAAAATAATCCCAGCCATGAATTTGTTTTGAGCATTTGATAGCCAAACAAAAATTTCATCATAAAAAAAAAATACCGATCACAGGTGCGAGGGTGTCGCTCCAATCCGATCAAAGCCCCAACTTACATGGTTAGTGGGAAGTATGATATCGATGTTGGCTTCCATACATCATCACCAGGGGCACGTTTCACAAAGCCTCTTTTAATGACAAATTACAAAAATCATTCACAAATCTAGTGATAACCAATGAGAAGTAAGGATTTCAGTAGCTTATAACAAAAACTGTTATTTATCACTGATGACAAGTTTTGTGAAATGCACCCCAGAACATCATCCAGAAGCTGTATAAATAGAGCTGAGGTGTTTAACACCTTCAACAACCCTGATACAACTGCAATAATAACACCTACCCAAACCCTAAGCCTGAGGATAATCCCAGGCATTATTAAACTCTCACCTGTCCCAAAGAGCATTATTACTCACCTGTCTAAAAATCTAGGTAGGAAGTAGCTTATTTGACTGCTCTGCCTCCCTCTATTGGTTATCCACACATTAGGATACGTTTATGCTCAACTTTTTCTGGCCAGAATGAGGCATTTGTTATGCGTTCAAAACATGGTTGTGTCCTTTCTCATTTTTGTAGAATCACTGAAAAACGGCGATTATGATCTTAAACTTACAAAAAGGTGCGTTTTGGATTGGCGATTCTGGGGAGGCATAAACGCACAATCTTTTGTTTAAATGGGGTCAACATAGCATCCGCAGTGCAGGTTTGCGAATCCAGCTGCAGAATCATGCCTGGAGGAGCCAGAGAAGTGAGCATAAACAGTACACCGTGGAACTGCGATTACGATGAGCGTTTACGATGAGCGTTTCAAATCGCTCATTCTGCCTTCAAAATTGAGCATAAACAAACTCTTAGGCTCGGATATGGTGTAGATATCACAGGATGTCTTTTGATAACCCCCTAGGGAGGTTTTGATTTCCAGAATTTGTTTTCTTGAAGGTCAGTTTTGACAGGTAAAATTGATATGAATGACTAAGAAAGGTTGAAGACATTTGTAGTGTTAGTGTTTGGACTATTTATAAGTTGTGAAACAATTTCCTGGATTTGTTTTCAAGAAAGAAACTTTGTCTTGGTTAATGGACTTTAATATCCACCTACAGGTGGGAGGAAATGAGAACCGTATTTGGGATGTGATGTTAGTGATTTATTCTTATTTTACTTACCGGTATTAAAAAGGGTTAACGATGTGTGGTTTGTAACTTTCACAACAGCAATGATGCTCTGTACAAAAGGAAATATTGTGAATGAAAGAGAATACTTTGAGTTTTTGTTCATGATATCAATAGAATACATGTCTCTTTGAGAATAATACTAATCTGGATTCATAAATCGCCTAAATACAAAATACCATCTCAAAGCGTTTTACGGATATTATCACCCACTCCATCTCCACTCCCTGGGAAGTACTCCTACTATTTTGTTTATCTTGAAGACATGGTAATTACTACCACAAAGGCTTTCGTCATCCTATCAGGACCCCATTTCTTTCCTGGGTATCAAGCGCGTAGCCAGGATTTCATTTTAGGGGGGGCGGTTGTGAGCACGCGAAGCGTGCGAATCACTTTAAGGGCGCGCGAAGCGCGATCCCTAGGGGGGTGGGTGCAGGGAGGGGGGAGTTTCCCCCCTCCCGCGCGAAGCGCGGAAGCTTTGAAAGAAGACGATTCGTTGTACCTTTCTCGACTCGTAATCCTTGTCTGAATTCAGTCCCTCCCCCCTCTTGCGCGAAGCTTTGACGTTTCATTTAATAATTAGAGAAAGGAGACGATTCGTTGTACCTTTCCCGACTCTTAATCCTTATCTGTATTCAGTCCCCTCCCGCGCAAAGCGCGGAAGCTTTGAAAGAAGACGATTCGTTCTACCTTTCTCGACTCATAATCCTCGTCTGAATTCAGTCCCTCCCCCCTCTCACGCGAAGCTTTGACGTTTCATTTAATAATTAGAGAAAGAAGACGATTCGTTGTACCTTACCCGACTCTTAATCCCTGTCTGGATTCTGTTCCCCCCCCCCTCTCGCGCGAAGCTTTGACGTTTCATTAAATTATTCGAGAAAGAAAGCGATTCGTTGTACCTTTCCCGACTCTTAATCCTTAATTTGAACTCAGTCTCCCCCTTTCCCGCGCGAAGCGCGGAAGCTTTGACGATTCGTTGTACCGTTCTCGACTCTTTTTCCCTCTTTCTTCCTACGTCCTCTTTCTTTTTTTCTTCTCTTTCTCTCTCTTTTTTTTTTTTTGGCCGGCGTTTTGGGGGGGGGCGACCGCCCCCACCGCCCCCCCCTGGCTACGCGCCTGCTGGGTATGGAGTGGCAAATGTAGATGAAATGCCTTACCAAAGGACATTAGTACCTTGTCTGGGATCTAACCCAAGATCTATGCATTCCAAGTCAAGTGCTTAAACGACTCGACTACGACACCTCTAGTT
This sequence comes from Strongylocentrotus droebachiensis, assembly GCA_035222895.1. Taxonomy (NCBI): domain Eukaryota; kingdom Metazoa; phylum Echinodermata; class Echinoidea; order Camarodonta; family Strongylocentrotidae; genus Strongylocentrotus; species Strongylocentrotus droebachiensis. Next base: position 1,000,744 of record JAVYIG010000046.1, on the reverse strand, counting down.
GTGTCCTACATCCGTTCCTTGATACCATGTAGATAATCCTAGTTTCATCTGATTCCCTGAGATAACCTTAATACCCTCAAAGACTTATAGGTGATCAATTCCATATCATTAACTGGCAGTCAGACAAATCTTTATCTTCCCTGATTATGTAGGTCATACCCAGCTATCACTAAATGTTTAGATTAAGGTTAGAGGTGCATTGTAATGATGTCAAGAAATTGATAGCAGGAGGTGTGGTGTCTTCTTCTGCGTTGTTTTTTCTCTTTTCCTTAGAGCCATAAGGGCATTACTTGATTTAATTCTATGTGAAAGTTTATGAGGTACTGCCTTATGGTTCTCAGCAGTGTGTCAACTCTGTTGTTGTCTGAGAGGCTTAGGTTTTCTTCCATACCTCATGTTTGGGAAGAAGGATAATTGACCAATGATCCTTGTCTAGCAGACCCTGCCCACCTCACCATTGAACATTAATACCAAAGGAGGAAAAGGAAATTGAATCATGATGATGTTGAACAAGCTTTCCCTCTCACCTGTCCTGGGCCATAACACCTCACAGGGGAAGCAGGGAAGATCCCTCCGAAGCGCAAGCCGCGTTGGCGCCCCCCCGCGCCAAACAAGCGCCCACTTCCTCCCATTCATAGTAGTCCTGAGTCAATGTTGTCCCCGCCCCGCACAGCCCCGCAGAAACTCGGGATGATTGTCTCACTTTCGCTGTTGTCGCCGTTGACTCTGTGTCGCTGCTCCTATTAAAGTTTGCAAGGGACGGCTTCACTCTCTCTTCCTGCACCATCTCACTACGCAGGGGTTGTTAATCACCGAGAGATGACAGGACGTTGGATGCAGTAGCTTCCAAAGGGGATTTATTAACAAGCATAAATTTATGTAGTTTCCTGCAGGAATACTTCTCGTACTTGCTATCTTGGATGTTTAATAGAGGATGAAGCTCTCAAAGTGTACATTTTGTGCTGGCGTCAGAAAGGAAACTTGCTCTTTTGGTGCCTAGCCAGATTTGAAATTAGGTTCTTCTCTTCTCTATTAAAGCTGGATTTGAGAACATATTGTGATTATTCTATCTGGATTAAAGACATTCTTTGGTTGTTTTAAGTGTATTTGAAAACATCCTTTGAATCTTCTACCTGGATTAAATCAGTAAAGAACATTTCCTGGATATTTCGTTTGATATGAGTACACATCAATACCCAAGAACACATTCTAATGGTTGTAACTGAATTGAAGAGCATTTCGTTGTTCTAGCTGCATTTAAGTACCTACATCTTGAGCTTACAAGTACGCACTGAAACGATGGCTGTCCACTTTTTATGAGGATGCCAGAACTGTTGTGATCTGTGGATGCTGTTGTTTTAGAGAAATAAGATGGAGGATATAATGTTATACTTTCCACCTCCTGCACCAATGCTGTTCAGGTTGGAATCTGTAGATCTAGTTGGATGGTTAGTACAAATAAACAAACATACAAACAAATAAACAAACTGTTGTATAATCTTCTAGTATTGGTTAGATGACTGAGCAATTATCCTTTGTTGTACGAATGGGACTTGAATTGTTCATGTTCTTATGATGTTACTTAGGATTACTAATTTTTCCTCCCTTTTCCCCCTTCAATACCGTTAGCAAGTCCACACATGAGATACAGTGCTCTACTCTACTTATAATTATGATTGCAGCATGAGCTAAATCCAGTATTTTTTTTTTAGAATCTGAGGGAAAGATGCCCAATCCCTATAATGCTATTTACAAAAATACAGGTGCAAACATGCTAGTCGGACATTCACATCCTTATGGGTCTTCACCTACACACCTGGTTAATAGAAGCAATGTAGGTAAAATACCTTGCTTTAGGATATTGGTCCCATGCCAGGGATCAACCCCATGGTCTCCGCATTTCCAGAGAAGTGCTTAAACCACTTCATTACTGCATGACGCCTCTGCAGATAGTTTAAGGCCCCACTGCACTACTTATAGCTACTTGCGCCCACTATATAGCAAACAATGCCTAAAATCGGTGACCATTGGTCCCCCATGGTCCCCTTTTTCTTATGTTAATTGTGAGCTGATTTGATGAGCTAACCACCTGTCGGTGACCATGGTGGGAGGTCTAATCCCTCCTGGCCAAACTAGTGCAGAGGGGCTTTAAATTCTTCTTTCACCTTAATGATAAATTTGTCTTATTTTCTGTTGTTGTTTTCAGGTCGAGGGAATTCAACGACTTCTTAGAAAAATGCCTTGAGAAGAACCCGGAGAAGAGACCTTCTGCAGTCGACCTACTCAAGGTATGAAACTTAACTCTTTGCTTGCCAGGAACAATACCTAGGACAGTCTTTCACAATAAGGGAGTTTACAGATAGCCCATGGTACAAATGACCCCAAATATCCACAGATCTTTTACACATGGAGAAGTTCCACTTTGAGCATATTAGAATAATAACTGCCAAAGTCCTAGATATGCTTCATGAATACCTTTTGTTTGCCCTCTTGAAAAGAATACTTCCACCTGCGTATCATAAAATGTACCATTGGTGCATAAATGTTACATAACTTTCATGAGCGCATATCCAGTATTCATCTCTGTGGGTTTTACCTTTTTGGTACAAATGACCTTTATCTGCCCATGCGCAGATTGTATCTGTAAACTCCCTTACATAAGTACAAGTTCGCTGTCAATGCATTTCAATAGGATATTGGTGTACTTGTACTTTATTATGGTATGTTAGTTTCGTGAAACAATTAATTAAATTACTGTTTCAGAGACACTGTATATGTGACAAAGGTCAACTAAAGCATCCCCTTGTATGTTTGTGATATCAAACAAATCAATTAAAGTGTTTGATAATGGCCTTGTACTAAAAAAGTGATTTGCATTCATAATACAATGTAGTAATGTGCTTCTCATATTGAGAAGTTAATGGCCTTTTGAAGATCACCAGTAATTTTACATTTTAAAATATAGTTCATCTCTAATGAAACATCACCTAGAAACTTCATTAAATTTAACGTTTCCTCAAGAGTAGTTTTTATGTGTTGGTCTATGTATTTTTGTCATAACTTTTGATAAATGATATTACAGACGCAAATCCCATCAAAGTTTCGATTTCAGAAGCAAGCAAGCAAGCAATTAAGCCTCCTATTTGAAGATCATCTGTTCAGAATGTCCATTATTTTTATCTCTTGGTGCAGTCTTTCTGTATTTCTCTATGTATTGTTGTCAATTAGAACTTACACTGATCAATTCTCTTCTCTTCACAGCATCCCTGGGTCTGTGATGTTACAGATACAAAGCCTATCAAGAACTTGCTTGCGGAAGCCAAAGCCGACGTCTTTGAAGAACTTCAGGATTTGCCTGAAGATAACGTGAGTCTTCCAATTCCTAGAATTTAAATAGAACCGACGGGTTCCTCTCTTTTTTAAAAATAAATGTAATGCTTCCTGGGAGAAATTTCAATAGTTTGAACATATTTGTGGCTTACAAAGCAGGTTCAAATCCCGCTGGTTCCAGGATTTTTTCTGACTTGTTTTTCAATTACAGATCGATCAATCGATCTTATTTACTGGGTGTAAGCCACAAATATGTTCAAACTAGGTTCCTCTCTGTCGTGCAGTAGGGACATTGTTCATTGTAGAATTGCTTTCCTCTCTGTAAATATCAAAGACATCCTAATGGATCGATTGTCATATGTTGAGGAAAAAAAAATCATATGTGTAGAGATTGTAGAGATAATGAGTTGTCCTAAAAAATAACCTGATAGTGTTTCAGCCCTGTATGATTAGTTATTTCTTTTAGTTTTAGGTTCTGAAGGGATACAAATGAGTTAAAAGCTGGGAGATGTAGTGTAGTATTTCAACACTTGTTGGACTAAGGTTTGTTATAATGACAGGCCTGATAATTTCCTGATTTTTAAGATTTTTTTCCTGATTTTTGTACTGATTTTTTGGTTATTTATTTTTGTTCATGATTTTTTTCCCTCAAAAAACGGGAAGTCCCTGAGATCGATGTAAATCCGATTTAAAATTAGGGGGGGTGAGGTGCCGTTTATTCATGACTTGTTGGAACGCCTCACACAAGCACTCAGCACGTCGCTTCGCTCAGATTTCTAAAACCTTTTTTTTAAAACTCTCACTATCACCCCTGGTTGAAGCTTGAACCCTACCTGTACATTTCAGTTATGATCAACTCAAGCAATTACATTTATTTCGTATCTTTCATGCTCATCTTTTTCTAGCCTTATTCTAAGAATGTTTTCCCCTTTGTTGCATCGTAGCTTTCCCTCAAGGATACCATCGATACGACCAGCCTAGGAAGCCTGGATACGTCCTACACAGCTCCTTCCACACCCTCCACACCCCCTACAAGCATCACGACAGAAGCACACAAGGTAACTAACTCTTCCATTTAATACAAAATAACTGGATTCTTATTAGGAGAAGGTTGAGTTCTGGGAAGAGATGAACAATAATGTGTGAGCATTATCATTCTTATTATGCAAGTTTGGAAGAACATCAGATAAAAAATGTTCCCTGAAAAGCATAAAAATCGGGAAGGATTTTTATGCCACATGTTCGTGTAGTGCTATATACATATTTCTGTGTACAGTGCTTGTAACTTTACCAAGACTGGGCCAAATTTCTTATCATTATGATGATTCCAGAACCTTGCAGTGCACACCGATACTTATATGCAAGATGATCAACCTTTTCTGATCGATTCCACAACGTTTGTTTCACAATGCAATCGCATGACAAGAACTCAACTTTATCTTTAAAGGTTGCAATTAAACATAAGGTCTTGCAAAGAGACATTAATGCTGCAGCATAGATTTAAATTGCGGACTTGCCAGTCTATATTTCAATGTCTTGTCTACTAGACCACATCGTCTTTTTGATTAAAACAAAAAGCCATGTGTCCTTTTTAGACAAATCATGTTCAAATACAGCTTTATACAAAACCTCTGGCTTATGCATTCTAACCACTTATTGCATAAATAGGTGTCATAATGGATAAAAATGGCAGAAATTATATCAATTACAAATTTCATGGATTTTAGAACGGGTATTGTGCCCTAATGACTAGTGCAGCCCCTGATATGGAAAACTGCTCACCTAGCGATAGATAGCCCATATGATAAGGATATTATTACCATGGCAACGTGGAACGGTATCAGCTTATCATTGATATTTCCATATGATCTGAACCAAACCAGGCCTCGGAGCAATATATTTGACATCTGTTTGTAATTTGCCAAGTTGTTGTTCTTTCCTATAGGATCTGTTCACCCAAGGTATTTGCAGAAAGATGGTTATGATTGTACATCCTGCATCCAGTTGTGCCAAGCTAGAAATCTTTAGCGTAAAATGCTTAGTATTGTTTGATGGTTAAAATATATTGTAGGTTTTGATATTGCAAAATATTTGTAAATCTGAAACAAGCTTACATAATTGTATCTGTAACGCGCCTAGAGACAGTAACTTGTATTAAGCGCACTATAAAAAAAAAAATAGTATTATTAAAATTAGTTTACAGTAAAAATTGAAAGACAAGCAATGTGCAGAACAAACAGTGAATAAACACTGGCTATTTTTGTTTATTAGTTTTTATTCCTACCCCATGCTAAATCTTAGGGCTGGGGGGTTGGGGGTGGGGGGGGGGGGGGGGGGAGGGGGGCGGTGGGTCGGGAATTCATAGTTCCGGCTTGTCTGTGATGTGTTCTAAGAATTCATCATCTCCTCCTGAGATAAGAAATTGGCTGCAAGAGTAACTCTGAAACTTGCAAATCTTCATCTAATCACTTTGTTTCCTTTTCTCTCTCATATAGTTGGTCAAGGAGCTTCACGATGTGAATCAGAACGGGGACAAGGATGTAACCGCTAATGGAAGTAGCCCTCAAGACACAAGCAACCACAGTGGTGGTACTCCTAATGGCAGGAGAAACAGCGAGAAACCTGAAATGGTACGTGATGACACTCCCCCTCCTATCCACAACGATGAAGACAATCAAAGAGTGTTTAATAATGATAAGGATAGAGAGATAGAAATACATGTAGAGACAGGGGAAGGGGATGTCAGGAAAGGGGAAGAGAAGGAAATGAACAATGACAAAAGGGAGGAAGAGAAGGAGATGGACAGTGAGGTTGAAGATAGGGAGAAGGAGGAGAGTAGAGAAGAGGGTTATGATTCAAATCATATCGGGGAAGGAGATAATCAGTTAAAGGAGAATGAAACCAAAGAGATTGAAAGGGAAGGGGTTAGGGTTGGTAAGATAGAAGAAGGGGGACAAGTCGATGAAGGTGTGTTTGGGGAGACGGAAGAAGGCGAAGCTCCATTGCCTCTGAAAGAAAAAACAATGATGAACGGCGACGTGATCGAGGTGAAAAAGGAGCGCCCGCCCTCTCTTGAGCTCAACAATGGAAAGATCCCCGTTCCATTGGTGACGTCGTCGGGCAAGGATTCGGTGGTCAGCCGAAAAAGCATGGACCGGTGCTCGGACGCGGGCAGCGTGATGACCATCGATAGTGTGGAGAGCGTGGACCCACCCCAGACCCCGACCGAGGGCAAGAAGAACCATGAGGTACCCACCCTACCACCACCACCACCATCACCACCACCACACCCCTCTTTCATCTTGCTCACATTTTTCATCAACCTTCCGTTCAATGATTGCATGAATGCCTTGCTTTGCCCACTTTCCTGCCTGCCTGCCTGTCACACATTGCCTTGTTGTGTAGTCTTAGTTCCCAGACAGTTGATCACAATGGCCCGTATTCTGAAGTCGTGTCTAACTCCTGTTTAGTTGTCTAAGTCCTGTCTAAGTCCCGTCTAACTTTAGACTCAAAGTCGTGTCTAACTTTTTTCGTATTCTGAAGTCGTGTTTAAATAAAGTTAAACACGAAGTCCTGTCTAAGTCCTGTTTAACTTTAGACAACTGCGAGGGGTTGTTTAAGTCCTGTTTAAGGGCGCGATTCTGCTGCTTTTCAACGTCTACGGTACACTCTACTTGCTGACCCCGAACTTGCGGGGAGAACGATGGTACGTGCATCCCATACAATTTCAAATACATTTTGCAGGATTTTTTCTCGTGTAGCCTGATTTTTTTTCTCGATAATATTAACTATTCTTATCTAATGGTGACATCTTGGAAATTCCATAATCTATAATAAACTAACCATTCTGTTGGAGAAGTTTCTTTGCTGGTTCTTCCGAGCACAGAGGCACTGATAAGTGATATTATTAGTGCGTTTGTGTACAGTGTACGTGTAGTACACGTACGTCACAGTGCAATACATGCATGCAGTCTAGTCATTACGTCACGATCACATCACCATGGTACGAGCACGCGCACAGCTAGGCATGCGCACAGCTAGCTGTGCGCGTTAATTTATTTATCCGGTGCGCGCACGCATGCGCATTGGGTCTATCGTCAGAATTAACGCCTACTGGGCATGCGCAGAAGTCGTGACTGAAAGTTAAACAAGACTTGCGCAGAACTTAAACAGTTGTTTAGTTAAACACCACTTAGACAGGACTTAAACAGTTGTTTAGTTAGACGAGACTTAGACACGACTTCAGAATACGAAATTTAGTTAAACAGGACTTAGACACGACCTCGCGTCTCAGTCCTGTTTAAGTCTTGTCTAACTAAACAGTTGTTTAACTTTAGTCGTGGCTAAGTTAGACAAGACTTCAGAATACGGGCCTTTGTGTTTTACATTGGCATTGCACTTTGAGTTTTTGGACCTGGGCCAGTCTTACAAAGAGTTGCAACGATCCAAATCAATCGCAACTTGACCAAAACACCTTTGGTTGATATTGTCATCCTTTATATATATTTGAAATAAATAAATGTATAAATAAACTAAGCATGAGGAGTATATCAATCGCAATAACAAAATAGATTGGTCATGGTAAGTGTTTGATTGGTTAGTGGACTTGCAATCAATTTGGATCAGTTGCAGCTCTTTATACGACACGGCCCTGTAGTGCATTGGGTAGTCTTTGACCAGTGTTTTCTCCTAGGTATCTTTAGGTTGCACATCAGGGGGGTGTTTTACAAAGACCAAGATCGACTTTAAGTTGGACTTAACTATGGCAGGCCGTTCATGCCACTGGTTGCTCTCACATTATGATCTGTAGATAATATTTTTTCCTTCAATGACGAATTATCAAAAAATGTACGTCTTTTGAGAGACCAATGCCAGTAAATGGTGAGAGCAAACAATGGCATGAGTTGCCAGCCATAGTTAAGTCCAACTTAAAGTCGATCTTAGTCTTTGTGAAATACCCCTCTGAACTCTAAATTTCTCTTTGAAACCAGAGATTGCTGTTTTTAGTTGAGATATTTTGCTGTCTGTTATAATTTTTGTTTTGAGTTTGATGATTTAGTTGAGATTCTGCTGTTATAGACTTTGTTTATTTTATTTCAATGAACTCTCACAAGTGTAATGATTTGCCCCTAGTCCCATTTTTTGCTCTAAATATTGAGTGGATGAGTTAGGGTCTCTTATTCACCAGACCAAATATAAAGAAAAGCCCTGGATATTTTTTATATTTTTAAAATCAAATAAAGCTCTTAATTCACAGAAATTTATGAAGATAATGCTGCTTGCATGTACTAATTTGCTGAAACTGAAAAACAGTCAATTATGCTCATAATCTTTCAGCCAATAGATCAACCTAGACACAATTCTTGCTCAAATATTGATAATATCTTCAATTTTGTCTCTCCATGTTTACATTAATTTCAAACTTCAAAGGTGAATTACTATCATAGAAACAATCCATTTTTACAAATGCAGAAATAATTTCTTAATCGTGGTAATAAGAAATGCATTAAGAATACCAATAAGCAAAGAGTCGTATTGTGCCATGATCATGTAATGTATTTTATGAGCATCAGTTATTGCCATGACTGTGCTATTTATCATTCCATAATGTGATAAGATTTCATATCGATAATAGATGGGAGAAAAGAAGTTGAAAGGAGAATAATGATGACAAAAATATTAATCACAAAGAAAGGGAATAGGGAGAGAAGATAGACGTAGGAATTTCAATTCCATTTATTCTTAATTCTTATTGCAATATTTTAAAAAGACATTGACAATGTCCTGCCAAATACATTTATGCATGAATACATGTAGCTCCATTGATAATGAGCCTTGTCTGTAATACACGAGCCTTCCTATGACCTACTTGTAATATCTTATTTTTATTGCTTCATCAAAACAAGCTTATATCAACCAAAAGCTTTGTAACATCATGCTGTAATATTCAAAACCATAAGCTTATTTTCCTGATGGAAAAATGTAGAAACACCATCAATTCATTCAAAATTTGTCATTTTAATATTGGAGGATCCCTGTAAGGATGGATATTTGTCATATATTGGATGATGTTGTCTGATAAATGTTCACTCATAGTCAAATTTAGTCTAAATCTTTAATTTCAGCATAATGTTGCAAGTTCTTACATTCAACCAATTAGAAATTAAGTGCGCCTCGATTTTAAGAAGTCATCCATGAAAAGAAGATGACAATTAGTTTATAATATCAAGAGAGGATCAATACTACAGAATTTAAGATTAACATACCAGTACTGCAGCTTCTTTTATTTTTGTTGCTTTCATCAGATGCTTGCCTTTCACTTTTTATTGATGTACTGTTAGACCAAAGCTTTAGTTTGGCTGTATTCAAAGATATACTTCAATTAGATTATATGATATAATTTTTAAATACTCAAGATTGGCTTTACATCATATACATTATTCAACCCTCCCTCCGTTCTTACCTCAATTGCAATTACTCTCACCCACATGAACCCATGGACGCTTTCATATTTGTACAGTCCTTTGTCGTCTGATTTTCACAATCCACTTTTTACAAGCATTAGACCTAAACACGGAAGACGTCGTCATGATTGTTGTGATATACAGAGGAAAGCAGATAGTCTGCCAAACATCCTTGCATTTTATAAAGGTTCCTGCATGTACTTAGTCTTATCAGATAGGGATTATATGATTTCTGTGTTTGGATGGTTATCCCCCAGCCTTGCATAAGATGCACTGTTGTATCAAGGTCTAGGCAGTAGTCGAAAGGGACATACAAGAGGAAATTGTTAACAGCTAGAGGCACAATTAGCTTTTTTAATCGGTACCTTGAATTTTTCCCGCTCCTGCGCCGCCGCGTTCATGAGATAATTAATGAATCGTAATGTTTGAGGATAAATGAATTGGAAGAGATAAAAATCCACATTCACGTTTGTACATTCCACCTCACAAAGATGAAAAGTTAATACACCGGAACAGATAGACATTCTGCTCTGGAATGTTCAAAAGAACTATTTAAAAACTCTTTAAAAAATAAACAAAAAAGTGCCCTAATAAATGATCTCTTTATGGTATTAGCAGTAAATTAAAACGAAGGTGCGATATCTGATCGTCAGTGACAATAACTATCCTCATAATATACCAAAAATATTTTGAAAATAAATGAATCATACATCGGTCACCTATCATATTACATTTTCTCATACATGTATCATATATTTTTGTCAGTGCTGAAATTTCTCTACTTGTTTTGATTTAGGGTTCGATTGGGAAAACACTAATTTGTTTCCACTCTAATAATACCCAATATGTCATCAAACAATATTTTACATCCATGGCAGCTGTTAGAAACTCTACTGGAGGAAGGTTGTGTGATCAAACAACAGATACGCAGTCCTCCCGAGGGGAATTGAGTTGTCCTCGTTGCAAATATCAGAACTGTTTCCCTTAAAGGGATTGGGTATATTTGCCTCAGATTCTGAAACAAAATCCTGGATTTAGCTCATGCTGCAATGATAATTATAAACCTTTAGGTCAGTCAGGAACCCCATGACTTCTACAAGCCGATCGCTTGTCTGATTATCAAGATATTTATGATTGAAAATCAAAATCAAACCGTTTTCCTAACAGTTTTTATAACACTACAGTCTATTGGGGGAAATGAGTATGGCAAAACCGGTCACTTAAAGATTTTTACTTTTTAGAGGCACTTCATGATCATTTTGAAGCGCAATTTTATAGGGCTTCAATATTACATCATATCACAGACACTGATATTAAACACGTAGGGCCATGCATCTCAGATTTAACATTGTTAAAGGATGCCTTTAACCCATGCAAATTCAGTTTGGCTGTTAAGTGATATTTGTGAATTATCTTTAGATCCAGAATGCAATGAATAAGCCATAATGCATGAGCAGATCAAAGATTAAAATTCACAAATAATGCAGAGTCCACGTCCTGCAGTACATTATGCCCTTCATGAACAAAAACCATTTGATTGAATTAATTGAAAATGAGCATTATGAAAGTAAGCTCTACATTTGTAATTTTAAAGGAATTTATACTCTTTTATTTCTCTCTTAATTTTTTTCAATATTTTATAGTATTTCTTATTTTTCTTAAATTTTCATTGACACAACTTCATTTGATATCATTCTGACTTGTCTTGACGAATATAAGAGTGAAATATACAAATAATTGGTGCCAATTTAAAGAGGTAAAGCTGATTCATTTAAATATACACGTAGGAATGCCTGACGTGCCTATGGGTTAAACTCATCCGATTCCAGCCCCCAATGCGTACTTCCTGACATCACTGCCAAGGCTACCATTCAACAGGAAACAATCACCATCTAGAATTAAATGAATTACCAATTGTTGATATCACTTCCTATGAATTTGCCAGAGATTAGTTGAGATAAACACCCAGTGCTTTGATGCTTTTGTGTTTAAGCCCCAACTATGCCAAGGGCTGCAAAAAGTCAACTTCATTATTCACATAAATTCTAGGGACTAGTATTTTTCTGGCACACAAAGAGTTATACGTTTGGCTTTTTAAGAGTAAAAATGTAGTAATATTTCTTTTGTGATTGTTGAATCAGGCATATAAGATAAATTCAATGTTAGTAAATTTAACAAACAAGAAGTAGATATTCTAAATGTTCCCAGTCGCTGAGTGCAGATAGTGTCTTCCCCATTCCTCATAACTGTTTAATGATACAAAGAAAAATTATATTGTTGTAGTTGGTATGTATGCACCTGAAATTATAAATAGATTTGATGATGTGATTTTTTAGTTGTTTTTTTGTGATTTGTAACATCCCAATGACATTGATTATATGTATGTCAAGCATTGTTCAATTTTACGCCACCTGTTGAATAATATAATGTAAAGATTTACTTTTGTTAGCTCTCTCTTTAATTTGTTGGTAAGTATGTAGTTTTGTTGCTAATTTGTTGGATTTATACGCATTTGTTGATATGACTGTGTACATGTCCCCCCACCAAGGTTAAATCTGGAAATTATTTTGGATTCCCCCGGTGTTATATTTGATACAATTATTTGTCCCTTAATTATTTCATCAGGTATTTGTTGGTCACATTATATTTTTTACTAAATGCTCTAATAAACCAAATATAAAATGTACTCTTTTTACATATATGCTAAGAGTCTGACTCCCAATGTTGTTGCTATGCAAGGCAACACTTTAACAAACTTAGAGCCAACTGTTAGAGGAAGTTACCACTGCATTATTAGAAACAATACAATAATGCAAAAAATTATGTATAATTTGTTGTGATTACATTTTTATCTCTTTATCATCTTCGGAAGTTGATCAGGAACTATGTGAAAAAAAATTGTTATACAATGATAATTTCATTTAAAATACATCTGTAGACTTAAAAAAAATATCTGTTTAATACTGGCTTCAAAATAATAATTCATTCATAAATTTAAGGGTTTTGTATACTGGTATGTGTAGGAGATTACATGCAATGAGGGAATGGTATTTTGTTTGGAGTTCATTTCAAGTGTTTTTTGGTACCCCTTTGACATGCTTGTATGAATCATGTTTCATTTTCATAATTTTCGAATTTGTTGAACATTTGTTGTTTTATGTCAATGTTTATGTCATGTTGTTAAACATGTGTGTTCAATTTCCCCAGTGAATTCATGCAGTTTCCTCTTCACTGTTATATTTTGTTTCTTTTGAACTTGTTCTCCATCAAATTTGAATGATGTTAATCGTGATTTATAAGCTGTTAAGTTTTTAATTTAAAAGTGCTTTATGGAATGAAATTTTATTTTTATTCACCAGGGGCCTTTTGCATATAGGTTTTGATGAAACACAACTCTAGATATACTTGATTCTTAATGGTTGAAATAAAGTCTCGTTTGATATTTGGAGTTAGATTTCATCGCAAATTTGTTTATACAAAAGGCCCCTACAGCATCTTGCACTCAATTTGTTTTTATTTTGAAGAAATATTTTGTAATTTGTAAAAAATGTATTTAAAAGATAATCTGAAAGCTCCTATATTGTACATTTTAGATATTTCTATTAAAATGTCACAGCTTTAATTGCGCTATACAATACCTGCACATTCTTGCCGATTTAAAAGAATTGCATGCAAACGAATATTACAAAATGAATTAAATAGAAAATAAAAGTACTAATATAATAGTTTCATTTTGTTAAGGAAGTTACAGGGGTAAGTTTAAATAGCATTATCACACTTTTAGTTTAGGAGAATTGCATGAACATTTAGACAGAGGAAAGAATGCAAATTCTCTGCAAAAGAATTCTAAATTAATCATGTTGTCTTCTAGTTTCATTCATTGCAAAAAGAGGCATATCATTTAAATCAGTCCATGTCCATTTCAGCAGCAAAATAATTATAAAAAAATTATATATTCAACTGTGACATACAGTACCAAATGCATTTCAGCTCTATGTTTTCAACCTATTGCATATGTTTTCGAATTGATTTTCATATATCTTGTATGAATAATAAATTCATATTCCTATGAATATGCGAACATTCATTGTGATTTATCCTAGAAAATGAACCTCCAAAAATGAAAATGATATATTTATCTCAAGTTGAATTAGATTAGATTTTATTTGAATTCATCAAAATTCTTATTTTGACATGTAATTTATATGACCTCTGAACTTTGACCCTTACAGGCTCAGATCCATTACAAGACCTTGAAGAAGACCAGGAAGTTTGTCCTGGATGGAAAGGTCGTGACCCTGACGACCTCTAAGGTCGTCAAGGAAGGTCAAGAAGACAAGGCTAAGAAACTCCATGCCTTCAGGTAGGATTTGTTACTTCTGATTGAGCTTTAAAACAAACAAAAAAGGATCTATAATTCAAGTTCGAGGGTTGATAACCCTTGTTAAAGTGTGCTATCATAACTTAATTTTATATTGTTAAAGCTCCTGTCTATTCCCCTTTACAATGATTTCCCAATGGACCAGTTCACGGTTAGCACATGTCCCAAATGTCCCCGAATATCCACAGATCTTCAAAACATGAAGAGGTCCCACTTTGTACATTTTGAAATAATCACTCCTACAGCGATGGAGGTGCTACATAAATAGCCCTTGTTTCCCCTTTTCAAAGAATATTTCCACCTACATGTATGTATCATGGAGTGCACTACTTGTGCATAAATGAATAATTATTACATAACTTTCACGAGCATGTACACTGTATCCAGTGTACGTGTATGTCTACGTGTATTTCACAATTGTCTACGTGTATTTCACAATTTGTTCTGCAATGACCTTTTTCTGCTCATGCTCAGACTGCAATTACAGTGAACTGTCTTAATATTGTAATTATTTTATCATTATTGCCTGAATATGGGAATACAGGGCTGATTACAAATGAAACTTAGCAAAATTAATTCTTTGTTTGTTTGGAGGATGGAATGCGTTTTAACAATGTGGAGGTGTACATACATGAATACCAAGAGTGCATTTCATTTTTTGTAAGGATGAAACATCAATAAAGTGCAATGTTGTTTCCACCTTTTGTTTGGAATATGAAATGTGTTTCAATCGACCGATGGTGAGATTAATATGATTCCAATTTTCAACCCCTACAGAAAGAACGAGCTTCGAGAGATCCGTCTTATGAGGAAGGGCGAGCTGAAAGAAGTCAATAATCTAGCTTCCAAGATCCTACAGCAGAAGGACCAACTGATCAAGAGACAGGATGCTGAGAAAGCAGTAAGATTATATCCTCTTCTTCTACCATGTACATTATAGAGGTGTCGTGGACGAGTGGATATGTCACCGGACTGTGGATCACAAGGTCCGCGGTTCAAGTCCCGCCGCGGCACTGATGTCCTTTGGCAAGACATTGATCATCATTTGCTACTTTCCACTAAGGTTTTAAAATGGTTACCTGGTAGGATATGCGAAAGTTGATGTGGTTACATGAACAAATGTGCGCTTGTAAAAATGATGCCAGGCTGGAATGCTCTCCAGGGAGTGGAGAATGTGCATACATTGAGCAGGCCTGCGGTCCTGAAATGTGCTATAAAAGAATGAACTATTATTACTGAATTTAGAATACAATGAAGCCACTTTCTCTCCTTAAATACATTGATTGGAACTCAATAAATAATTGAATGCTAGTCTACACTGCTATCATTCCTTAATTCATCTCAAAATTTAATGTTTTTGGTCAAGAACTTGGTATTAAAAGAAACTCACAGCAGTGAAAATGTCCTTTGGCAAGGCATTAATCTGCATTTGCTACTCCATTCCCAGGAGAGAAAAGGGGACCTGGTAAGATGATGAAAGCCTATGTGTTAGTAATTGGCATACATGTATGCTCTCACGGTGACCAAATAGTAAGAGTACTCCCAAGGGAGTGGAGATGGTGCACATTGTGGTGAATGAATCCAGAGTAATGATATCTGCTTAGAGATAGTATTTTGTATTAAGCGCTATATAAATCCAGATTATTATTAATATTTAAAATCAGGAACTTTCATCAGCCCTCAAAAAGTAGTCTCTTATAATGTGCCTGATGTCCCAATAGCATATCCTGTGGTTGAAGGTGTATCTACTTATGTAGAAACAGGTTGACATAGGTAGTGATTCTGAAACTTTGAAACTCCATCTGGAAAAAACAGGGAAATGATGGGAGAGAGAGACAGCTATAACATTCTTACATATGTATTATTAAGGTAGGTGATGAAATAGTAAAAGCTGTTTAACGCAATGTGTTTCTCTCCTTCATCTTCAGATGGCGGTCAAGAAGTTTGACTTGGAGATTGAGCATCTAAATGGGCAACAAAAGCAGAATGTAGAGAAGCTAGAGCTAGCCCAGGATGCAGAACTAAGGACATTCAAGAAGAAAATCAAATCAGATCAGGTAAGTCTTGAAGCTGTGTGTTCTTCTTCATCTCTCCCTCTCTTTCTATCTCCCTCTCTCTCTTTATCTCTTTCTATCTCTCTCTCTATCTTGTTTTATCCTTTCTGTTAGTATTATACCTTTTCATTTTAAAAACATTTTCTCTCATTTTATCTTTCTGCATGTCCATTTATGTAGTTTTTCTACTTTTTTGTTGTCAAATTATGATTCTCTCACTCGCTCTCTCTCTCTCTCTGTCCCTCTCTCTCCATCTGTCCATCTCTCTCTCCATCTGTCCATCTCTCTCTCCATCTGTCCATCTCTCTCTCCATCTCTCCCTATCTCTCCCTATCTCTTCCCTGTCTCTGTTCCATTCCCGCTCCCCTTTTACCTCTGTCTCTATCTCCATTTGGTTTTTCTCCTATTCTTTTAAATGATTTGCTTTTGCTATATGCTCCCATTTCTATCACTTGCCATATCACCCCCTGTTCTCTCTTTGTTCTTTCTCTCTATTTTCCCTCTGCGATTAGCCTCACTCAATCTGTTCTTTGTCCTCTCTTGCTGTCTATCTGTTTTTATTTTAATACTCTCACTTCTGACACTCTCTTTGTCTCTGATAAAATGTCAAAAATCATCTAAGAGAGCAAGAAGGACGGTCACTGACAGGTGGTTATCTCATCAAATCAGCTCTCAAATTATAAGAAAAAGGGGACCATGGGGACCAATGGTCACCGATTAGGCATTGTTTGCCATATAGAGTAGAGGGCGCAAGTAGCTTTAAATAGTGCAGTTTGGCTTTAAAATAAAAATATGTGATAATTGCAAAATATTTTCTGTGACCTCCCTCTCCAGGACAAAGATATGAAAGTATTCCGAGACGGCAAGAAGAAGGCGGCCAAGGAGCTCAAGAATGCCAAGGGAGACCGCGAGGCGCTGAGGAAACGGAGAGAGGAGTTTGAGGTCAAGCAAATGGAGGAAGAGAGGGAGTTCCTCTCCCGGCAGAAGAGGACGCTCGAAGCCGACATGGTCAAGATCAATCAAGGTCACAGGCAACAGGTCGCGACCCTCGAACACAAGTATCTGGTGGAGAAGCACAATAAGAAGAGAGGTATGTATGAACGCCATCGTTCTACTGCTAGTATGTGGTATTATAATGATGTATGTTGGGCTCCACACGTAAAAGGGTCAGAAGGGACCCAGGCCCCCTCCAAAAATTGCAATGACCCCTTTGCTCAAATTTTTTTTAATAACCCCCCCCCCCCCCCCCCAAAAAAAAAAAAAAAAAAAAATATATATATATATATATATAATAATAAAAGTAGTATATGAAATTATGAATGAGTAATAAAGGACATTGTCAAGGGGCGTTACGAGTCTTCTTAAAATTGATGCTAAGTACTAAATTGTCAGGGAACAAAAATTGAATGGTGTATTCATAAAGTTAATTCTAGCCATGCAATTACATTCTTGGGCTGAGGTAGGCATCACGTGCTGAAATTAAAAAAAATAAATGAATGAAGATTCTCTTTCCATGTAAAAAAAGTTGAGGTTAACCCTGAGCTCTCACTCTCTGTCTCACTCTCTCTTTTGAACTATAGCGAGGGAGTCAGCAGTTTGGGAGATGGAGGAGAAGCACCTGAAAGAGATGCATCAAATCAAAAAGAATCAACTCAAGGATATGTTCTTCCTGCAGAGACATCATCTGGTCCTAGGACAAGAGAAGGCAAGTTCTACCGTTCATTCTGTTCTTATTCTTATAACTATGTTGTAATACAGTCGGCTTACGGTTGCACCATGTGAGAGAGAGAGAGGGGGGGGGGGGGGGGGATTGGGGAGTCCCGAAAAGGACTGTCGGTAATCTTTCTTTCTTGAGTATGTGTGTAGTCCTGAAAAGGACTGTTAGTAGTCTTGAAAAAGACTATTGGTCATTTTTCTTAAGCTTATAGTTCTAAGGAGAACTATAGCGCCGGTTGGAGAGGATGGGTAGTAGGAGTGGCTCGACGTTTCGAACAAGTAGACTATCTGTTGTCAGGAGTCTGTTGTTATTCTTATAATTCTGTTGTTATTCTTGTAATCTGTTTTTATTCTTATAATTCTGTTATTCTTATACATGTAGTTTTGTTGTTATTCTTGTAATTCTGTTGTTATTCTTTTAATTCTGTTGTTATTCTTATAATTCCACTCTGATTGCTTTGTTGGAAATGCTGGATATTTTTAAAATTGGAGGATAAGTAGATTGTGATTTTCCTACACCCTTGTTAAACCAACTTCCAAACCTATCTTGGAAGTGCCATGTTATTTTGGTGTAAAAGCTCCTAACCTGCTCGAGATCGCTTGCTATCGACTCCATCTTGGACCACCTCATGATTTTTTTGGAACTAGTTTGGGCATTTTCTTTCATTAAATTTTGTTTATTTCATATTAAACATGGAGTTAAATTGCATTTTTTGTGTATGGAAAGCAAAAAATTAAACGAATGTGAATTCCTTCTCAATTGTTTATTTGTGTTGATCAAGTTGGCATTGTCGTCATATGGCGACATAACTTGTGTTTTTGTGTGTCTTCATCTTTACTCGCCATGTCCTGAGATGTGGGCGATCATGGAGTGCCACAACTCTCTGTCCGATATTCTATGAAGTAATTCATTCTCCCCGAGATCAATTCCACTTTAAAAAATCCCACTCCTTGAGCTACTCATCCACAGAATTCTTCTTCTACCCTTACTCCTCCTCCCCTCTATTCTTCCAGTCAGTGCAAGATTTTCCAAACCATTCTTTCCAATAATATGACCCAAGAAGCTCAACTGTCGACCTCCTGTAGTAAGAAGAAGCTTTCGTCTTGTTTCTGCCATGGCAAACACCTCATTATTAAATACTCTTTCTGTCCATGAAATTGTAAATTTTGTGTGTACTTCATGATATAACAGGAGGTGCAGCAGCTCAAGAACTATTTTGATCGCGAAGAGGAGGAGCTGAACCAGAAGCACCTGTTAGATCAGAGGCAGTTACCACGGCGACTACGCAATGAGATGCGGGCCAGGCTTGCCATGTTCAAGAAGAGTCTGCAGATCCATAAACCAGGCTACACAGCGGAGCAGGAACGAGAGAAACTCAAAGAGGTATGTGTGTAGTTCAAGGTCAAGTTTATTTTGTTTCACCTTTCACAAAAAAGAATTCACATAATTGACAAAATTAGAACATAATATGCAATATACTAAAAGTGTCACATTATGAAATCTATTTTTTGAAAAGACGTCGAAATTAATTGTATTGAATAGAAGGTTATACAGGGTGAAATGTGAGGAACCTATTAAAAAGCTCAGCTTGTAGACTATAGGTTCCTATAAATAAAAACTAACATTTGATTGAAGTGGTTGTAATGTTGAAGGACGTAACATTAATAATAGGTAGGCAAGAAGGCCTTGATATAAGATGATATACGAAGTGAAAGAAGCAAAAATAGCAAAAATAGCAAATACAGCAAACAAATTAATTTGTTACCAAAGAAATGACACGATAGTCACTTTAAAATATTGAGGTCATTAAACGAGGTCATTGAATGAGGTCACTTGGTTATTTGGGATTTTGCGATAGTCTCAGAAACGTGGATTGTTCCTTGCGGCATAACTACAGGGGGCACAACTCAAGAAAATGCACTTAGATAATACTCTTCTTGTGTTGTTTTATAAGTCGATCATCCAGTTAATGCTCTTGTTTAATATTTTTATTTTTTATGAGACAGTAAGAAAGCGCTTGACATACCACGGAAAATAGCTCAAAGAATCATTGGTGTCGCACTGCCAAACATGGGAAAGTTGTATGATGATGGTTCACTTGACACTAGCTAAGGTCATGCGTATTATGAAAGAGAAAGTGGGATATAAAGGAAGATGGCCATGTTTAAATTAATCTGAATCTGAATCTGAATTTTTATTTTTTGAATTTTTGTAATGTGTGTTTGTGTGCATTTCATCCATTTTAGAGCGAGAAAGTTCCAGGTCAACACAAGTCATTTTGTATATCATTATGGAGTGGGGCATTCTTTATAGAAAAGAAAGCAATAAATCTTCAATTTGGCAACACATAATGCAAGACAAAATTAGTGTCATACCATACAAGCCACTTCTGCTGCATTATGTAATATAAATACATATTCTCCTTTTAGTTACATGATGGTTTTATTTAACAAAATTCCTGGAAAAAACAAAGTTCTTTCCTGAGTTTATCTTGTTCTCAAATGATCACCACATTTTCTCTGCAGTTCCAAGACAACGAGAGTGCTCGTTTCAAAGCTGAGATTGCTCACCAGAAGGCTAAACAAGAGAAAAAACTACATAATGAAAGACAGAACAACGAAGCCATCATGCAAGAACTTCTCAGTGATCATGTAAGTAGACATTTTTTTATTTGTTTATATATTTTTTTATTGAAAAAAAATTAAGTAGACAGAACCTAAGTGAAAATGAGGAGGTGATGATGATGATCTGATGATTTGAAGGATTGTTTTACCCGACTGCTAAGAAAGCATGTGTATGCTTGTAAGTAAGCACCCAGGGGGACCGACGGTTCAAAGTCCTCTCTGAGGGACTTGGTTAATGAGGATTAATTCCAAAGGGCGCTAGCGAACCTGGGAAAGGAAATGACTTAATGTGGGAAATAAACGTAATGTATGAATTACAAAAGGAGTGTATTTGGTGGAGGAATCATACTAGGTAAAGAGGAAGGCTGACGACTGAGACTATTGCGTTTTTACCCATCGACTTTCATTTGTTGTTTCATCTTTCTAGAACGAGAAGCGTAAGGTGCTAATGGAGCAGGAGACGGTCAAGGTCAAAAGCATCGAGGAATCTCACGCAGAAGAGGTCAAGAAATGGAGAGAGCAACTCAGACCGCGCAAGAGGGTAAGTACAACAAAAAGCTGTCCTAGAGAGAAGGTTGAGTTCTAGGAAGAGGTGAAAAATAATTTGTGAGCATTATCATTGATATAATGCAAGTGTGTACGAACATCAGATAAAACATGTTCCCTGAAAAGCATGGCTCTTCACATGCCTTCATATTCTCAATTTGGCATGTAACAACAAAAAATCGGGAAGGATTTTTATGCCACATGTTCGTGTAGTCCCATGTACATCTTTCTGTGTACAGTGCCTGTAACTTTACCAAGACTTGGCCAAATTTCTTATAATTTTGATGATTCCAGAACCTTGCAGTACACACCAATACTTATATGATAGATGATCAACCTTTTCTGGTCGATTCCACACCATTTCTTTCGCAATGCAATCGTATGACCAGAACTCAACTTTATCTTTAAGTGTATTTGTGTTGGGGTACCAATATAATTCTGAAAAATGTCTGTTTAATAGTGAGAGGTATGTGACAACAAATCTAAGTTTGGACAAGTCGTTTGATGATGTCTGCATAGAGGTGAAAAGGTATACTTGTAATTTTGGGGTAATATCTGTGCTATTAAACACAAATAACTGTTTATTATGTGTGATTTCAAAATGTTATGGCAATTAACATTCCTCTCAGTAATATAAAGATAATATAGTTTTTAGAATACCACTCCTATTGTCATTTGAAAAATCTAAACAGCTGATTCGGTCAAACTCATAATCATGCATGCGACCAGTCTCGATTTTTCTTTTTCATTTAATTAGAATAATAAAAGGAGTAATATGCTTAATGTACTTGTACACATGTATATATATATAAGGTATCACACTGAATTTTCTGCAACAGTCTTCAGTGGACAGTTATTAACTTCGTGCAATTATATCTCCTTTTTCCCTCTCCTTCTCTCTCTTTTCTTCATCCCCATTTCCCTCTCCGTTTCTCTCCCCTCCCCCTCTCTACCTCTTCCTTTCTATATTTCTTTTCACCTCCCACTTCCCCTTTCCTCTCTATCTTTATCTCTCCTCTACTTTCCCCTCTCCAGGAACTGGAGGAGACATTCCAAAGAGAGCTTGAGAAGCAGGGAGAGTTCTACTCCGGCAACAACACAGAAACCCCGTCATCAGATTCCATGAAATACAAGAGGAACAGTCTAAGCGTACTCTGAATCAACCCCCAGCTCTTCAATTCCCTTCCTTGTGTTATCCAACAACCATAGCTAGTTGATGCAGACATGGTTGCGACAGTGGAAGTCACTTCTGATTCGTCAGTCATTTCAACGGCTCCAGATAGTTCCTCCTCATAGACATTCCATGTGCAAGGGAGGTATTTGGAGCTCCGTGATCTCACCTCTGACTGCACTTGTGCACTCGTATATACGCGTGTCACAACTATCTCTCTCAGTATGCTTCGCTAACAACGTCTTCACACCCTCAATGGTGGGAAGTGATGAAATACTTTTGTTGTCGGAAGTTGTATCCTATAATCATCCACCATAGACCAGCCCACTGTATTTGAATTTGTGGATGTCTCTACCCGGAAACCCCAATAACTTCTACTTTACTCGTCAGCAAGCTACAACAGTATCTCCGTGGATGAATCTATATTGCGTTCATTATTGCCATGTTGGGCTAGCCTTGGGCTAGGATGGTGGTTATGAAGAGCAAATTGTTTTTAGAAGAAAAAAAAAATTGAAATATATACATTACATTTGAATGCGTTGGTAAATTGAGTCATTCTTTCCACATTCTCTAGAATGTGCCCCATTTCGTTTGGAGCAGATGTGTATTATTCGGTTCTTAGGACAGCTTCAATCGATTATTTGGCTTAAAAGGCTGGGTTATACTAAATAAAATTTCAAATTCCAACATCTTGTGATGTTCCCTAACTTTTAATACGTGTTTTCCCTGAGTCTTTATCATCTTTTCATTCATTGTGAGTGCAGACATATTTAGAATATCCACGAAACAATCTAGTATTCAGATAGTTGCCAGGCAGAAACAATGATGACTTATAGGGAACATTTTTATATTTCATTATTAATCCAATACATGCAAAGGCTGATGGAATATTCAAAATTGATGTCTTGCTTATCCAAAATGTGAAGCATAGTTTATTTGTTCTTGACAGATAAGTGTTTGAATATTGGAATTTTCTATCTCTTTTTTGCCAAGTTTAACTGTAAGGCATGTACTCTATCTGTTCCTGACATCCCTTATGTTCTCCTCAATGTGTTTTTGTTGTTGACATGTCAGCATCAATGTCACTCAGAAAGATGGTTATTTTTTTTAGTTTTTTAGAAAAACATTGTTATGTTGGCAGGATTTTTCCGTCATTGTAATTGCATGTAGGATCAAATCATGCGCAGTGATAGGTAAATAATATTCAGGAAAATTAATGTCATTTGAGCATATGTGTTTTGGCAGTGTCTACACATAACCGTCAATTTTTACCATCCATATACAAAGCCCAGGATAACTTGGGCCGGAGAGCGTGGTAAATATGTTTTCTACCAAATTGAATCGTATCCAACCGGTTAATATTGTTCATTTCGCCTTGCTGTATTCATTGATTTAGGCCGTAGACATTTCATAGGAGTAAACCAAATGTGCAACTTCTTCGCTGAGACGACATATTGAGGCCTTGTCCTTCAACACATACGTGCCACTTCAATATTGAGCAACAATTTGCCATCCGTAATGACAAAGGGTACTCGTGTGTGTTACATTTACTTATTGCCAAACTTTTGTAACAAAACCTTCCTTTTTAATACCAAAAGCAAACCTCCAAAAAGTGTGTCTTTGACCAATTTTTGCGAAGATTACCATAAGAGACATCAATGAGTATGCAGAGAGGGGGAAACAAAGAAGTGGAAAAAAAAATTCTTGGATTTTGTGTATGTGGTCTTTGTGAGCACTTTCTACTTTTTTTTCTTCTGTATTC
This sequence comes from Strongylocentrotus droebachiensis, assembly GCA_035222895.1. Classification (NCBI taxonomy): domain Eukaryota; kingdom Metazoa; phylum Echinodermata; class Echinoidea; order Camarodonta; family Strongylocentrotidae; genus Strongylocentrotus; species Strongylocentrotus droebachiensis. Next base: position 976,695 of record JAVYIG010000046.1, on the reverse strand, counting down.
GGCAACATAATGGCGAGGTTTGTTTTGTGTTATTGTCTTCCTGGTTTAAAGAAAAGTTCGAGGAGTAGGAGAGATGAAGAACATAAGTGTATTGGTTTCATTTAAAAAAAATGTTTAGTGCTTTCTCCCATAGCAGCACTTCATAATGCCTCAGGTCTCTTGTTTTTCATATTAGTTTTTAAAATATTTGTATTGCTTTGCGTTCTCGTATCAGTGTATAGTCGTCTGTATCCGACTAATATTTTTAATCATAATATTCCTGTATCCCTGTTTACTGGATATGAAAAATCATGCCAATTCTCCTGCAGATTTCTCTTGTACCATAAATGTAAATTGCTTTGCAAAAACGACATTGTTGTACTGGTAAATCACAATTCTGTGCAAATCTTTTAAAGTAAATTTCAATTAAATAGGTCAGGATTTCGAAAGGTTGATTTCCATAAGTGTAAGTAAAAAAGCGTGTATGAAATTCAGCCTTAACTAAAAGAATGTGCGGTTTGTATCACTTTTTCTGAGATTAAATTTTACTTCAACAGTCAGAAGTCTTTACCTACAAAAAAAATTCCCTATTTGCTTGAAAATAATTAACGAGAGTCTGAAAACAAGCCTCTGTATAACTTGTATGTTTTACCTTTTGAATATCTATTCTTGCATATTCTATGAATAAGTTACGTTTTACATGGTCTTGTTTTAAATCAAATTGAAAAACATAATTAAAGTTTGAAAGCCTTTTTCTTTTCTGGTGAGGAACAGGAATGAAAATTAAACAAAAGAAAATTTAGGGATGTATTTTGAAGAATTGTTCTGATGTACACCCTGATAGCAACTAAGGATATGATCAGAAATTACACTAACATTTACACGGCTGTATATATCCACAGTTTATTATTTTCAAAAGTTTCATGAATGGCAATGAGAAGGGTTTTGTTTATGACTTAAAATGTGTATTTCCCTGTTTAATCAAGAATATTTTATAGTGAGAGTTATCATAAAGACAAAGAAGAAATGTATACATGTACAATGTACTTCCAGGCTGTATATTACTCATTTTATATTTGGATGCAGGCGGGATTACATTCCGTTCTGATCAGCTGAGAGTAGGTTAACAAAGTATACAAGTTAACTCCCTTCTGGTTTCCATCACACACGATGTGATTTACATTATGTTCAAGAGAAGACAGAATGTTTTGAACTTGGCTATTTGTTTTTTGGAATTAAAAGGAGAATGAAACCTCCTGACATCACTAGACTAATCAAAATGGCAGCTCCCCTGGGGAAATATCAAGCAAGAAAACTCAAACTTTGCTAAGTAATCACATTTTAGAATTTCAAGATATTTTGAACTGGTTCACAAAGTTTTACTTAGGCTGTCAGCTGAAGTTTGTTGGGTTTCATTTTCCTTTAATGACATCAATTTTTATTTACAGTGACATTTACATTGCTAGTCATATTTCATTTCATGATGGGATGCTATTATTTGTATTTTTATGTTTATTCCTCTTTAATGTTAGTGTAGTGAAAACCTTAAGGTATTCATCCGTCAGTATATTGACAATAGGCTATGAATAAGTACAGGAGTACCAGTTTTGTTTATCTTGTCTTGTTTAATGAGAACGATTACTTTCAGTTTCATTCAAGAGAAGAGAGGAAAGGTGGGGGTTGAAAATATGAAATAAGATTCATTGAAAATAAAACCAGGAGTATCTTCAAGGGATCAAATGTAAATATACATGCATTACCAAGTAAGAAATGGCCCCCATTATATGGTATGTAACTTAAGCCAAGAATACAACACTTCATTGCTGGAGTGGGACATCTATAGATTTATATTTTATCCTTCGTTTTTATGCCCTTCCCAAATTATGGTATTTTATCATATTTCACTATGTTCGTATCATTTTCTATTAGTGATCTTGAAGAATTTTATTCATTTCTCATTTTCTCCTTCTCTATTTTTTTAATAATTTAATTGGCATTGTGAGAAAAAATTGTTGTTCCTTGAAATGAAAAGAACCCACATTTTACAAGATTCTTATGGCATGTAGTCACACAAGTCTTCTTTTTGAGTTATTTTACAAAAAAAAACCTCTCTGAGGTACCGTACATGAACACGAACGAAGTTGTATAATGAAAGAACTTGCATTTTTACAAGTAGTAAGTAAGAGCACATTCATAATGTATATTCGCTACTCAAACCATTTCTTTTTAAAGAAAAAAGAAGTAGTAGGGGAAAAAAAAAACTTTCTGGAAAAAGGAAAGGTATAGAAGTGCTGCATATTTGGTATTAGGAGAGTGGAACAGATCTGATGTTACCCAGTAATGTTTATGCTATGGACGTGTAGTCTATTTTGGAATATAAATAATCCAACTTAATATATATTAACCAAGCTTCTCAAACAGTACTACTGTGTATAGATAGATACTGGACAAAAAATATATTTGTTTATATAATCATTTTTCAGGTCATGAAACATAATTGATATTTCTGACTATTTTTGCCCTTCTTTTCGGTTGGATGTGGTCCAATCTATCTAATGTTTAACTTAACTCATGTTACTCATAGTTTTATTATTATTTTGATACCGCGTTATTGATTGATCAGATAAATGGTTAAGCGTTCATATGTTATGTACGCACTGTTTCTTATTTTATCTAAAGACGGAATCAGACACAAATTTGATGTTGATATTTATATGAAATAAAGTTAGTTACTCAGTATTTATAAGAAATAAGAATGTACTTAATAATTTACTGAGATTTAAAAAGATTTATATTTGTATATCTTCCTGGATTTTAAGGTTATTTTGTTACATACATTTCTCATGTTACCGTTGTTAATAAAGTGTAAAGTTTATCTCGATAATATAAATGATATGAAGAATGCTGAACTGTTGTAATACATTGAGCATTTTTCTTCACCGAATATGCCCTTTTCTGCTAAAAAAATAATGAATGTGATTTTGTAAATTTCTAAACAATGAATATGTGAATATTAACATTTATGTAACAGTACCATTTTTTAAAAAGTTGAGCATGATGCTAACATGTCGTGTTCTGTCGTTTCCATATTACATGTACATGTACGTATTCTGTATGGTGGTATGTTTAATACAAGAATCATGTGGTAGATATGTTTTCTAAAATATGATGTCTATTGATTTGCAACGAGAAATGTGTTTATACCCTGAAATTTATTATATCCATCTATTTAGTGTTTAGAGGACAAAGCACTTTGTACCTTTGTAAATAGTAATAAGAACATGTGGGAATTCCTTTTTTTTTAAAGATGATTTAAATTTTACGAAGAAAAATGTGAAAATTTTGTTTCTCGAAGGAACCGATACTGTACCATTTGTGCCATGTTATATGCTTTGCGATAGTTCCATTTGGTAATAAATTGGTCATTTTATGTATCATATGCAATCTGTTTGAATCGTTTTTTGTTTTATTTATATATATATTGCACATCCTCCTCACTCTTGTTTTTGTCAATATGTTTTGTTTTCTTGAATGTCACTACTTCTGTCATCTTCCCCCCTCCCCCAACTAAGTATTTCACCTTTCTTTATATACACACACATGTACAGGGGGATGTTTCACAAAGATTCTAAGTTGAACAATAACAATTATGGAAAGCTGTTAGCATCTATATGTATGAAAATATTTTGTTAAAGTTATTTTAAAAAGCATACAAATGTTGATTCAAATCTTTCATATTTGTTATTATCAAGGAGAGTTCATGTTCTTGATGCGGAATTTATAAAAAGTCTAAAATACTGGATATTTCACTTTTGAACATAATTTTTAAGTCCAACTTAGAATCTTTGTGAAACACCCCCAGGTCTCTTTCCATCTCTCTCTGATCTCTCTTTTTCCTCACCCTTCTTTATTTCATCTCTGAGTTAGTATTCACATCATTCTATCCCCCTCTTTCCTTTCCCTTATTTCTCACACAAATTATTTGTTTATCATTGCATTCACCGTTTCTGCTCGTTCTCTACCTCCCCCCCCCCCCCTTCTCTCTCTCTCCCTCCTCAGTGTTATCTCCCTCTGTACCTTTATCTCTTCGATATCACATGTTTAGGTCTACTGATGCAGAATATAATTTGTTGTAGTTTTCATTTTGTTTAAACTATATTTCTTTTGTTCACACCCCTTATACATATACAGTGCGTCCCAGAAAAAACGAAACCGAGAAGTATCGATGTTCTATCATAACTTAATCACAATTATAATTAATGAATGATACATATTTGGAAAGCTTAGAGTCTCCTCTTTCATATGATGCTACTTAGATGATGCATATTTCACGCATGAGTGATTAAAAGCAATTTGAAGGAAGGAAACCAAAAAGATATTTGGCGGGCGGTATCTGAATTTCGAAGAAAAATTCACATTTCTAGAAAGTTGAGTTTCTGCCCTTTCATATGACACCTCAATCAGGAAAAATAAGCGAGGAATGACAAAGTTCTGTTTGTTTAAAGTTGTGCTTGCATTTCCATAATTTTTACAAACGAATTCGTTTTCACTGGCTGCCTACCGTATCAATAAACGAAATTAACAAAAGACTTAACTCCGTTTCGCTGACAATCAGCCGTAGACGAGAGTCTTCATGCATGGCTGATTGTCAACGAAACGGAGTTAAGTCTTTTGTCAAATCTGGTTTTTACTACTGCAGGCACCCAGTGAAAACGAATTCGTTTGTAAAAATTATGGAAATGCAAGCACTACTTTAAACAAACAGATCTTTGTCATTCCTCGCTCATTTTTCCTGATTGAGGTATCATATGAAAGGGCAGAAACTCAACTTTTTAGAAATGTGAATTTTTCTTCGAAATTCAGATACCGGCCGCCAAATGTCTTTTTGGTTTCCTTCCTTCAAATTGCTTTCAATCACTCATGCGTGAAATAAGCATCATCTGAGTAGCACCAACTGAAAGAGGAGACTCTAAGCTTTCCAAATATGTATCATTCATTAATTATGGTTGTGATTAAGTTATGATAAAACATCTAAACTTCTCTGTTTCGTTTTTTCTGGGACGCACTGTATATTGTATTATTCAGCTCTTGCTGCTGGTCAGTTTTTTTTCACCAATAAATAAAAAAAATGACAAAAAATCTGTTACAGAAGACAACAAAACAAAGATATATTTTGTAAGTCTTTACATTTTTTTTTTTTTATTGGAACACTTTTGGAAATATAACAAGTAAGGCAAAGGTGTACATCATGTTGGAAGATTATACATCTATAATTATGATAATGGAAGAACAAGTTGCAAAGTACAATAATCTTGAAATACATGCTTGATTGATAAAGAAAAATAATCTTGGAGTTAAAAAAAAGCATGATAAATGATGTAATACCTGCATAGGATGTTCATGTTTTTAAAGATTCAACAAATGTGCATAGTTTACAATTAACAGAAACAATAATGCCCTTAAGAATACAATGCTAACATTATACAATGAAAAGGCTGGAAGACCTATTTGGTTTGTACACATTCAGGACAAATCTTAATATGCAAGTAAAATCTAGAGAAAAAAAATACATTGTCAGACTGGACTCGGAGCATTTCAAACAATTTGCCTTTGTACAAAAGTGTTGAAAATAATTGATTAAGCCAATACTTCAGGTGGGGCATTGAACAACAATAATACACGCACACATAGCGCTGATACAGATTGTTTGAGACACGAACAAGAAAGAAAAAAAATGCAAGAATAAGACTTCAAAGGAGGCACGTACAGCCTGATGAATTCAAACAGGATAGCCCTGAATGTTGCTAAAGACTGTATTGAATACTTCTACACTTCATTGCATTTAGCTATTAAATCTTCTTGTATTCTGTATATCTGTTTGGATACAGTGAAACCTGTTTATAAAGACCACTCACTGGAGTCATGAGCATGGTCCTTATAAGCAGGTGGACTTTAAGTACAGGCTAGTACAAGTTTAAATGAGAACTGATTTTCAAGAAAAACTAAAATATTGTCTTTCTAAACAGGTGGTGGATAAAGCATATTTGACTGTATTTGGAAAAAGGTGCTTTCATGTTCGGGGATTTACTCAACAATACCGTCAGATCATTTACTATATCCAACACAATTGCAAAGGCTTTCGAAAAATCTACCTATGATAGTTTTGATAGTCTTATTCATGACTCACTGAAATGTGCAAGTATTATAATGACGTATTATGTAATTCCAAACGTGATTTCTATTGGACACATGAAAGAGTGTTGAAATTGCCCTCAAGATCATTTTTCAAAGGTCTTTGCGATCATAATATTTGTACTTTAAAAGGTGTACAAACATGAAAACATATTCCTACATAGATATCTACATGTCCATAATTAGCACCCAAGACAAAAATCATTGAATGACATTAAAAGCAAGAGCAATAATTATTTAATTATCCATGAAGGGTTCAAAACTTCAAGGGGAAAAATACCAAAATTTTAGGACTTGCTCACATAAACACATCATATACAGGCCATCCATTCATATCTTTGGATTAAAAAGTCTTATTTGCACTTTTGAAAAACATATATTCGACCCACATTTTTAACAGAAACCTCGGCTCTTTAAAATCTTGAACAAAAAACCCAAAGGCATACTTACTAGCGCAGTAAATGCTATTTGGGTGGTTCAGAAAATACATTCACACTTACACGTACATGATGTACGAATCATCTTGACAGAAAGTTCCGGTAAGGATAACTTTGGTCTCTTATGATGAATCTAATTACTGTTTGTAAAATAGTGATGCATAACAAATATCCACTTCATATAATACATTATACATGTTTTCTTTAAGAACTTTTTTCTGTAAGTGTAATACTGAATAATAAGCTTTAAGTGTACTCATTGCCATCTATAATTTCCTTTAAAAAAATCTCTTGTAGCAGAATCATTACTTGTTTCAGAATAATGCTAAATATGATAATGGCACTTTACAAAATCAAATTTGGTAAAGTTGCAAGTAGTGCTGAAATAAATTAAGGTTATCTCTTGACCCTTATATATAAATGATTACAAATTATATATCTTTTTCATTTACCAATTAGATTTTATATATGGAGCTGCAAAATGTCATTCACACACCTTTTTTTTTATCCTTTAAAAATACTTGAAATCCTTAGAAACCATTCTATTTGAAAATACCCTTGACTAAGTAGCAGTAGATATAAATGACGATTAAATGCTTCAATTGGATTTCTGCATTTATTTTGGGTTTTGGGAATCAGCAAATCAATAAATTCAACCAAAACTATGAGGGCCCTAAGTTAACTATAATCAATGTACAGAGTATATGTACATTATCATGGATAGAAGTCTTTGTGATAAACACACTAAATACATGTATAGCCAGCCCTATGGCACTTCATAGCACAATTATGGAAGATTGAATCACACTATACAGATTTCATTTACAGTGATCCATTGCATTTTTTGCAAGGCATTGTATACTAAACAAATATAGCCAGCCTTTGATCCATGAGGCAAAATTTGGAAAACAGGAAGACCCTCAACTTTAAAGGCACAGTCTTTAATAATAAGGCACTGTTTTGATAAAGTTGTGCAATAGTTTTTTTTTTTTGCTGATTCTTTTCAAATCTAAATCAAACATTCCAGAACACAGAGATAGTATAGTAAGCTGCACAAGAGCAGATACTATTTCTTTATATAAATTTCATCACGTAACATTCTTTCACCATCCTAGGTTAGTGAATATATTTGTATATCCAGAACTTTGGCTGTTCTTTTCATCTCAAAAGGAATATCTTAATGTACCAGTACTCTTCAACTAATACAAATTTGGAAGCATATTCAGGAAGCAAGGTAGTTAGTTTAGATCTGTACAAGGACATATCCAAAACATTTGGTAATTTGTTGTCCCATATATATATATATATATATGGTACAATGTAAAGTGGAACTCTGTACATCGATCAACAGACTTCAGATGCAGACCGGAAGATCAGTCTATTCCTTTGGGATATGTTCCACTTTACAGACGTCTGACTCCACTGAATGGCATTCAGTAATTTGGTGTCCCATTATCTTACAAAGTATTGCAGATCGAGTTCTGTTGCTACAATGTTGGATGTGGTGGGTAAGGTACACGTATGGGACCAAAAAAATGCTTAGAATAGTTTGCTCGGATGTACAGTAACATAATTGTCACACTAACAAAGCACATGTCACATGCATACATGTACATTTTAGACTTTAAACAAAATTGATACAATTACATTTACATGCAGACATTTGGAAACCAATGTATATGCAGGTAATGAATTCCAAATATCTGAGTCGTACCACCCGATCAACGCCACATCGACGCTAAACCAACCTACAAATGTATTCATGGCCATTGGGGGCAATATAAACATTGGATGTTTGGACTGTCATCTGTCTGGATTAGGTCTCAGTGGTTGAGTCGAGTTGAGTTAAACTAAAATCTTTCATGAAATCCATTCATGGATAACATATAATTGTATACATGTATATGCAAAGTATAAAGTCTGTATTCACAACAGCTTTCTTGGATAAATCTTTCACATGTATATGCAGATTAATTTTGTATTCATAACAGCTTAATTGTCTTCAATACGACTATCGATTGAATAACCGACAGTATGCCATGTGTTGCTACCTTAAAACATTATGATGCTTTATTATGTAGTACTCAAATACTTCTACTGGTATGTAAATATATGCATATTTAATGACCAATACAACAACATATTCTTAACATCAAAAGCCAGTAGTGTATGTCTAATCATTCCATTACAGTTGAAGTAAATTCAGTGGATCATGTTATAAAAATTGACCCCTCTAGAATGACCGATTTGGAAAATGGGGCAATTGCTGGCTTTATAATGTAGAAAAAAATGCCCATTCTAACGATGTGATATCTAGCATACAAGATTTATCACACAAAAATATCTATAACAAATAAAGCTTTGGTTGCAAATTAATTGTCTCATACAGAACAAAATAAAAAGTTATGGCAAGACTGAAAATTACCCATTTTTTTAAAACAATGAAAAAAATAATGTCACCCAAACCCTTTATCTTTCTTTCTCAATCTGAGTTTCAAGGCACAATTTCTTGGATAACTAAACACAAAATCAGATCATTTTATGTACATATTTACCATACATTTACAGATTTTATCATTAAATAACAAAACAGAGACATCAATTTAAAACAAATTAAGTACTTTCAAAGCTTGAAAATATGGGAAGGGGTATTGATTGAACCAATCAAAGCACAGGAATATCTTGGCAAGCACATGAAGCAAAGAAACAGTAAAAGCGATTGCAAATAAGTGTACGGCCATAACTGTTACTGAAGTCACTACAAACGATAAACATGTTTTTTATTGTAGGGGAAAACGTCCCAAAGTTAACATGCAGCGGTCAGAATGGAATGATAAGGAGGTGTTATTTACATTTTTCAAACATGAAGTGATACATGCATTGATGGAAGATGGCACCCGTGAAAAATTACTGGGTGATGAAGAAAAGAGGACATGAAAATGACTGAAAACATCAACATGGAAGTTCTATTACGGTAAATAAATATATACATGTACTTTATATCTTACCCTATCTTAACTCACAGGTTGTATATTCATAACATTTTGAATGGTTTCACTCATCGGAAGCCATTTTGCTTTCATACAACATTACTTCTTCTATTAAACACAGCAAAGTGTTCGAAAGAGAAAAATAATGTATTCCTGTCATCAATTTAATAATATCTGTCCAAATCAGAGGATAATAATATGGAAGTTTAAAAATGAAAAATTAAGCACAGGAAAGATTTCTTTCCCACCCATGCCTAACTTCAGTTCACTTATTAACAAAATGAACAGTCATTTTTTTAAAGCAGGGTGGCAGTAAAAGAATGGTTAGTGAAATGCATCAAGCAAATGAAATGTATTGAAGCCATGTGAATCACACTGAATGTCCAATGAAGCTGAGGGTACAAAATAAGAATTAAGAATGATGAAATGACAAATTTCTGAAAAAGGCATATAGGCACAAGGACTTCCTTTGAGAAGGATATGGTGGAAAAAATGCAGTGAAACAACTTGTTTAGGATGGTAAACTGTGAATATGACAGAAAGCTATACAACGAAAGGAAGACTTCTTTTGTCAAGGATATGGACAAAAACATCTAGCTATGACACAAACACAAAGAATGAAGAACAGTGTGTATGAAACAGAGCTGTACAACGAAAGGAAGCACATATTTTACAAGTCATGCCACTAAAGACAATGAAGGAGGATACCCCATCCCAGTCTCGTTCATCTTCATATATTTACAGTATATTATCTGTTCGGAGCCAGAATGGCGTTAAATTTGTGTCAAACGTTATGCCCTTCTAGCTCCAAGCAGACGGTACAACCTCGTGCAAGTCTGTCAATATACATGTAGTTCCATTCAACATCAAAAACTGGTAGGTACGGTGTAGGCCCAACAATAATCTTTCGACAAAAGATTAACTCTACTTGAAATGCTATTTCATTTCATAGATTCTCCATTGAAATAAGGGAAATGGAATGTAGACTCCTTGCTTTAAATACAAGGTTTATAGAGAGGCGTCTTCAATAATCCTCTTGAATTCCCCTGTGCTTATTACAATACAGGAAAAAATAATTGTAAGTAAATTCCTGCTAAGCTGGTATTTGTAACGTGAATGGAAAAATCTTAACAGAATCACAGAGAGGTTGTCCAATTTCTCCTTGACTATCCAATATCAAAGACCCATGGAATCCCAAGAGAAACTCTAAGCAAATAAACAATTACTTTCTTTTGGTTCTCTCTCAGGCATCATGCATCCATGGGATTTCACCATTCTTTGTTTAATATCTAGGCTATACAACAATACAAGACGTTTTGCAACAAATATGTTTATGCCTAGGATACGCCCTCATCAGCATCAGCCAGGTCCAACATTACAGGCTGGATGTATTCATATAAATCTCCTTCCGCTGATCAATTTAAAGCTACTTTAACATGTAGCTGTAGAGGGAGATATAAAAAAGGAAGAGAAGGAAAAAAGGGGATGGGGTAGATAGAATGAAAACTGTTATAGAATGAAAGTGAAAAAATACATGTATGTTGCACCTCAAAATATGAGCAGTGTAAAGTGACACTATTAGATAACCATGATATGGAAACATAATAACATAAGAACATAAACCCCAAGCTTGAATTTTGTACAAATACACAATTATTATAGTATTTTTTTAATATAAATATAATTAGATGTTGAATGATATTAAATTCTCTAGTCCCTCCAAATAATATTTGATTATTAAATATATATATATACATCTTTCTGAAAGACAAATTTGAAGTTAATTACCGCCTTCTTGCAAGCAACCCATATGATTTAAAGCAGAAGTATAATAAGTATACACATTCAATGATAAGACACATATGGCAAATAAAAGACTGCTGGGAATAAACATTTATAATGTAAATACATATTTACATAAGAAATAAGATAAATATAAAATATATCAATCTAAAATAATGCCCTTTAAAAATTGAGAAAAAATGTATAAGAATAAGATGAATTAATTCATTCAGGCCAAATCATGCGATGTCTTCTTTCATGACGTTGCCATTCTTCAGCTACCCTAAAATTATGACTACAAAACTGACACTGGTAAATGGGCAAGCGATTAGCTACAGGACCAAAGATGGAGGACTTACTGCTCTGACTCTTCCTCTGGCTCTTCTGGGCATCGCTCTCACTGCCAGAGCTTCCGCTTGCGCCCACGGAGTGACTCTTCCGACCGTTCTTTCGGATGGCTGTCAGGGATTTGGGTTTGCCGGCGTGGCGATGGATGGAGAGGTGGCGTTGAATGGACGCCTTGGTGAAGCAGGAAAAGACACAGTGACGACACTTGAAGGGGTAGCGATCCGTGTGGAGCTGGAGGTGCCTCAAGGCATCGCGTCGATTCATCAGCTTCAAAGGACACATGTTGCAGAGGAATGGATTCTTGACAGAGATGGTTGTATCCTTGAGATGCATCTCCGTGTGCTGCTTCAAATCTTCTGCATTCCAGAAGCGCATGTTGCACATCTTGCACATCTGGGTGGGGGCCAGTTTGACTTTGTGCTTCTGCTGCACATGCTCATCCACTTCTCCCTGGCTGCATGCTTTGAAGAGGCATTGGTCGCAGTTGAAGAGTTCCCCACTGTCGTGTATCTTCATATGAACCTTCATCTGCTCTTTCCCAGTCAGGTAACCACACTGCGGACACTGCGCTGTGGAGCAGACATCCCCCAAGACCTCCTTGATCTGACTACTAAAATGTATTTTCCTAAGATGTATGGTCAGTTCATTCTGATCATCCGTCTGATACTTGCACAGGTTACAAGGATGCTTGAGGACAACTGGCTCTGAAGGCTCTTCTGAACTGGCAAGACTTTCGATTTCTTTTCCTTCCGTCATCGACTCAGATGATTCAACGACACTAGATGAAGAATGGCTTTTGTCACGGCTGGATTTCTTACTTTTCTTCTTCTTGTGGTGAACAATCTGCTTGTGAGCTTTAAAGAGCTTACTGCTGTTGAACACCATAGGACAAAGCTTACACTGGTAGACTTTAGGTTCTGGGTGTGAAGCACTGTGACTCTTCAGCTTTGAGGCTTCATCAGTGGTAAACTCACAAAGGTTACAGGTCAAAAGAGGCCGTTGGTGGCGTTTGGTGTGATGGCGCTTCAGGTGATGCTTATAAGCAGAAGAATAGTTGCACAGCTTGCATTTGTATGGCTTCTGCTTCTCGTGAATGGTGAGTACATGCCTTAACATGAGTCTCTTTTCTGGTGTCCTGTAACTGCAGGCATGACAAGCCAAGGTGCGGAACTTGCGATGCTTCGTTTCATGCCGTTCCATCGAGTCTTTGAAGTCAGTGGCATACTGGCACATCGAACACTTGTAATTTCTTGCCTTCTTGGGTGATTTACCACCATGCTCACCTTCACCTTCCCCACTCCTCGCCGGAGATTCTTGACCACCTGATGTAGGAACATCTGGTGAAATATCGCTGTCAGTATCCAACAAATCTGTGACAACACTGTATTTGTTTTCCAAGCTAGCCACATCGACATCAATGGCTCCTACTAGTCTGATGCTGTTCTTGGGCTTTCTGACATGTGTAAGCTTTCCCGATATTGGTGAGATTGGGATTGAAGCAGGTTCTTCTGGGACATCAAGCTGCTGCACGACTTGGCACACATCTGGCAAACTTACAGCCTGAGTTTCTTCTGGATCGCTCTTGACTGTCATATCAAGTGAACTTTCTACATCTGGACTCTCTGCTCTGTCTGTAAAACTCCTTGAACCCATGCTCAAGTCAAGCACCTCATCAACAGAAGTATCAACAACTGGTTTAACAGTTAGATCGAGGGCTTCTGTCTGCTCTCCAGTAGGTTTCACAAGAGAAAGAGGCTCAGGGGCCACCTCACTAAAGCATGTAACAGGAACAAGAATACTTCTTGGTATCTTCCTGGACTCATTTCTCCTCTCTGATATGCTGTTGTAGTTAGCCGAATGAAGGACCATGTGTGCCTTTAGACCCTTCATGTTAACAAAGGACCTCTGACAGATGTGACAGGTTGCAACGGCTCTAGGTGCCGCTCCTTTGTCGTTTGAATTGGAAGAATATCCTGGTGGCTTTGGTCTTACCCTTCTGATTTTCTTGGAGATCTGACCATCATGAAGTTGACAGTGCAACTGGTAATCTTTCTCAGAGTAAGTTGCATATCCACACTGCAAGCAGGTGTAGGCCAGGTGGTTATGCTCTGCAAGATGGCTCATGAGGAAATTGTAGTGTAGGAATGTTGACTTACAAGTATTACACACATAACGAGTTTGCCCCTCCAACATCTCCGCTCGGTAGAGCATCTCATTGAATGGTGTTTGACTGATTGTTTTTGCCGTTGGTGTCGAGGTTGGAGCTACTTTTGTCCTAGGTCCTGTGTAGGGGAGCCCTGGGGGTTGACCAGTACTAGCTGGGAATCTAGTTGGTGGTAAGTTTACTCCATCAAAGCCAGGGGAGTTAACGTTGGGCACTGGTTGTGGCGTGGGTGATCTAACCCTTGTTGTTATCTGGCTTGCCATAGGAGGTGGGCAATGCATATGTTGTGGTACTGGTGGTCCAAGGCTTGGAGACACCTGAGGCCTTACAGGGCAAACGGCAGGTGGGTGTTGAGCAGAATGTGGTCTTACTTCAGGAGCTGCACGACTCATTTGATAATTGTGACCTAGGGGATGGGCTGGAGTTTGGCCTGCATCAACAAAAGAAGTTCTGAGTTTCTTTTTGAAGTGAACTTCCTTACAGTGGAGTACTGCACTTTCCTGGGAGCTGAAGTAGGAATGGCAAAGAAGACATCTGTGTAGCATCTGCTGCAGGACTGGTTCCATTTGGATTGTGATGAATTTGCTGGGTTCTGGTGGTGGAGGTGCTCCAGGTATTTTCAGATCAAGAGCTGGGGGTGTCATTGGCAACTCAGGACTTGACATGGGCATTCTATATTGATCAGTGTGCTCTGCAAGTCCTGGAATGATCTTCTTTGAGCCAAACATAGCACTTGTCCCTGGCTTGGCTGCATACATTGGAGCATTATACATGCTAGCATCAGGAGGACCCTTCATCTTGTTTGACTGTTCCACCATACCTTGCCTTGGCGGTAACTGCTGAAGGGCCATGGAATTTTCAAATGCCATTCGCTCATCATCCATATCTAGTATCCACTCATCACTGAGCCTGAAGTCTGGTTTCCTACTCTTCCTGAGAGTATATTTTCCCTTCATTGCAAGTGGGGTTATCTTGATTGGGGAATGACCAACTCTACCATGTGTCTTCATGTGGCCACACAACTGCACCTTCATCCTGAAGCTTTTGCCACACAGCTCGCATGTGAATGGGAGATCTGCAGGATCCACTCCAGTGGCTCCAGGAACAGCTTGTCCATTTGTTCCAGGCGTCTTCTGTACAGCAGTGTGCGGGGGTCGAGGTCGGCTCCTGACATTCATCATGCAAAGTCTCTGTTTCCATCCCTTGTGCAATTTATTCAGATGAAATATGAGCAGAGCCAACCTCTTGAACCTTCTTCCGCAGACATCACACTTGTGGGGATGAGTCTTGTTGATGGTGTCAGGCTCCTTGAGAAAAGCACCTGCTTTGGCGGCTTCTTTCTGCTGGAGCATCAGGCGGTACTGGTACTTGCCGCCATGAGTTTGACTGATGTGAACCCTGAACTGTCTGAAGGAGGAGAAGGAAAAGCCACAGAGCTCACAAGGATAAACCTTGGGGCGTGCAAATGTGTGCTTGGCACTTTCCATGAACGATGTCTCTTTGTCAACATTGTCATCTGATGGGGGTGCTCCACTGATGTCTGGTGTTGCTAGTGACTCACTAAAGCTTGGCTTCTTCACAACATGCATTTTCAAATGCTGACAAAGCTGATGGTAGCTGTCGTACTTTAGATTGCAGACACTGCAAGTGAACTGCTGATTTCCTAAATCGCTGTCCTCTAGTTCTTCCCCATAGTTATTCATGACAGTCATGCTAGCACCAAATTCTGCGTCTCCTGCTGTTTCTACCATGTCAACTGCAGCAAGGCCATGAACCGCTCCTGTCAAGGAATTTCCAAGGGTAGAATCTGCATTCCTGGATACTGAGCGATAGAGATCTACTCCTGAAATTATTTCTCTCTCCCTAAATCTCTTGCCCATAGCAGAATCACGAAATTGCCTCTTGTCAATGGCACTGCCATTTCCAGCACCAGTAAATTTTCTAGACAGCAATTCCTTTGTGTGTGACTTCATGTGGCCACCCAACTGGGACTTCTTCATAACCTTGTCACATATTTTGCAGGGAACATTCTTTTCAGGTGGACGTACTTCATTACTCTGCTTGGCAAGGACAGGTGTATTCTCCACATTCACAGTGTTATGGCTTGGCTCATGATTAGCATTTCCAACAGATGACTGATCACTATCTTGTAGGCTGAGTTCAGTAGAGGCAGTTCTTTCTTTAGAGGCAGTTTTTTCTTCAGACTCATAGGAATGTGGTACAAACTCAGAGTGGTCTGTCTGGCAGTGCTCATTTTCTGAAGAGAGTGTTGTACAAGAGTCTGATTGGGCACATGATGATTTTTCTTCAGCATGAATTCTTTGATGTTGAGCTAAGTGACGCCGACTCTTGAACGATTTGGAACATTCTGGGCAGTTATAGAAGCGCTGTAAGGTGGCTGGATTGATTTTCAGAAGCAGACGAGGCCTACCAGTACTGATCTTTTCACTTTCTGTTTGAATTTTCTCTCCATCTTTATTCACATCTTGCTCCATAGGTACATCCTTGACAGTGTCCACTGGCTTTGAGATATCATCAGAGGAAGTTGGTACTGTTAAGTCACATGCATTCCCATCACTTCTAACTTCTTTAACGGCTGGTAACTCACTTTCGGATGGAGGACACATCTCTTTCTTGGGCAATTTTGTGCTATAATTTGTAGGTTCCGTTGGATTTGCAGGAAAATCTGGCTTGTTTGTGTCAGGAGTTTGCTCTGCCTTTAAGTCTTGTGGTTTGCATGCTAGACTGGTGTCATGTTTGGGACTTCTACTCATTGTGCTCTTCAAATGCATCTTAAGATGGGTCGCAAGTTTCAGGTTTGATGTAAACTGCTTGGGGCACTCTGTACAAGTGTATAAAAGATGCATTGGAGCCTCAGGTTCTCGAACAGTATTACCCAGAGAGTCATTTACCACTTGATTTTGAAGAGACTGTTGTTGATCTCCTCCACTAGGCAGTGTACTGATACCAGACCCACTCCTCCGAGTTGCAATCTCTATATGATCCATGACAGTGACCACTTTCCGTCTGTGAATCATAGCGTGAACACTTAGCTTCTGTTTTTTGTCAAAGATCTTGTTGCAAATGTTGCAAGTGAACATCAGCTTATCAGATCCTTTGCGTGACCTTTTACCAGGTTTGCTAGACTCAGAAGAATCTGAAGGTGTGTTGCTTGGAATGTCATCACTAGGTTTGGATGATTGAGTGAGCCTGTTAATGACTGCATTCAAAACTGATCCTTTCTTTGGAGAAACATTGTTGGCAAGTCCTGCATCACTCTGGGTTGAGATAGGAGGTGACTGTTCAGTTTCTAATCTTTCGGCATTCTCAAGGCTTCGTGAACAACTGTTTGCACGTTTCTCTCTTTGCAACACATTTTCGATCTTGTCATTGACTTTTTGTTGAAGGTTACTGAAGATACCAGAACCTTGACAAGTTTCCATGTTGATCTTGTCAATGACATACAGGTTACCATTGTTTTGTTCATCTTTGGAATCCACTGGATCGTGTTCATCTACCATGTCTTGTTCTGGAGCATCCTGTACTTTATTTCCATTGCCAAACCCAAAGGTATGCTTCATCCACTCTTGTCTGCATTTCTTGTTGTAACGCCCAAGCAGATGCTGGTGGAACATGTTATCACTGTCAAACTCCTTTTTGCAAACTCCACATGTTCCTCCTACACCATTTTCTCCAGGTGTACTCTCTAGATCGTGTTCAGTAGGAGGAGTTGCAGTAAAACCTTCTGAAAGTTTGGTGCTCATATTACTTTCAGGAGTGTCCAAATCTTGTCCATCATCAGATTTAGTGTCCATATCTACACTGGACATGAAGGCATTTCCTCGTTGATCCGCAGGTAGTTGTGAGAGGTCAAAAATGTGAATACCATGGGATCTCATGTGACTACAGAGTTGCCTTTCACTTCTGTAAGACATCTTGCAGAGATGACACTTGTAAGGTCGGCCAATGAACCGTTGTCGCATTGGATCCCATCCACTCTTAAGTTGTCTGCCCAAAAGAGAAATTTCCTTTCCCATTCTCCGTCTCCTGATTGCAGAAAAAGCACGTGTTCTACCTCGACAAGATTTATTTCCTCCGACAGAGAATACTATCTTGCGAGCATTCTGCAGATTATGTGCTGGTTTCAGGCGATCCTTGGGTGGCCTTCCTCTTTTCTTTACTGACAGAAAATCTGGCACCTTCGAGTCTTCAGAGTTTTGCACTTCATCTTTTGAGTTGTCTTGGATATCCCTCCTCTCTCTAGCTGCATTTACATCCTTTGGACTCAACTTGACAGAGCACTTCTGTGGCACTATATCTCCAGGGGTAAGAGCGTCTTTTTCCTCAGTTTTCACTGTCTTTGGAGTACCTCT
The DNA here is from genome assembly GCA_035222895.1 of Strongylocentrotus droebachiensis. NCBI lineage: Eukaryota > Metazoa > Echinodermata > Echinoidea > Camarodonta > Strongylocentrotidae > Strongylocentrotus > Strongylocentrotus droebachiensis. The sequence goes on along the minus strand of JAVYIG010000046.1, from coordinate 958,430 downwards.
GATTTTTCTGCTCAGTCGGAGAGAATTCAACGGTAAGTTGTATCCCACTACAACTTTTCCATGTGGACATTGGACAAGAGAATTTTCACCCCGCTTTGGTCTTCCCCTTTTCCTCTTCTTGAAAACTTCACAGAACTTGCAACCATCAACTTTTTCTTCTGTGAATGAATCTGACGCAGGAGGCATGATAGAGTGTACTTTGAAGAGGTGCTTTCTCACCCTGTGCCTCGAGGCAAAGACAAGATGGCAATGGATGCACTGGAAGTACAAATTACGCACTCTGGGCTTCAGAGAACTTTGGTTCTCTGTAGTTGAACCATCTGCCTCATTTGGATCCACATTCTCATCTCTCTTGGTTGAATCTATTTGGTCACTTTGTCTGGTAAATGTTTCACTGGACGACAGTCCTTCAAGAGGTGGTGTTTGTTCAGATGCTTCTTCTTTGATTCTGCCAATATTTCCAGGGTGGTGAAGAGAATTTGCAAGCTTCCATTTTGAGGAGTGGATACCCTTATGGCCATTCCGAGCTCTCAAGGTAGGGAATGTTTTGAAGCAAATGTCACATTTGAATGGTCCTTTCCTTTTTTCCATGACTGCTTTCTGTCGTATGTCTGTAATTCCAGAAAGGCCACTATCAAGTGATGAGCCTTCACCATTACTGGTAGCCAGACTCCCAAGTCTTCTTACACCTTTGCTTCTTAGATGAAACTCTTTGGCATGGGTTGACTTATGGGCACTAAGCTTCAATTGAGACTCGTACTTCTCGGAGCAAACGTCACATTGGAATTTTCCGCCGCGTCCATGAGAACCAGGGCTTTTACTGGTCTTATTCCTCCAGTAAAGCGTTTTCTTCTTTGATTGTTTCCTTTTATGTACCATCATATGGCCTCGCAACTTGAGAGAGGTCCGGAACACTTTGGTGCAAAGAGTGCATGGAAAACCATCTTGTGTCACTCCAGAAATATGTGAAAGTGGTGTCTGTCGTTCAGCATCTAAGCGAACTTTTGATATTTTCTTCTTTTTTCCAGATTTATTTAGGATATTTCCAGAGCTCTTACCAGTAGCGAGGCCATTTTCATGAGTACTAGACCGATCTTTTGGCCATCTTCCAGAAAGTAGGTTGATTGGATCATTGATGTGCCAGCGAAGGTGCCCTCTCAATTGATTTCTGTTCTTGAAGGTTCTATGACATCTTGGGCAAGGAACAACTTCTGACACACTTGAAAAGTTCGTTGCCTTTGCTCCATTTTTGTCATGGTCTTCCTGATTCTTGCTAGGAATGGAGTAGAAAGCTTCACTCAGTTTTGTTCCCTGAGAAAGGGTGTGATCTTGACTGGGAACATCCGGCTCAACACGTTCTGCAAGTCGATGACAAAGACTGTCCAATGTATGTGACGATGCATACCCCAAGACTCCTTGTTGCTTTCTGTTGAAAGCAATCTTGGCATCTTGACCAGGTGGATGCGATTGAGGAAAACTGTTCAGTAGATCCCCCTTACCCATCGCTGAATTCATCCTTGGAGTCATGTCCATCATTCTTGCCTCCATTGCATCGTAGTCATGGTGAGGTGGGGAAGAACCAACGACAGGAGTCTCTGCAAGAAGGGGAGGCTCTGGAGAGTGGCTACCAGTGCTGCATACTTCAAAAGGTGATGTGTTGTAGGAGACCTGGCCTTTTTCATAAGAGTTCATCGGGTCTAGGCCAGGCATTAGGCTAAAGGAATCCATGTATGAAACACTCAACCTCTGTCTTGCTGACAATACATCCCCTCCAGGATCTTTGCTGGATTTACCTCCTTCCTGCACAGGTTGTAATCCTAGGTATTTCATGAGCATTGAACGATTCTGGATGCCTTCACCAGTCTCCACAGTTTCATTAACACTCGGAGAAGGTTTATCTGCTTCCTTCTTTGCATTCATCATAGCACAATCTGACTGGTCTGTGTTAGTAGGCTTCTGTGGAGGAGCTACAGTTTCACTCACAGCCACTTCCTTTGGTTCTTGGCAAGATGTGGTGCACTTCTGAACATTATTGTTGACTGTATCTTCAACTTTTTGAGAGCATTTGCTATCATTTTGCATAGTTTCTGATGATGGAAGACTTAGGTTGGAAGAAGTAGGCACGGACGGGGTTAACTCCTGCTTGCTGCATTGTCCTTGTGAGGTAACCTCCAGTGTAGGACAGGTTTTGGCACTTTGACTGGAAGATCTGATGGAAGATAGGTTGGACTTTGGCAGTTCCAATGCATCTAGCGGACTGTCGGATTGGTCTCTTGTGCACTGAATGGTTGGATTGATCTGATTGGTCTGAAATGACAAAAAGCACAAGATTTATTTAAACAAAATCAATATACAAGTATTTATTGCTTTCATATAGCAAACCCTTATAACACAATTACCATGGTTCAAAGTATTTGGCCACAGTACAAATACTGTGGTAGTACCATGGTAGTACCATTACGATTATTACAGAACACTACATATATAGAGCCATGTTAGTACCGTGGTAGTACTGTACCATGGTGTTTTTTTTAAGGGAAGAATAGAGTTTTATCTCACACCAACTTATATGATGGGAGTAGTGGCGTAAGTATTTTAAGCATCGGAAGAATATCAAGCTGCACAGATCAGTGTATATTTAGTACGGTACATGTTCTTGTCTTTTTCAATCAGCAAAATTATTACAAAAGCTAACTTCCCAATTCCTTCAATATTCATATGATATTGCTTACCCGGTACTTGCTTAGATTCATTCTGTTAACACTATAAAGATAATTTGTATGTTGACTAAAATGTGCCTATATCAGATAATTCCGTTCATCTACTTGCTATCTAATAATTAATTATCATCTGGCTCTTTAATTTTTGCCAATGGTTAATTCCTCACTGATTCAATTCAGCCAAAGTGTACTTACATCAGATGATTCATTCTTCGATGGGGCAGCAGTGACTTTGGTGGTAATCTCTTCTGAAGAGGTTTGGTTCATGCCTTCAAGCGTTGTTACACTCTCTTCCGGTAGCTTGGTAGGAAGTCCTACTTCAGCTTTGGTCTGGGCCTGATCCTTGAGGCTCTGTTGGTTGTCAGTTGATTGACAGCTCTTCTGGTCCCTCAGAGCCTCAGAAGAATTGCCACTCCCTTCTTTAGTGTCACCTAGAGGATTGAGCTTTGCATTGGTTCCTTCCTCCTCAGTGGAATCGACCTCCTGGCCTGGTTGCTGACAATCCCCAACTGTTTTGATGTTGGGGATATCCATGGCAGTCTCAGAACGCTTCACTCCAAGTCCACCGCCGGCTCTGTCCTTGGCGCATGTTTCCTCGGAGGATGATGTGGTGCCCTCAGGAACGGTCTTGGCTCCATCAGCAGGCAGTCCACAGCTGGCTTTGTCAGACAACAGAATGTCTATGGATTCCTTCGTCAGACCATCCTTCACACTTTCTTGGGGTTTGCTCTCCTCTATGATCTCCTGCACAGGGTCTTTGTCCTCTCTGTCCTTGGTGCATGTTGCCTCAGAGGATGATGCAGTGCCCTCAGGAACAGTCTTGGCTCCATCAACAGGCAGTTCGGGTTTCCCTTCAGCGGTTCTTTCCGCGCAGCCTACACTAGCTTCACTGCAGCCATCCATGCTGGTGAGACTCTAGTAGACTACCCCTATCTGCACATAGCTAGCTCCTTGGTTTAGAAAAGCCACCTGTTTAAAAGTACAACAAGTTTCATATTCGGTTAATGATTTAAAAAACACAAAAAGGCATCTTTAAGAGTTCACAAAGATTTATAAAATGAAGAAGTAAAGGTATGCAAATTTATTGTTGTGAACAGAGTTACTTGAGTTTGTCTTGCAAGAAAATCAAAATGTCGACCATAAGTTCCTTTGCTCATCACATAAATAAAAACAGTTCCTTTGCTCATTGGGCTTCAACTTTTACAAACCAAAAAAAAAAATTCTGCCTTTTTTTTCTTTGACCTAATGTGATTCATCAAATCATTAATTGGCCAAATATTGTATTGGAGCGCTTTGAACACCTTGAAGGGTGGATATGTGCGCTATATAAATATCCAATATTATTATTATTATTATATGATTTCAAACTGAATTGTCAAATTGTGTACATACACAATGTATGTTTTTTCTTCCACATCCAATTCAGCTTTGATGTCCCTTTCATTTACCAATTCATTCCATTCACAATTCATTTCAGTAACAGCATAAAAGGCTATGATTTCAATGCCATTTCAGTTCTTATCTGTATTATTATCACTTTTTCATGTTCATTTTGCTATCATCTTATTTTTCAAATACATACCGGTACATACATTGTATAAGCTACATTGTACAGGTACCTACATGTATGATACCATTTTCAATGATAACTTTTGATTTGGAGTATCAATTTATCAATTTATCAATCATTCATGCATCATATTGCGCACAAAACATGTTATTGAACTGGTCATCATTTGAATAAAATGTATAGCAGAAGATACACTGTATGTGCTCTAATGCTTTTTGAACAGACAACAGGAAGTTGTGCTGTTCATTTTACAGTCTAATAATTCCTGCTTTATTATATGATAATGCATTGTTAGGATGCTATAATGTAGGCTAATGAGTGTACAATGTATAGGTACATGTACGCATAATGGATATTCAATTGAGTTAAAGAGCAGGAAGATTCAACCCATCTGGCATGAATATAAAATCAGTTCCTTTACAAATACTAAATTAATAAATCAGACTTTTCCTATTTCCTTTTTATAATAATCTTTTCCATTAGCAAGTATTGAAATATACAGCTAGTAGTCAGTGATTTTGACAGCACTTTTGTTCGTTGATATGAACAGTCCCATGTACATGTACCTCCTCGGACATGCAAGCAATACGGGGGCTACAGTCTTCAAATGTAAGGAGTTGTTTTTATAATTGTTTTCACTACGATTTCCTGTACTGTACATGTACTGTACAGGAATGAAATGTCCCTGCATTGCTTGTAACATACAATTAGGACTGCATGAACAGTGCATGGCATCTTCGGAGAAGCTCAAATTACTGATTTTTCCTTGGGGAATACCATTAACATGCAACTAAGAGAAGCTTAGAAGATATTACAAAATCTTTAAATTACTTTGTACCACTACAACGCACACCCCTCCACCCCCTGCAAGAAAGTGGAGGGGGAGGCCGGCCGGGGCAGAATGGAAGACCATTTTAACTCTTGTTGGGCCGGTGTGGCCAAAAAAATGTATGACTTGTTGTCACATGTGGCTTAACAAGAAATAGTGCAGATAGTGAGCAATTTACATCAATGTTAAGACATTGATTGCATGATCAAATTTCAACTACGTAGTGGGTTGGTAAATTTGAACTATGACATGTAAATAGAGACCCATTCGTATCCCTTCCTCCCTCCCTCAGTCTGTCCCGCTACTTACATCTGTTCACTGTGCAATGGTATGCAGTGAAGCAAGAACCACTTTGGAGATATATATGGCTGGATTACTCCATCATAAGGCACTTCATCTCGTATCTGGAGAAGGATAACAAAATAAAAAAGCATAAGAGACAATTGCACTATATTCATGTTTCTTTGCACATTTTCCTAAAGGAAATGTGAATGACTGAAATTGTACATACCGGTACCCTTTATTCAACAACATTTTACAACATAAATTTACTGGGTTTTTTTAATTCAAGGCAGCGTTTCACAAAACTTCCATAGGTCATGTGTAACAGTTTGCCAAGATCCATTGAAACATGTACATGTGTATTGTAATTAACACACATTTCAAAGAGAGATATGATGGTGAACTTTGTGAAACAATGCCATGTTTTTTTTATATGTACTGGATCTGTAGAGTGATACATACATGTACAATATGTTGCATTTACATTTAATACACATAAGGATGTCCCGGCCAAAGGGTATACTTTTATGTAAAGTTTATCCTTTGTCAATTTTTTTAAAAATTCAATACAAATTTTACCCTATGATGTTGAAAGCTTTGCTCTTTTTTTACCCTTTTAAAATAAAATTATTCCAATGCACATTTTTATGTTGTGTGATTGAAAATGAGTATAAAAAGAAGCAAACTATCATTTTGACATTTATGCAAATTTTCTGCAGACTATCAAAATGAAAATTGGCTACGCATACTCTTTATTCCAATGCCATGACGGAATGAACATTACATGCCCCACTAATTCTGCACTCATCTATTTGACCAACGGACAGAAAAGAATGATTAGTAGCAATGGCAGTAAATTGATCCTTGATGCAAAGAGATCTGGAAACAATTATGAATCATCTCTTTCCTATAGTTTCACACCCAAAAGATAGCTACGGGTACATGCATGTACTGTACACACAAAACGGCACACAGACATAAGTATTACTACGCATGTATGTAGGCCTTACCTTGTAGGCCTATACATGTATGTACATTAGTGTAAATGTACATTATACATAGTTACATACCGGGTAGTTTGTTACATATACTTATAGCTACATTTAATGAAAAACACTTTAATACTGCATTATAACTCAACAAATACATGTAGATTAATCTGTATATTGGGGGGGGGGGGGGGTAATATAAGTTTGATGAATGACACTTACTTAAGCATATTTTTAAATACTTTGATGAATTACACACCTGTAATTACATCCAAAAGATAAGGCAAAGAGAGAGAGAGAGAGAGAGAGAGAAAATGTGAGGGGGAGAAAGGGAGTGAGAGAGAGAGAGAGAGTGAGAGAGAGAGAGAGAAGGGGAGGAGGAGAAAGGGAGAGAGAGAGAGATAGAAGAGGAAAGAGGATTGTTTGTATAGTGCTAAGTAGGGAGCAATCTCTCTTCTTTAAATGCTTATTTCTTCTCTTTTATACTATGAATCGTACTGTTAATTAATAACTTACTACCTAAGTGTTTTCATTTTCAGACTGAGAGGGGGCATACAATACATGTACATTGGAGAAAAGACTAGTTTCATAATGCAATGAAACCATTTGGGAGAATCTAAAGTAGTAATACTGAATCCTATTCATACAGTCATTTATGTCTTGTGGCCCTACAGTAAAAACTGTTCTTAAAAACTCTCTTGTTTGGTGTTATAACATTCAGACTCTAAACAGTGTTTATTTCTAATCTTGTTAATCAGTAACACATGTTACTCTTTAAATTTTCCAAAAGCAAAAACAAAGTACTAATATCTAAATATGATTTTACTTGTAAATGTGTTTCTTTATTGCAGGACAGCTAGTACTAGCTAGCAAGTACATGCACAAGATTTTCTTTTTTATTCTTCTTTGACACTGCATGTAAGAAGACCTGTATGCATGTAGAAAACAAGCAAAGTTGAAGGGAAAAAACAAAGGAGGGAAGATTGATGGCAGAGACATCGTATTTTGAGGCAACGACAGATAAGAAAGCCCAGATCTGCACCACTGACATGCAAGCCACTCCATGAAATCTGAACCCGGTGACCTTTACTCAGATTATGAAGTCGGCATGTGACTAAAAATGCATTGTATGCATATCAGAAAGCTACCTTATGGGCGGGGCCAGGGTTCCTTGATATCAGAGGGGAATGGGAGAGATTTTATACCAAACGTTTATGCATCGATCCTCCTGTATTGTCTCACAGAAGCCAAACAATGGCATTGTTTAAATTGCTTTAGCTGTGCATGAATGCAAAGTCAGATAGTGGATTTTCTACATTGAACTGCCTAATCGTATGTATAGAGCAACAATGCGGAGCTTGCCTATTAAAATTTATGGACAACAAATAAGCTATAAAATATAAATGTGAGCCTCCCTTGTGTTAGTGTATAGGACTATAGGTAACAGGGTACATGTATAATTACCGTTGATTGAGAGACAGAACTTTGTTTTCTTCATTGAAAGAGAAAAAAGTTGTTGTTAATAATTGGGCAAAATATCAATTAATTACATTTCTTACAGTCTTTCAAAAAAAATATATACAGAATTAAAACATGCAGTCTTAATTTTTTCCAAAGTTTGTGTTCATCTTAATTCTTTTCTAAATTCTTCTTTTAAAAGATAGCTAATAACAATAGTAAAGAAACAAAAGCATAAACATTTTGCTGTGAATAACTGATTTTCCAATGAATTTTAAACAAGTGGTTGTGTCTAAAAAATTCTCTGTGGCATGACTTTCTTTTCCTTATCTCAGATAAGGCATATTAGAAAATTGTACTAATACTTGATTTATTTTCTTCAACCGTCCGTGTTATAAAGTAACAAGATTCTGGTTTTTCATTTATTGCTGTCATTCATTCATTCATTCATTCATCAATTCATTCATCCATTCATTCATTCATCCATTCATTCATCCATTCATTCATTCATCCATTCATTAATTCGTTCATAATTCATTCAACTTTTGCATTCACCATTCATGCATTCATTCATTCATTCACTGCATCCATTTATTCATTCATGACATTGCATTTGTTTATTCATTGATGTATTCATTCAGTTTTAATAGTCAGTTATCATTGACTCAATCGATTCCTTCATTTGTTCATTCATCCATTCATTTATTTGTTCAATTATTAAACCATTGTATTCATTCAGTTTAAAAAGGCAGTTAAATGTTTCATTCACACGTTCATTCATCCATTCATTTAATTGTTCAATTATTAAACTATTGCATTCATCATTCATTCATTCAATTCACTTCCCGGTATTCATTCATTTATTCATAACATTGCATAAATGTCTTTTTTCTTATTTGGTAATACAATCAATTCCCTTCATTAATTATGGGTTCATTCTACGGAAGTGAATTCCTAGAAGTTGAAGTGCACAAAGATGAATTTGAATATTAAACAAGTTTTGAATAGAAGAAAAATCCTATGGTACTATACTGTCAAAAGCCCTACTGACAGAAAAGGAAACTTTTGTTTCCATGTTTTCATTTTTTTCCAGAATGCAACAAGAACTGTCTGCAAAAAAGGAAACATCCACACAACTTGTCACTTGAATTAACATCGTATTTCCTGCAGTTTGTGTGCAATAAGGGAAAGTTCACTTCCCCAGTACCCACACATACATGCAACATTGTGTAGTGTGCGCCTGTATGGAGAAAGCTACCCAAATGCTAGCAATGGGATGTCTGTGTTATACCATGGAGCCAGAGACAGAAGGCAGGACAGCAGTAATAGAGCTTAATGTCCTCTCTGTGGGTAATAACACAGTTTAGGGGAACTCTGCAACAGGAAACCAGCAATTTAGATGGAGCAATAACATGCCTCGGATTTTCAGAACTCAGAAATGCCAGCCGCATAACAAAAAAGCAACCCACAAGCCTGAATGACTGGTTAATTTTCACAAATAGCCTTTAGTTTTCTAGAATTACAGAAAGTCCCCCGCTCAAGAGGTTTTTTTTATCTTTGTAAAGTTTTGTATGGTGTACATCCACAAGTACCTGTATATGTGCCAATTTATCACGAGCGATAGGCATTTACAAAATCTGAGTCTGACATAGCTTTACAATTTAAACAATAGGACTGATATGATCTACATGTAGTTTAAAAGAACAAAATAATAATAAAAAACAGATTAAAGATAAACTTTAGTACTGGTAATGCGATTGCATTGTGAAAGAAAAGGTGTGGAAAGGATCAGAAACAGTTGATCATGTAGCATGTAAGTATTGGTGTGCACTGCAAGGTTCTGGAGTCACCAAAATCATAATAAATTTGACCGAGTCTTGGTAAAGTAACAAGCACTGTACACAGAAAGCTATATATGGGACAACACACATGGTGTCGGGGCTAGTACTACCTTGATTTCCTCGTCTTTCTATGCTCATTACTCAGCCAGTATACATTTTCTTCCAAAATTGTATGGCACATGTCATTTATTTGTAATCTTGAACATTCAGTGTAAGTTTCGTTTGATTCTGTGAGAATTAATTTTCTTTTTTTTTACCAGAACTGGAGTTTATCTTTAATATGTGTCATATATTTTTTTTAAAGGAAGATTTATCAAATTTTAGAGGAAGTCTAAATCTTTGAATCATAACAAATTAGGCCCCCCCCCCCAAAAAAAAAACAACATGTTTAGTGTCCTGTTTTTTTGAAAAATAGGAAGGAGGCCCTTTTTTTTTTTTTTTTTTCTTTCAAAATGGCTGCTCAAAATGTCCGCCCGGTACATTTTCCTTTACATTCGAGCTATTTTTCCAAGATGGCGGCCGACAGTTTTTTTTTTTTTTTTTAAATCAGAAATAGATCCATTTTAGCAGTGTTTTTCATGTGTTTTTTCTGTCAAAAAAAAAATTCAAAAAAAAAAAAATAGGAGGCGGCCCCCAAAAAGGAAGCGGGCGGGGACGCTTAACATGTATATTTTTTTACATGGCCTGCAAATTGTTTTGAAACTTGTTGATAACAATAAATAGTTCACATGTATGTAATACACATGTTAACTTACAGTAGTTTGATATTTGACTTACAGTAGTTTATAATTGGAGTGGAATACATACAGTATATACATGTACATCTACCGGTAGTCAAAATGCATTCAGGCACAGTGTACATTGTACACAAATACGTTTTATCATTAATTACAGATATGTACACAGTCACAGTGTTATCTATTGATATCATCAGCTCATTGTAAAAGTGTAAACATGTACAGGTTGTACATGTAGCCTATGTGTATTCAGTTGATTTAATAGCTTCCACAACACAAAAGTGAGTGCATATCATGTACATGTACATGCATGTACAATGTACGTGTACAAGTATCAATCAACTTTATTTACAAGGAATATTGATAAGCAAGTTCCAATGAATAAGTTTGTCCTTTACATGCAGTAAATAAGGTAAATTCTACTCTATTAAAATTCTTTGTTTTTCTGAGCCCATTTTTGATTGCACTTGGGACAGAGCAAATGTCATTAAATAGGATGATTATTTCCCCTAGTGTCTAGTTTTATAGGTTGTCCCAATGTTCAATCGAAACACTTTGCATTGATACTATCAACAAAATGTTCAACAGTACATTTTGAAATACCCATGCCTTCTCCCATCTTAAAAAGATAAAATAGGAAAATTCCTAGCAACATTTTAATTTGTTAAAGAGTTGTAAAATAGAAATCTTTCCAAATTTGGCAATGCATTTGTAGAAAAAATCATGGTAGATCCCTGTTTGAATTATAAAATTTCAGTTTTTTAAGTATATACCGGTAACATTAAATTTCTAGTTTACCTTTACATGAATAATTTCATTGCCGTTTTGCTTGACCTATTCTGACTAAATTAAAAAATGTTTTGTACCTGTACCTTCAAAATGATCTCATAGCCAAGAACATCCTTCCCCACATTACACCTTTTAGCATCATTTCTTTTAATAGTTATCTCCTGGCCAAGTGCTAATGATGTAAAGAGCTGTTGATTGTGTACTAATGTATGAAATGTACATAATTACCAAGAACAAAAAAAGTAAGTTAGCCTTCATGAAATTATTACTTGTATTGGCATGAAAAATGGTGAACTTCAAATCTTTGCATCTTCCATTTGTTTTAGCAATGCTGTGAGTCATTTTTCTATCAATAGGTATAGCAATTGGTATAGCAATTGGTATCTCACTTAAATGTCACGGTTGGAAAGGGTATCCTACTGTAAGGAGATGGGAAAGACAGATGAGGGGAAGGGGAGGGTGCAGAGAGGCTGGAAATAGGGAGAAAGAGAGGCTGAAAATAGGAAGGGAAAGAGAGAGAGAGAGAGAACGGGAAAGGGAAAGATAGAAAGGAACAGAGAGAGAGAGGAGAGAGAGGAAAAAAAGGAAAGAGAAGAGAAAGAGAGAAAGAGAAAGAGAAAGAGGGGGTAGTACATGTACTTGTATAGCAGAGTGGGCTCATAAAACATCTTTTAAAGTAAATTAGACTGCTAAATCTTGTTGTACATGTATGTGATCAACTGAATCTAAAATAGTAAAGTTTAGAAATGAATTGAATTTAAGTTGTTGGTTCATGTACTGTAGGCCTTCAGTGACAGTCATTCTTTGTATGCTCTGGTAGGCCAACATGTACATGTATGCAATACATGTACACTGTACATGTGTACGGTACATGCAATTATTGATTTACAGTATACATGTACATGTATATGTATAAAATTGTTTCAAAGTTTCAAAAAGCACTACAGATGTCCACATTTATGTACCCCTTTATATTCTGAACCTGTCATATGTTTATGAGGCAACATCACCATAAAGCCCACAGCATGATGCATGCAAAATGTAATTCCCTGGGTAGGCCAGCCCAGGAGGAATGAGAGGAGCGGAGAGGAGCAGGAGCGGGTGTATCTATGGGGGCAGGAATGACCTCACCCATCCAGGGAGGCGAGGCAGAGAGAGAGAGAGAGAGAGCTCAGCTCATCCTACCGCTCTCCCAGAGACAATCAACCAATGAGATTGCACAGATCACAAGCACACTGGTTGATGCAGCGCCAAGCCAAGCTGAGGTCAAAAGATCACTCAATGCCTCACTTTTTTTCTCTCTCCCTCGCTCTCTTCCCTTTCGGTGGAAGGCATGGAGGAAACAAAACTGCAATGAAATGAGTTAGGGCTTTCTCCCCGCTCCAAAATTGTCTACTACTCTTATAATAATACTGTGCATGAAAGTGATGCATCCAGCTTGAGGCTTCTATTCTTCAACACTTGTTGAAGCAGAAAAGGGGTTACTTTTTGTATTTGCACAATTCTTTCAACCTCCGGCTGTGGACTGGAAGGAAAACAAAAATAGAATTTCAAGCAGGAAAGGACTGGTTGTATTTAAAAAATAACTTGGAACCTGTGCAACTACACTGTACAGACAATTCCCTTATATTTACAATGACAACGACCTTCATTTTGTAATTCTGCATTACAGGATATCCTTGATATTTTTCATAGCTCCTTGATGTCACAATTGATTGAAAACTCCATATAGAAAATATTAAAAATCGTCATCGATGTAATATAAGGATGTCAAAACTCATTCGTGTAGTTTCATGAAAGTGTCAACTTTTGGCGATTTGAATATAGAGTGTAGTTTTAAACTTTTCCTATTACATGTACATCTATTCCAGTGTAAGACACTTGGGATGATATTTGGATTTGCCCATTAATAGAACACATACCACAAAATGTTATTACCCCAGAGTAGGAATCTATGAAAAAAAAACAAAGCTACGGTTAAATAGCAAATACAATTCAAAAATCAGATTGATGTGATCTGATTCAAACTGCAAAAATCGGTTTTATTGAATCTCATTCTCTAAATAAATATTGGCTTGGACTATAGGTTTCAGGTATAAACGAATGAATGCACAGCTGCCTTCAAAATGATGTTATTCAAAGGACTAACCATATCGCCTGAAGACATAAATGATGTTAGGAAATAATAATTATTTTTTATATTGAAATGGTACCGATTTGGACGGTGCAGTGGCGTGATATCAACTCTCTGAGGAGAATGCATACAATAAAAAAGCTACAGAACCACTCATCCATGGACTGTGTGCTTTCTGACTGAGCAAAAAGACTCTTTAGAAAATGCATAAATGCATCAAGGCAATTAAATAGAGAGAAAAATAACTCATCCCCTACCAAAAGTGAGACTTCCTTTTAAGTAATTCTCTTTCTTTTCAATTTTTTGATGTTTCTTTTTCAACTTCCTCAATTTTGTTTGTCTGTTCTTCTGTTGTTGTATTTTTGGTGATGTTTTTTCCTTCATCAGTGTATTACTTTTCTACTGGTAATATCTATGATGGAATGAGAGATGCTGATTGGAATCATATCTTAAAATTTAAAAACATATGTTATCAATTCAGTCTATCAAAAGAGACATTTTATTTTGTTTTTGTTATTGTTTTTTTTTAAATGAAGTTTTCAAATATAGAGAAACATGGCCATATAACTGTAAATTTCTCTCTTCTGACAACTTCTCACTCAATCATCACTACATTTCTATATTTTGTAATGTTACATTTCTAACACTTTAGCTATATTTAGCATTTTCATTTCTTCACAAAAAGAAAATAAGTGAAACGGTACATTCAAACAATGAACAAAATTTCCCTTACACTTTCTATTCAGGATGTTACTAATAAAACACCCAATCTGGATATGACCAATTCGACGAGGGAGAGTACATGCTGAATACTACTAGTGTGTAACACAACATCCTGAAATGAACATACATGTACCATAAAACCATGTACTGTGAAAATTCAGTTTCACACACACACACACACACACACACAAGAAATGTTCTTGAAAATCTTGAGAGTGGTTCATATTTGGACAAGTATCATGCCAATAAAACTGACACAACATTTTTGTTGTTGTAAATTTGCTTAAGTTTTTTGCCATGGAAACTGCTCTCATTTGGAAATAGCAAAGTTTCATGTCACAGAAGTTTCTGGTTTCACAATAAATTTCGGTGGAAGGCCTACACCAGAAAATATGTTCTCTGCAATTTTAAGCCGTACATTAAAAAACGAAACAATTTCACTTTTGCCTTACAAAGGCACAACCCTGGACCGAGAAGTTTGGGGTCCAGAGAAAATGTGATTTCAAGAAAGTTCTCTACAAAACAAAAGCTTTGTGAGAATGTCCAGACCTTGATTGTATAGACCAGCTTTAAAAAATGATGTATTATTCAGATTTTGGATTGCATTAATGACCTATAAATGTATGTGTAGTTAGCAAATAGAAGTGACCCCAAATATCCATGAATCTTAATAAATGTCACAAAGGTGCGTTATCAGACAGAAACGCTTGTTTCCCTTTTGAATAGCAATTTCCCACCTGTGCATCATAAAATGCACCAATGATGCATAAATGAATAATGAATGCACAAGTTTCATGGGAATCAAGTAATGTACATGTATGTATCATGCTCAGGTGAAAGAAATCTTTATAAAAAAACCTTGTCTTTGTATGTGCATACATGTGCATCTATGTAATCTAAATTTCTTAAAATGCACTTACTGTATTCAATTCAAACGTAGAAGTACTATAGAACAGGTCATTTATACAATTATTAGGTGCCATTTTCACCCCTTAATTGAGTAATTTTCCATATAAACACTGTCCTCCATTATTATAAACAAAAAAACACGAACAAAACAAAGCACTGCAAAACATTTTACTGCCATTTCAAATTGAGGGTACATCTAACAACTTTCCGTAAACTAATCAGGTAAATTTTTATAAAGTTCACCAATCGGTATTCTAACAGTGATTACAAACCTTCAACTGGTACAGAAAGTGATTTTTGTTTTGTTTTGAAGAATCACCTTGCCAGCACTACAAAACCTAGTAGTGAAATGAGATTCATGACAATATTATTTATGTACATATACATGTATCTGTGTTAATGTACATGTACTGTATGCCTGCAAGTACATGCAAAATATCTAGAGGAATCGAAAGACAGGAAATGCCTTATAAAAGCTATGAATGCATGACATGTGTATTGGTTTACATGACAGATCGGAATGCCCTACCCATTTACAGTACCTACATGTATAATATTTTGAAGTCTTGAATAAAGCTGCACATTTACTCCCTTACAATTGTTGGTTTGGGAGAATTGTAACTATCCATAACCTTTAAAAATCAACAGACAAATAATAGATTGATTGATCATCATAACTTCAATTCAAATTTTTTTTCTTTTCATTTGTCATTTTCACTTTACATGCTATTTCCCTTTACAGTTTACACAATAATTAAAATGGATTTGATATTTCATTCTACATGTATGAAATTCAGATTAAGAGTGGTGTCATTTGCAACTAAGAGAACTATTAAGAAGAAATATAGAAAAGTCTTGGCTTATTTATATGCCAGATAGAAATGTGAATGTCTGCAAGTTTCTAATAAAGAGTTCAAACTTTTAACAATTTCATTTTTCATTAATGAATTTTTGTACATTTTGTAGAGTGTTGTGTTGACTTTCTCTCTATTTTCTGCATATTTTTAGTCAGGTAATTCAATGTTTACACAGACATTCCATGATCAGTACAGTTTCTACTTTCTAGCAAAGATATATTCAAATCATTCCTGATATCCTATACACATTTACATCTACACACTGTACCTAAAAAAGAACTGTTCTTTTATGGGGGGGGGGGGGGGGGGGGGCTCATCTAATGTCGGTGAAAATAAACAACTGTAGAATGATATTCTATACTTTAGATGGAATCTAGATGAATATATATCTTTTCATTTATTTCAACATCTACAGTATCTTGCTATTAAATTTGTCCTACACCTATGGAGTCAAAATATGACAAAATATGTTAAAATAGTCAATCAAAGTTTTCCTATTTTCTAGGGTTCTAGACAAAAGGAGAGAGTAGAGAAGGAGGAAAAAATTATAAAAATATATATATGAATAAAATACAAATTTGCAATACATGTGGAGAAGGCAAGTTTTGCTACATGACAAATAAAGTCAATCACATTATGTAACTGACTGAAGAAATGAGTCCAAATGATGTAAAAAATACATGTAACATAATTAGTGGGTATTTATTTTTAAGAATAAAATTACTAAACTTTAAAACCAATCAATAACTTATTTGTAATTGTATGCCAATATTTTCAGACAATTACAAACAAGTTATAGACATACTGAAATTCACCAGCAAAGCAATCAAGAAAGCAATTACAATTCATTAGCCCCTTTAGAAGTAAAAGAGGACTAGTATAATTCCTCGTACATATATACCAGGCAAAATTACTAATGGGCCTGCATTGGTCTTATGGCATTCGATCACCTCAAATACCTACACACTGTAACCCAATGATCATCATCCACTACACAACTCACATAAACCATATGACCCCAAAATTATGGCACCCCTGCAAACTCCTAAACCCCGAGCCTCATGGCGTCATTGCCTGATGATGACACACACATAAACCGCATACGCTCAACACACACAGAAACACACACACGAGCAATGTTCTACAAGTTTCGCAGACGACACCACACCACGCAAAGTTTTCTCAAAAGTTCCTACATGTTATCTCATTGAGCTTAGACACACTCGCTCGATAATGCGTAGAGCAGGCATCTAAAAGTCACACACAGCATCCGAAGCAAGTGCATACACAATGTGCTGATACACACAACACACACACATTGCAACTAACTGCAAGTGTCCCGAGGCCAAAGAGTAGGCCGCCTAAGATCCGATTCCGTATCAATTTAACCCACTCTGCCTCGCTAAAAATCGCGAGCGACAATCTAATAATTGACGAAAGACATATGCTGTCTCTGAAACAGAATACTTGTTTCACAGCTCACAAACCAGTTTCATTTTAATGGCAAACATATATAATTCAGCTAACAAAAAGAGTAAGATTCTGAAAGATCAAACAACCAAAAGTTGGATCCGCCAATTATTAACCCAAGGTCACGGTTCAAAAATCACAATCAGCAATTACCACTAAGCATCGCCTCCATCATCACCATCACATAAAATACAATTCTCTGGACATATATTACAAATGGCATACAAGCAAATTATCAGTAAATGTATACGTACAAAAGCAAAGTCCTCTATAATCTCAGCGGAAATGCGAGAAGTGGCCGATAATAGCAGAGTCAGTTACAGGACAAGCCCAGCCGTCACGCCATGCAGCAAACTAAATCGACGTTTAAATGCCTATTCAGCACACTGCAACCCTGCACATATACTGCGGGTACAATGAATAGGGAGCCGCCGCGCAGCACTTAGCTTACACAGAACCGCGTTTATGATCGCACGATGGAGAAAAAAAAGACCCTCCTCTCTGAAATCGCCGAAGTGCGTCGCATAGAGAGAATCAGAGTTATCTCTTTACACGGAACATAAAAATCCATCTAATGCTCTTTTGAAATAAACATTCTGAATAGACGTTACATACCTGACTTGAAAATGGTCAAAATGAATTCGTGTGAGTAAAAAGAGAAGTTATGCAGAGTTGGGAGCTATGCTCAATGGCGGATCAGCAGCGGCCCCAAGCACGGACGAGACAGGAAATGCGTGCAGTGTAAAGCAATTTACGCTCTCACCACTGTCTCTCCCGTGCATGCAGAGTAGGCTCGCCAATGAAAAAAGTTTGGGAACTGAGTGCCAGTACTGTGGGTAGAAAGTATTAGATTGGATTTTCGGTGGGGTTCGTATGGCGGCCAGGCACATCTGGAAACTCGTGCTCTGCCGCCGGGGAGTCAAAACTTAAAGGTCCTCATCCGCCCACGTAGGGGTTCATAATAATCAACAGTATAATTGATATCGTATGTAATGACATTAATCTTATTATAGTTTTATGATCATTTTAAATCAACTATGTTTATTTGTTATCATCAGTGACTGTCATTTGAGACATTTCGAACTGTTGGAGTATTTACTGCCCATACTGAAACGTTTCAATTTTGTTTGTGTCTATTTGTTTGTAGATTTCAATACTGCAAAATGGAAAGGCCCATAAAATATAAATGGAATACTTCAGACATAACATCATAAAGGAATAGTTTGTATCAAAGTTGTCTATATGCAAAGTTGCAAACACATTTCCTATCTTGGGATATATTGTAGGATGTAATGATTTACTTTTCCCCTGAAACATTGTCGTATTTTCTTACGTATCAACAAACAAAATGTACTGATAATCTGATACAATTCTACCGATCATTCTGTCATTTTGATGTTTTGTAGACCCTCTAAACTTCATATATTTTGTAACACCAGCCCCCAACTTTAAATCATCTCATTTTATTGCTCGCAAAACTACTGTGAAACCAAAGTTATTACGACAGTACATACGTTTAAATGAAACTGAAAAATGTCGTTTTCTTACTGACGACATACTTACAAACTTGTATACCAATCGTTTTATCAGTGAAAAATGACAAAATAATCTCCTTTTCGTGCAGTTTTGTAGAAATATGGGTTGGATGAAATCTTCTTACAGTGAGAATAGGGTATAATGTTTAATGACCGTGAGACGCAGTGGTAATGATTATAGAGATAACTTTTCCGCATTCTTGGTCATATGACAGCTCTCATCGTTTTTGCTAAATGTATTTATAAAAATTGTCATTTAACGGATGACGTACAGTCTCTATATGTAAATATATGTGGATGTGTTATTTGTGTGTGCGTGTGTGTGTGTGTGTTTGTATATATAATGTATGGATGTGTGTATAGGCCTAGATGTAAGCCTAATATGAACATGACAAAATGAATGCGAAGTATAGCAGTTTTTATTGTCTTTCCATTAATGACCGATTTTCCATGGGCAATAACACTATAATTAGGAAATGGCTTTGTTTAATTGCTATTTCGCTGATTGGGAGTAAGTATAAAGGTGCCTATCGCCATGAATTCTAATGGAAGAATCGTGAAAACAAAACAACACAAAACAAAGATGGGGAATGGTGAGCTCACTCATTATATTACAGTGGTGAATTGTTTATTGCCGTATTTTCTATAAATCGAATTACTTATCTAAGTAATCTATTGTCCTGCTCTCATCCGATGGTCATATGCAGACCAAATGAAATCTAATATGACGTGTACCTAAATGTATTTGAAATCTATGCGATAGTGGACAAATCGGAAACATTGAAACATTCAGAAATAGTTTTAATATTGCAGAACATGTTCCATATTTTGAGTGGCATTATCTCAGGCTCTCTATTTGCATTAAGATCATTGCCTATAAGTTTGCAGTTATCATTACCATTATCATCATTGGTTGCATAGTTTTGAAACATCAAACATATAAAATATATCAAGAACACTAACTATGATGCCATTTTCAAATCATTATTGAAACTTCAAAATATTCTTCTTCATAAAATATGCTCAAAGAGTGAGTATAATAGGAGAGGAAAAGCATACAGAAGGAGAGAAGAGACCGAGAGAGAGAAAAGAAGAGAGAGAGAGAAAGAGAGAGAGAGAGAGAGAGAGAGAGAGAGAGAAGGCTGCTAGAGAGAGAGAGAAGGCTGCTAGAGAGAGAGAGATAAGAGATGATACAGATAAGGGGGAGAGAGCAGATCATCTAGATGGTTGTTTTGGATAGGATTTACAAAATCAGTAGATTCAGGATGGGTAGGGGTCCAAAAAATACCTCACGATTGCGTAAGGGAACAGGATACCATTTTCCAAGACATTCAACAGGTTACATTATTTTGGTAGACACAAGTTTATATGAAATTATCGTTTATTCTTCTATATGCCTTTCTTTTATTGCCTTCCTAGTTTTCTTTCAGATATTATGACAAGTTATATAATACTGTAGAGATACTTTATACACTTCTCCACTAAAACAATTCTTTCTTATGATCGGTTTGGCATTTTGCAAATGATTATACATTGCATTCAGTATAGGTCTGAAGTTATTTGAGGGAAAATGACTTGCTTGCATCCCAGGCTTGGTGTGTAGTCAGACTTGATTTCATTTCCTCGCGTGCGTAGCTGGAATTATTCCCACTTGTTGGCGAACCCCGAAAAAATGGCGACCTTCCTCATTTGACCCTGGCCTGACCGAGCTCGTTATATCAACGAAACAGACGTGCTTTTTTAGCGCTGTGCACTGCTTCCGCATTCGTGGTAAGTAAACCACTCTGTATATACTCCACACTGAACTATAGGAATTGTGATGTGTGCTGAAAAATGGGAGCCTAAGAGGACGCGGGAGGAGGAGGAGGGGGAGGGGGAGGAGTGGGTTGGTGGTGCAGGAAATATCTGTACCCCCTTACAGAGGAATAGGAAACATGTATCTTGAACCTCTCTTTTTTGGCCTGAAACGTAAACTGAATTTATTGGAAGTTGGAGTAATTATTTAGTTGATTCTTAAACTATGCTCCAAATTGTGATGCTGCCGTGATTTATATTTCAACATGATCTAAGTTCCCCAATTTACTAAGTAGCAACTGCCGACTTACCTTTTCTTCTTTTCCCCCTTTCTCGCCTGTATAACCAGCTTTTCTAATTTTATCTTCTTTTGTTTATTTTTCTTCTTTTCTAAAACTTTCAGAGGGGGAGAGAGAGAGGAGGGTCTCCTCGTCTTTCTATTTCAATAAAATGCATGATATGAACTTGTTCCGTATAATAATTGTTCCTTTTATGTACTCTGTCACATGTTATAAATGTGTTTAATTGTATTACATTCATGTAGGTAGAAAGACAACTTGAAACTTCAACTTGAAAAGACGAACACTGCAGGGCAATATGTTTATGATAATATAGTGACTACGTTAATCACGGCGGTGGGATGAGGAGGGTGAAAGCGCGTGCTTTCATATAACTTTCACCGAAGTTTTGAAAGCACACATTGCGATTGAATTTAGCATGGCGGCTAATATGGCGGAGTAGGCTAGTTCCGAGAAGGGTGCATGCTGTGCCATGCGGTTTCGGCATGATGGCAAGTTTCGAGAAAACGAAGGAGAAGATCAGCTTGATGGCGCGTTTTCCCTTCAAGCATTATCCGCACCGCAGTCAAAATGTCACGCACATAGGATTTTATTATAATCAACATCATAAAAAAACAAAAAGTAGACTATTATTTTACTGACATCTGTACACAAGTTTATTATGATTCAGAGTTATGTTAGTGATAAGTTGGCCTGTGCAGAACTTTCTGAGAGAAAGATGCGGGAATTCAAGTCATTTATCTGCATAGACCGACACCAAGATTATTTCACGTCTTTCTTTAAATTATTATTGGCAAAATAATGATAGAGTTATAGTTCAGACATACAATTTCGGCACTGAATGAGCAAACAATTATAATCTGTGACCTGTGTGTGATGTGTGAAGTCAAGGGGAATCCGCCATTTCCCTTTTCATTTCCCCCTTCTTTCCTACTCCATACATAATTTGAAATAGTTTGAGCAAAAGAAGAGATATTGAACAAACATTACTATTCCCATTATCGAATCCAAATAAGTATAGAAGTCATAAGTGCGTATACATACCGACATCATACCATTTTAATAAATATTAATTTCGGTCTTTAATTTTATGATTTTCTGTTTTTACTATTTTAATGATTTTCTCTCTTTGTTCGATATTTACAAAATATGATTTGTATTCTCCTATCACTTTACTAGGCAATGATTTCGTCGATATCTCTATCTTTATTTGTAAAAGGTAAATTGTACATTGATTATTGCATTGTTACATTTTATACCTAATACTCAATGCTATAGCAGACCATTTATATAGTGTACCGTTATAGTATACACAAACACCGAAGTACATAAACCACACCCAACCTATAATTTTTCTGACTTCTATATGTTCACTGGTATAACGTAAATGTAAACACACACACATCAGAGGGGATATTGACTTAGTCATTAATGACGACATGACTAATTACAGCGGACATTTTTATCTCTTAACAAAAATCAGATTAGAACGTGATATAATACAAAGTATTATCTGACTCATGCAAGCGTGGAAATATTCAGGGTATCCATTCGCCTCCATAATATATGTGTGTATAAGAGCGTGCATTATTGTATCCCTTATTCAGAAAACGTTGATAGAAAGAACGTTGTGCGTTATACCTTATAAAGCTCTGCCTAGTCTATAACAGATATCACGTACTCTCTAAATAAATTTTGTGATTTTATAATTTCATATAATCATGTACAGGCCATTTTGTCCTCTTTTAAATGCTGTAGGTTTGCAAACATACTCATATGACATGTTTTCAAATTGACTTTATTCGTAAACGTTATATTGTTTTGTTTGTTCTAACTAAAATAGTGACTTTACGATAATAAATTGAATAATGAAACCTTTTTTTTATAATTTCTTCGTAACAAAAAAATTCTGAATAATATGTATTTATTTTCAAAAGAGTAAACAAACAACTGATTTTAATACAAAATATAGCAATATTGAAAATAATATCGCTAGAGTTATTCGTTTGTCTCGCAATGTATGGGCAACAAGGGATCTAAAAGATTACGACGCGTTTCGTGCGCCGCTGCAACACTTCCGTCAGGTGACCTTTTAGATCCCTTGTTGACCATACATTGCGAGACAAACGAATATCACTAGCGACATTAATTTCGATACTACATCTGCAATGAGTAATATATTTAGCATTATAGTAATATTGTTTACGGTTCTACCCGAAAATAAAAACCGCATGTATTTTTCTAAATCTTTCCGTCATTGAAATGTTACTTGATCTCTTTTTTTTCTTCAAGTCAACTGTGACGCCATTAAACTGATGAAAATTATAGTATATAGTTTTTAACTATATTGAAGAGTAATGAATTCCTATAAAAGTAACGTAACAAAAATGTAAACATGCATATTATGTATATATAAAAACAATTAACATTTACATTAACCTTTTGGTAACTTTTCCTTTAACTGAGACCAGTTTAACAATACCATTAGTAAATGTCGTTTGAATATGGTTATCATCTAGGCTGAGAACACTAAGCACGCATTTAAATCGTTAGGAGAAAGAAATTTAAAAGATGTCAGTTGTACTTCCTAAAATATGTTGTTTTATTCTTTTAATGAAATCGTAAAATTTATATAGGCCTATTTTCCTTATTAAACCACAATTTTTTTCTATGTGTTTGTCTAAACTGATCTATAAAGCCTACAACAAACTATCTGACTACGATCCGATTTTTGAATTATTTGCAATAGCATTGGATATGAACATTCAAACTTCTAAATTCTTAATGATCGATGATTTGAATAGTCGTATTGTTTAATAAAATTTTAATTTCAATGGATTTCACACTTCCTTGAAAGAGGAATAGCTCAATCTGCTCACAGTCGTAGTGACGTAATTCCAGTTTGAAGGCCTACGGTTTGAAGCCAATTCGGCTTTTATTCTGACTTGAAAGCTAAATGCACTAGAATGACGGCTGTTAGCATTCTTATGAATATTCAGAACCTAAATTGAGGAAGATGATGTTGGTTTAAAAATTAGTGACATTTCTTTCAAAATCGGATAGCAGGAAGAACATAATGACGTGCGATGGGCTTCAATATTTCGCACACGAAGGTAAAGATAGATTAATAAAAGGGAATGTCCTTATAAATCAACACTGACTTTATCATTTCTCTGGAGACAGCAATTGATAAAAAGTAAATTAGTTCACAGTTACAGACCAATTTCGGTATTATCCGTTGTGAGCAAGATTCTAGAGAAAGCTGTGCATTTTCAACTATGTGGTTCATATGTCGTCCTCTTCACTCTACTGCAACAGCTCTAATGAAAATTGTAAACCAGTAGGCTTTGAATTTAGATAACAATAAGTTAACAGGTGTTGCTTTCATTGATTTGAGGAAAGCATTTGACACTGTCGATCACGATATTGTGTTACATAAATTGACAGCCATTGGATGTTCTGATACTAGTATTCAGTGGTTTGTATCATATATGTCCAACCGAGAACAGATGGTTTGTTTTAAAGGGGCTACTTCGAGTTCCTCAAAAGTTATGATGGGAGTCCCACAAGGTTCGATTCTAGGGCCACTCCTTTTTTCTATCTACATAAATAGTTTACCCAAATGTATTCATGATGGCATTGTTGATATGTATGCTGACGACACAACTCTAACAGTCAGCGGGGGTAATGTCACAGAAGTAGAACAAAAGCTAACCAAAGGTATAGAAAACATATTTTCACGGGTAACAACAAACCGTCTAGTTCTTAATGCGGATAAGACAAATGTGATGCTTATTGAATCACGATCAGTTCTTAACGGAGTAAATGATTTTTCTGTCACACTAAACGGCAGCTGTTTGAAAAGAGTAAAAGTGGCAAAATGCCTGGGAGTCATGATTGACGAGGAGTTACGTTGGACGGAGCATGTAGAAAAAGTTATTAAAACTGCTCAAAGAAATATCAGTGTAATTAAGCGAGGCAAAAGTTATGTTCCAACAAGATCTCCAAAACTTCTGCATAATGCCATCGTACTTCCTCATTTTGAATAATGTTCCTCGGTGTGGTCTGAGCGATTTCAAAGACAAACGATTAAATTACAAAAGGTTAAAAAACGAGCTGCACGTGTAGTGCTGGGAGAAGGATTTGAAGTTTCTTCAAATGGTATGTTTTGTCGCTTCGGATGGATGCCTATTCAGACACGTTTCCAGTTTGGACGTGCAGTGATGATGTATAAATCAATGCATGACATGGCACCAACATACTTAAAACAAGATTTACATCATGTTAGTTCACTACATGATCACAACACAAGACATGCTGTAAGGGATACATTGTGTGTACCCAAATTTAGGACGGACACTTATAAAAATAGTAGTCTAATTTCTGGAATTAGAGTATGGAACCAACTTCAAAGTCCTGTCAAAATGTCACCTA
The DNA here is from genome assembly GCA_035222895.1 of Strongylocentrotus droebachiensis. NCBI lineage: Eukaryota > Metazoa > Echinodermata > Echinoidea > Camarodonta > Strongylocentrotidae > Strongylocentrotus > Strongylocentrotus droebachiensis. The sequence goes on along the minus strand of JAVYIG010000046.1, from coordinate 933,060 downwards.
CTTTGAACAGTTTTAAACACGCTCTAAAAGCCCTGTTATATGTAGATGACGTGTAAGTGAACTTTTGGTGGTTTCGTGCAAAGGTAACCATCTTTGTTCCTATTTGCAAAATTATGAAATTTGGTTGACATGGTTATCGTTATATCATGTATTAATACATGACATGTATCCATTTTCAGCTATCTTGTAAACAACCTAAGTGTATTAGTTAAAGAGCAATTGAATGTAAATATCTATATAACAATTTTGGTATCCCGTGCATTAAGCTTGATCAGATTATTAAATGAACGTTTTTAAAAATTGTATTTAATTTGAAACTTCCATTCACCTATTTCTTGTAAATGATCAAGGATGATTCTTGAATGATCAGTTATTTCAAGGGGATACCAATTAATTAGTATTTTACCTGTTTATATGCTGGTGTATTTATCTATTTTGTTTTTGATGCTGTTATTTGTTTTTTATTATTACCAAACAGGGCCTCATGGAAGACCACCAAATTGGTGATATGTGCCACACTGTATAAATATCAGAAATGAATAAATACAAAATAAATAAATAGTCTTGCTACAAATTTATTTCACTATTTAAGGAACACAACAGTACATTTCATACCATGATTTTAGCAATTGCTTATTGAATATGAAGGTACAAAAACACACGAGACATTTACAGGTATGTTGTTTATTTTGTTAGTGATGTAAATTTGACCGAGCAAACGTTCATTTGTTTTGAAAAGCATTTCGAATTAATTATGAACAAGCAAATACATAATCTAATCTTCTTATACAAAAATTCATACGCAGTAAGGACATTAAAGTGCATGCACAGATATTACATTTCACAGTTTAAACACAAAATATGGTAGTGTGTGTATGTGTGGTCTGGCGGATATATATATATATATATTTATGCAGTGCGTCCCAGAAAAAGACGAAACCCAAAAGCCCATGGTTATTGTGTACAAAATATGAGCTATTCAAATATAATGCCTTGCTTCTTATAATTTAAAAGTAATATGCTCAAGTTTCCAAGTTTCAAGTTTATTTTGTTTCACATTTCACAAAATAGAATTCGAATAATTGAAAAAATCAGAATATACTATGAAATATACTAAAAGTAACACATTATATAATCGATTCTTGGTAAAAACGTCTAAATTGATTGTATTGAATAGTAGGTTATACAGGGTGAAATGTTAGGAACCTATTAAAAAGCTCAGCTTTTAGATTATAGGTTCCCCTAAATAAAACTAACATTTTATCGAAGTGGTTGCAATTGTGAAGGACGTTACAATAATAAAAGGTGGGCAAGAAGGCATTAACATAAGATGATATATGAAGTGAAACAAGCAAAAATAGCAAAAACAGCAAACAAATTAATTTGTTACCAAAGAAATGTCACGTTAGTCACTTTAAAATAGTGAGGTCATTGATCGAAGTCACTCGAGCGAGGCAGTAGACATGAACAATCATGATAATATACAATAATATATGTAGGCCGTAGCCTAGACACAATCTACAGTTTCCAACATGCATTTAAATCATGCACGTCTGCTCCCAGAGATCCCCAAGGCACGCAAACACATTCACCTGCGCCACGCCCCCACGCGCCACGCCTCCCCCGCAGTATCATTTCGCATAAATCAGTTAACATTAGCCGTTGCCATGCCGGACAAACTACATGGCTTGTCCGACCTAGCAACAACCGATTTATGCAAGCGACCCCAGCAAGAAAAACAAGGTCCCGGCACAAAAATGCCCGAAAGCCATCCGAGAACAGGCGCGCATACATCAGAACATAATAATCGGAGAAGGCCCACTGTGTAGGTCATACCGAGGTGACAATATTCATGGAATGTTCAATGTAGAATATCATAAGTACTTTTAAATGATACATCGATCCTATCAATCCATGAACGCTTCGCTGAGCAACATTGTATTGAAAATTGCATAATATTTGTTTTAGTAAAACCGTGAAAAAGTTAGTATCGCATGCGAACATGACGTAGAGGAAATACCAGCTTAAACGGATGATAAGGTAGGACTTCCATTGTTGGATGAAGTGCTTTAGAATAAACATTTACAAAGAATAGAGGCAAATATGCATTTTCCGAGATGACAGGGGTGTTCACCCTCATATATCCTCCAAACAATATATAACCCTTAAGCAGTGTGGTTGAAAAGGGTGCCCGTCCTTTACATTAACATATTCTGATGATTTATTTTCAGCCTTATGTGCCCATAAGACCACACCTTTTTTCTATTTATTATAATGTACGGTGCCAGGTAAAAAATGTCAGAGGTAAAAATAGAAACATATCCATCGAATTTGATTCCTTTTCCTTTGGCATTTTTAACCTCTGACATTTTGAATTTTAGTGTTTTTCCCTTTTATATTTTTACCTCTGAAATTTGTACCTGTTTTAGACCGAAACGCCCCTCATTGTGATTCCTGTGGAAATATCACCCGACTGTCCGCTTCGCTCTTTTAAAAATTGCGTTTCTGAAAATGAGAATGTTTCAATGTATCATTTGAAAGCATATTATTTCTACTTTATGACAAGCAAGGGATTATGTTTATACAACTTATACTTTGTTCAATTTTTTTTTTCTTTTTCTTCGGGTTTCGTTTATTTTTCTGGCACTTTACATACACTCAACTAATACCTAAATTCCCCCTGATATTTCTGTTGATATAACTCGAGAAAAAATGTATTAAATTTGATCATTAAAGATATTTCTTACCCATAATTTGAGTAGTTACTCATTGTACACGCAGGTCATTATCGTTGTGCACTTGCATCTCAAAAGGGTGTAAGAAAAATATTGCAAATTTGTAGGCATATTAGGTATTATACACAAACACACACGCACATGACAAGTACGCATTGTTTCAGGTTCATTTTAACAAAATATTTTTACACCATGGTTTTGCAGTAGTCATGTGCATAACAACTATAGTAATGGATGTGTCCACCTTCTGCAGGATAGGCCTCTCTACCCTTTCTGCGCATACTGTTGATTAAAGTTCGTATGCGATCCTGATCCGTGTTGGCTCTGGCCCGCTGCAAGAAGCGCTGGGAATCCTTCAAGGTAGTGCTGTCATTGGCTCTATTCTAGGATGTTCGCTTGATGGCATCCCGAAGATGTTTGATGGGATAACAGTCAGGAGATCTGGCCTGCCACTCCATGCGCTCGACTCCGTTATCTTCCAAGAACTGGTTTGTTATTTGGGCACAATGTGGTCTAGCATTTTCGTCCATGAAGACGAAATCCTCGCCAATGGCAGCTGCGTATGGAATTACATGTGACTCCAATACCTCATTGATGTACCGTTGGGTGGGCTACCCACCTGGAATGGGAACAAGGTCCGTCTAGTCATTGGTGCTGATTCATATACCCACATCATGACACTTCTACCTCGGTAGGGGTTCCACATCTTGTAGACAGTTTCAGTTGAGTTTTTGTCCCACTCTCCTCCAAACTCCCACTCTTCTATCAGGGAAAGCCTGCATTCGGCAGAGATGAGGACATTTGCCCTACGACGTCCGCTCTATCGGTAATGCCGACTTGCAAATTGACTACGTTGGTAACGATGTCGATCTGATAGTTTCAGGAATTTCAGTAGAAATTATGCACCTGTACTTGAAGAAAAGAATTGAGGTAGAAAAGCATATACACATGTACACCCTCTTTTACATCATGAAAGGAAAAATCCTTTTTTCCCCCGAGCACCGACTGCAAGTAAAAATACCATTTCATATGAAACAATAATATATCGGGTACAAGTTACCACTCAAAATGTTGGTAAGAAAGTCCTGCTTATATATTACTTTTTGAATAATCTAACTTATGCGTGTATATATATATATATATATACACACAGGGCACCCCCCCCCCCACAGGGAGAAAATACAGTAATTAGAACATTTGGAATAAATATTTCAATTCACTATTTCCGGTTTTAATTTACATTTAAATTGAAACTGGTAATAGTGTATAAAAACTGAAAAGGATCTTCATTCCTATTACTAAATGCCATACACACAAACACAAACACACACACATAAAAAAAACACACACATACACACACACACACACACACATATATATATATATATATATATATATTTGTAAAATGTAACTGTGCATTTAACTGTCACAAATAAATGTCCTCTTACCGTCGCAACCCAACTTAAACAGATATTCTTGATATTACATTGTCCAATTAATAACGCTATCAGAATTTACACTCTGATAATTTGAACATGAAAGAAAGAAAATGTCATGCTTTTAAGATTTCTTGCAACATTTGTAATTTTAGCCCCAGAATACGCTATCAAGCCATTGTTAATTAAATCATGACTTGTGGAATAGACTAGCGTTCATAATTATCTGCTCCATGCCTGGTAAAACCCGGGGGATGGGAAGGAAATGAGAAACAAAAATCACTGGAGTGGAATTGCCAGGGAATAGGCTGATTTATAGATCATCAAACATCACTGAATGTTATTTCTCAGTGTAATCGTTTTTATATTATATACATACATTGATGGATCGTTGTTAGCTATTCAACTTTTCATTGAGACCACCAATAACTTAGAAATTATATAAATTATGTAATCACTTTACGAAATATTAAATGAGACAGATGCAAAAAAGAAGGAAGATGAGCAGTGTGTAAAAGAGAGGGGGAAAGAAAGAAAGACAAAGACAGATCTAAAAGGAGAGTGAGAGAGAAGGAGAGTGTGGGAGGGACGGTGGGAGAGAGGGTGGAGATGATTGAAGAGAACAATAATTGTTTATATAAGGAGAGAACCTACTCTACATAATCGTTTGGTAAATAATTATATATGAATTCAAACATCCTGACATTGGCAATTACATTCTTTAACCTCGCGATATGAAAAGGGTCAATGAATTATCGTCGACATGATAATCAAAGACCAAGTCATAATTAAAAAGGAATGAAAGAATGGACAAGAGAGAGATTGCGAGAGAGAGAGAGAGAGAGAGAGAGAGAGAGGGGGGTGAAACAAGAAAACCAATGAGAGAAGAAGGGTACTCTTGATCGCTTGGTAAAGATGTTCAAAGTTAAGAATTCTGACAATTGCAATTACATTCTATTACCTCACAGAATGAGAAAGCTTAATGGAGACGTCGACATGATTATCAAAGACGAAGTCTTGTCATCAGAAAAGAATATGAAAGAGTGGAGAATAGAGAGAGAGAGAGAGAGAGAGGTGGGAGAAAGAGAGATAGAGAGAAGGTTGAAAATGAAAGAGGATCATATATTTAAGAAGTAGGTTTTGTAAAGATATACAGATTCAGGCATCATGAGTCCTAGCAATGGCAATTACATTCGTTTTGCCTCGTGATATGAGAAGGGTTAATGAAGTATCCTCTACGTGATAATCAGAGACGAAGTCATATCAGTTGGCACGCCTGACGCACATCCGCCGTTCGTTATTTCTAGCTTCCTCCATGTATGCTCTGCCTGTCTGCCTGCCTTCGATCTCATGTTGACATTATAAACTACACCATATCACAATCTTTGGACTGCACTTCCTTCTATCCAGATTATGTTTGGCTTGTTCAACGCCGCCCCGCTTCCTCTATAGCTTTGTGTCTGGTTTGAGGGTTAATAATTATAGAATAAATAAACTATACCCGGTTCCGATCTGTATCATAGTGCCATTGTTTCTTGAATGCATGAAGGCTATTAGCAGTCTCATCACGTAGAGTTCAATACGTGCATCCATGATAGCAAACATTAACGATTAATGGTAAATAGTTTTTCTCTCAGTTTCTAGTCTTCAAACTTTTGTTCTTTGATATTAATCATTCCAATTGCACCATATATCAATCATGTCAGAATTATTTAATATTCATTCTTTATAGATGAAATACGACTCATTTTTTTTTTTTTGATAAACGGTCTATTTGGAGTATTCCTCTTCAACTTATAAGTGAAAGAATTGAACTTGAACTTGAGCACCCCAAACAACACAATTTGTATATAATTGATTTATTTTCTGGTGTTATTTTTTATAATAATCTTTTCTTGTTGTTGATTGCATCAATGTCACAGTACAGCCTTTTTTTTGTGTGTCATTATTTTATTTAATCAGATTCTCTATCTTTCAAGAAATTTCTATCCTATTCGTCTTTTATTTTCTTAAGTAAAGAAAAAAACACAGCTTTTTTCAGATAGTTTCCTTCTTTCAGATACCTGTAGTTTGATATCGCTTTCCACAACTCTTCAGGAAGCTTTTAATATGTTGGCGAGCGCTTTTTTGTGCAAATTATTATATACACAATATATATAAACCCTTCAAAGTGTGATCTTTATTATACTTTCGAAAACTGCCAACAGTTTTAAGTGGATGAATCAACGTGTTTAAACCCATTCAAATGTATATACACGCGTCATACTATCCAACGACCAAAGAAATACACATGTATGCAAAAATATTTGCTTTCTTAATTTCACATAAAGGCTCTATGAGTACAAACGTCGTAACCGAGTATTGAAACTTGGATTAATCAACTGAATGGTATATTGAATGCTTTACTACTGTGTTAATCGGAAGGCCATGGTTTATGGGTCACTGATAACGCCATGATAGGGAGTGAGAAGATCGATAAACATTAGGGTCTATACTCCACCTTACCCGCACGATATTGTATTACCATGCGTATCGAAACTTCCGAGTGAATGGCGACTGGTAGGCCTACAATGCTCGATCGTAAATGCGAATACCGCACGAAGCATGCAAAATAGTTTCGATGTGCTATGGACTTTGGGACTCTTTCTTTGCATTTTAGACCATTGTTATCTTCTTGTAGTCGGCGCGAACCTATCTATGACCGGGCTGTATGTACATAAATGCGGGGGCACTTAAGCATGCAATGTTTATGAATACAGTACAACTTTGTACGCCACGCGGCGCAATTATATACTGTACAAAATAATGCAATGTATAAAGAACGATAAAATATCAAATGTTTGTGTATAAATATCTGAGCAATGTGATCACTAATGCAGATGCATATGCACCATATAGCCAGTATAACTACCAAAATAATGTGTGAAAGCTTTGCTTTCCGATGAAACTCGAGTAATGTGTGCAGTAACAAATTATGGACTAGCATTGTCCGCCATGTTGTCTCTGAAGTGAAGGCCTTAATGCTTGAGCTAGGCGATCAGATTCATGAACTGAATATAATATACCACATTTACTAATAGCCAATAATAGATTGCAACAACAAATCTAGCCAGAACGCACTCGAATGGTAGTTGTAAATTTTCCGTTCTTGGTGACCAAATCAAAGTGGCTATAAAAGACTCATGTCTGCCTACTACAAAGATCAAGCCTGAATAATATATGTAAATATCTATAATTTGTAAGACAATGACCTTGTATTTAAATAGATGGCTTTTTTATTTCTATTTATTTATTTTCATTTATTTATTTCGTTTTATTTCAACAGGGTAGCCCCATCAGTAGTTAAAATACTGTTATACTTGGGGGCCCTGCATAACATAAGAATACATAGAAAGACACACATATCCATGGAAACACCATTACATAGTGAATAGTAAACATGATATACCAGAAAGAATACAGATAAAATTTCAAATGTAAATGTAAACTCAGCAAGAAAAAAAAATAAAAAAAATAAAGTCATCAAGAAAATCATACATAAACAAATTTTGGAAAGAAATCCCTGTATCGAAGTAACAGAATGTCTAAACATAATACGTAATTTGTAGTTTGTAGGATAATTCTATAGATCAAATTAAAGTCTAGTGCAAAAGAACTTGGCGACATGAAATTACACTTGAAATGAAGTACTCATATAGAGTGGACATTACAGGAAAACATGCATTAAGTTGATAGCTAAGCTCGGTATCCTTTTTATCCTTCGCAATGCTGATATCCATGAAATTAAATAACAGTTATACTGATATAAATATACGCGCTAAACAAGCTCATGTTAATACCGCCTACATGTCTAAATAGAATAGAATTGTGTAGGGTCTACTGTAGTCATGTCATACCTTACTTAAAATAAGAGATTGATATTCAATATAAAAGATATTTTGGGCCCACTTTATTATTATAATTTTTTGTAGATCCATACATCTGAATTTTCTGAAATAAAACCGTATAAAGTAAGTCACTGCTGCTATACGTTTTAACGCATGCAAATCATCTGAAAGTTGTAAATAATATACATTACAATACAACTGACTTCCGATATCATCTAACATATTTTATGCACGACAAAAGATATGATTCATAAATAAAAATAAAACTTCACATTTTTTGCACTTTGATAACTATTAGAACGATGTTTTTTAGAACAAATGAACAACATATTATATGTTATATGATATAAAATATATGATATATTTATATTGATATACATGATATACATGTATATATATATATGCATGTATATATATGTGTGTGTGTGTGTGTGTGTGTGTGTGTGAAACATTTTTCTCTCTGCTTTATTTAATTGTTCATCTGATTATTTAATGTGCATCAACGTTGGATAAAAATAGTCAGTGAATTAAAAGAGTGTGTTTTTCAGATAGGTGAAGGAGGTCAAAGTTTGAAAAATAGAAATAATTAATTTTAAAAAAAATGTATTTGAACATCTCTTTAACGTTTTTGCGTCTAAAATGAGATTTGACAATGTAGATATTCCATAAAGCCAGGGTAATTATGCTGCATTATTGTAGAGCGCTTAGAGACTTCTGACAAAGTAAGTGTTAGGCGCTATATAAGCACTTTAATTATTATTATACTACAGGATGAAGAATTGTATTATTATAAGCACAAAGATTTAAACTGTATCAATGATGATATTGTGCTTAAAAAGTTTGGCTGTTTCATATCTTAATGTACATCTGAAATGAATGTGCTCTTACACATTAACAGAAAAATGTTTGTTGGAAAAATTATATATATATATATATGTAATATATTTACATCATTGAATATACATATAATATAAGTATACATATATGTGTAATGATTGAATATATATTATAACGATTTTTTAACGCAGTGCGTCGTAGTTTTTAGCACCATTTTTAAATGTTGTATTGGCTACAATGCATTACCCTAGCTCCCAGTAAACTTCCATTTTGTCGTTGTCTCTTTTCAAAAATGAACAACTACATGAATAGTTTGTTGTAAAGCCCATGATGAATCATCTAGAGGATTTGATAGATGATTAATAACTTTTGAACATCTGCAACTTAGGTGCAATTTGCTGGTAAAATTGTTAGTCTATATGGCGTTGGTTTCACTTTCGTCTTCATCTGCGTTTGCCTTAATTTGTGAATAGTCTCTTCTAAGATTTGTTGGAGTATTTCTGAAATCAAATATTAAAGGGCAATCAAACCTATGAAATGAGCTCATTTGTATGAAAGCAGAGCATTTAGAAGAAAAACAGATTGTCGAAAGTTTGAAATAAAATAATGGGACCAATGATAATAGTAGCGTTATGAATGTTTAAAATATGAGATCACTCAAATCTATGCGAATCTCAAATTGTCAATTTGGTTAGTGGATAGTGACGTAGTCATGGACAACAGTACCGTTTGTATATGATTTTTTTTTCTTCTATTTTTCCCTTATAAGTGTATACTCCCTTAGCCTACGGCACTACTCAAAATAAATTATGTATAGCATATTGTTATAGGTCCTCTAAAAAGAATAAACTCACCCGAGTAGTACATTTAGAAAAAGTTATATTTTAGTCATTTTGTTCGTTGAAATACATGGGGAAGTTGTTCGGCTCTCGGCCACAGTGACATTACCGATTCAGCCAATTTGAATAGTGATTAAAACATGAAATATCCATAACTTTCTTATTTTGTCCGCTTTCATTCAAACTGTCATCACTCCATTTCTCTGAGTTTTGGGGCTTTCTATATTTTAGAATGTTTGTCTATAAAGGTTGGATTTTCATTCAATATATAGGATTGGTAGGATGAAAACTGTTTTAGTTACATTTTCTAACATGGAATATGCCTCAGGGATTCTCGATCAACATTTGTTTTAATGATTCTTTTACATCATAACTTTGCCTCACCCTTTGGAAACGAAAAATTAAGAAGAAAAAAATGGAGTAATTGTAAAGATACACTCGATCCAAATTTACCCTTCAACTCGATACAAAATTATACAAAGAAATGATAACGGTCTTTTCAAAACGCTAATCTGCTTTAAAATTTTCCCTTTTGTTTGCTGAGGTCTTTTCGATTTTTCGACGCTCCGTTCCCATACAAAATGAAAACAATTATATTATTTTGTATTCTTAAAAAGATTATTCATTTGTTAAGAAAATTTATAGGCGATTTGCCTAAATGTGTTGAGTAATATGTCATGTTTTTTGGTTAAATATTTGTAATCATAACACGATAGCCACTACTTTCGAAAAATCAACCTATGGAATTTCAATAGGCCATTTTCGTAATGTCACCACATGTAATGCATTAGTGTTTGTGAAGTACCTCAATACATATTTCATTCACCTGATAAGAATAATAGTATTTCAATAGACAGAATCCGAACTGCATACATTATTTGTTGCCAGGTAGGACAAAAATTATGTCTTGACCTACCTAACAACGTAGTTTGCATTCTGACTATTGAAATACTATTATTCTTATCAGGTGAATGAAATAATTTGTATTGAGGCACTTCACAAAGACTTATGCATTAAATTTGGTTACGTTACGAAAATGGCCTATTACCTTGTATGTCAACTTAAAATGTGCGAACATGGCAAATCCGAACATTATTTCTATGGGATCTACATTTGGGCAATGAAATTGCCCCTGATTTGATTTTTCGAAAATAGCTGCGGTCGCGTTTCATGAAAATAACAATAATATAAATCATCATTATCATCATCATCTTTGTAAATATTTCTTTTTGGTTAAAAAATACAAACCATTTTTACTCCTTTAACTGCTGATATTAGTATCGGGGGGCGACCCCCCCCCCGATTTCGGCGCCTATGCTTCATTTGACATATTTGTTTAGTTTTATTTTATTTTTGTTTTATTGCTTTGTTTTTGTTTTGTTCTATATTTGTTTAGTTCTTTTGTTTTTGTTTTGTTTTATTTTGTTTTATTATTAAGACTATCGCAAGAATGTATTCGTAAACGTAGTAAGCCAGTGGAAGAAAAAGAACTAACATGTGAAAAGGGACAGATAGATAAAGCCTTCACAGCATTTCAAAACTCACGATGCAATTTGAAATCGACGGATAATATTATTGTGATAACTTGTTACCTGGATCCATTTGAAAAGCTACTTTTATTCCTTATATGAACAGCGCCCTCTGTAGGAACTGACTGGTTATTCACCCATCAGTGCAAATGGTTCATATCGAAGTGATTATTTGTTTTTACATGAATTGTCGACAAACTCTGCCCAAGCTTATTCTTGCTGTTATTTCTGCATGTATTGACTTCTGTGGGCGTTTTGTCCATTTCATAGAGGGGGGGGGGGGGGGCAAAGAATGTAAAAAGACTTGTTAAAATGTGGTTATTTTCTTTAATTGGAATAATTACTTTAAAGGCCCACTGCACTACTTGTAGGTACTTGCGCCCTCTATATAACAAACAATGCCTAATCGGTGACCATTGGTCCCCCATGATGCTCTTTTTCTCATGTTAACTGAGAGCTGAGTTGATGAGATAACCACCTGTCCAGTGACCTTGCAGGGCGCTCTAATCCCTCCTGTAAACTATGGCAGATAAGCTTTAACAAAATAATTATCACCATAAATACACAATTGACGTACAACCACATATGTCATAATTATGCTTTAAAAAAACGTGAAAAGGTGACGGCTGCCAGAGGTATTTAGCAAAACTATATAGTTTATGGTACCAGCTATAAACATATTAAGCGGCCTATTTCTTTCTTACCGCGGCCAAAAAGTAAGGAGAGATCGTACATGCCCGCCCATTTCCTCTCCTCTCGCCTATACAATACCCCTCCCCTCTTATGTGATCCGATGCCAAATAGTTCAATCTCTCAGTTGATTTGAGGAAATTATTGAACCATATTTACAACATTTTCTTTCATTTGTTTTATTGATTTAAAGAAAAGATAAGATATCTTTTCAGATAAAGAAAATGAATAAAAAAATTAATTAATAAGTAAATATGTTTAAAAAAACAGAAAAAAATAAAATAAAGAAAGATAAATACAAAAATGCATTTAAAACATCTTTTTACCCCTCCCCCCTCCCATCGGAATTACATTGTAATACTATTCTCACAGTTGTAATTATATTTTTATTAGTACTAACTTTATATATAACTTAGAATAAAATATAGGTATAAATTCTAACAACTTTTGAAAATTATTCGAAAGGCGACCCCCCCCCCCCCACCGACTCCTTTTGTTGTTGTTGTTTTAGTCTTAAGGGCGTGTGTCATTCAATTATGAATATTTACGCCGAATTCAAGTTTTATTAATAATTTAAAATGGAAGCAGAAAAAGGAGAAAAAAAAAATCGACGCTGTTCAATTTTTCGCATTTTGCGGATATTTCAGACAGGCTGTCTACATAAAATCATTTGACCGTTTTGTGCGTATTTTCTGGCCAGCCCGGTTCTAGTCTACATTCCAGTCGCCATGTATTAAACATGAGGACTGGAATGAAGACTATAATTGTTGACTCTAACAAATATATCAGGTGATCAGCTAAGTCGGGGATCGAGGTCCGCTGACTGTCTCTAAACTGTTTACAACTTGCTCGTACAGCACACGCCTCCTTAAATGTTTAACCAACTTCGGCAAGTTACGTTAGCATTAAAATCCATTCCAAACCATAGTTTGACTTCGACACTCCGGTACCAACCCACCACTTTTTGTCGCAGATTCTTAGCCAGTATGCGGTTCGTCCAGTTCGAGGAGTCGGGCAAGTCCAGGGTGGGAGTGGAGGTAGAAGCCGGGGGTGATTTAGTAGATCTCTGCGGCTCTGATCCGACGATTCCAGACACCACGTTGAAACTGATTGAAGGCGGGGCGGATCTCTTACAAAAGGCAAAAAAGTAATTGCTCAATTGTTGTTATTTTAAAGTTGTATTAATTGACGTGAAGATAATCATCTTTTTATAATTATATGACCCCAAACCCACGATGACCTGAGGTTTCTTTCATTATTTTGGGGGCCAACATGAATGCCTGAGAAATCCATTCCAATTTAATTAAGGCCAATAAATTATGAGGCTGCCCCCCCGGCCCCCCCCCCCCCCATGTACATGTATCAAATTTTGGCCAATTGGAATTGTTCATGTATGCACGCGGTAAACCAATGTTTGTTTTTTGTTAAAGCTTACTCAAGTTACTGCCTACTTAACATTTGGTCTAATGACCAATTAGGCTAATAGTAATAGCCGTTTAATTTATTGCTTATTAGTCAACTTTCCAGTCGGTCTATAATTTAATTTGTATAATTTCCAGTTTGTATAATGCCCATTTTGTTTACTATTCATATGGTCTAATAATCATTTAATCATAAATATTGATGATCATTAAATGATTATTAGACCTTATAAGAATAATTGGGTAATAGATAAACTGGTTGTAGACCAAACGGCAATTTGCCATTTATGATTGACTAAATATGTACCTTCTATCAATAGTTCATTACTTCTGAATATTCCAAATCTGTGGAGTGAACTAAGCAGAAACTCCTGTAAGTAACCAGCAATCTCTCATATACCTGATCATCAAAATTCTGACCGTCTGTCACTTTATGCACAGGGTTGTTGAGTCTTCAGACAGGCGAGTTGTGAAGAGGGCAGACGTTAAACTCTTGTCCCCCATCACGAACCCTCAGAAAGTTCTTTGTATCGGCATGAACTACCGAGACCACTGCACAGAACAGAACTACCCAATCCCTACCGAGCCAGTCATCTTCAGCAAGTTTGCCAGCGCTATCATTGGTCCAAACGACGATGTCTCGTATCCTGAGCTCACCGAGGCTCTGGATTGGGAGGTCGAGTTGACGGTGGTTATCGGGAAGGGCGGCAAAAACATCAAGGTTGGCATTCAGCATTTTATTATGGTTGTCATGTAAGCTTACTATTCAAATTCAAATACGAGGGGGGAGGGGCGCATTGACCCTCCATGGCAAAAGCCAGTGTGGCAAGCCTAAATATCTTTAAATTCACATCTAATTTGAGGCAGTGCTGTATCTCCCACTCCAGCATTTTTAATGAAACAAATAAAATAAAATGTGATAAGCAATTTTTGTTTTGCTTTTCATGGAACCTCTCAAAAAAATTATTGTTGTGAACATTGTAATCAACCTTTCTAAATACGACAATTTTTTTAACAATGCAGTAGCATGACCAAAATTCAGCTTTACATATTAGTCCTTGACATTGTACTGTCATAATTTTTTCATTCATATCATTATCAGCAATAAGTCTAGAAGAATACTTTTATTCTATTTATTTATGGATTTATTATTGTTGTTGTTATTATTATTAATAATAATTATTTGTTGTTTTGTTGCTGTTGGGGGGGGGGGGGGGTAATGGAGGCTTGAACCTCCCACCTCCCCCCCCCCCCCAAAAAAAAAAAAAAAAAATTGGCGCTGATTATAGATTCTGAAAATCTCTCTCTAAACTTTGATAATTCTAACTTTCTAAACAGTAGTCCTTGACTATGGTTTTAGTTAAGAACAATTTAATTTCATGTATTCTTTTGTTCCCACTGCTTAGGAGGCAGATGCAATGAACCACGTATTTGGATACACAGTTGCACACGACGTCAGCGCTAGGGATTGGCAGATGCAAAAGAACGGAAAGCAATGGCTTCTGGGTAAAACGATGGATGACTTCTGTCCTCTTGGTCCTGCCATTGTCACACCCGACGCTCTTTCAGGTATTACCATTTTTCCCGAGAAAGTGCCCATAGTAATATTTTCATCGACTGAATACATACATGTATTGATTTGTGAACTTCAGGGGGGGGGGGGGGGTATTTTCAGTCTCCTAGAGGTTGATGGGTGTGTGTGTGAAGAAAATGTATGTGTTATTTGTACTAATATCCCAAATTCCCAAACCCCTAAATTTGTATTCATATGATAGGAAATATTTATTTCATCTAGATGTCTACATATAATAACAAGTTACCATAACAATAAACATTGGTTAAAGGTATGGTGAATCAGTTTCTTGAATAAATTATCAAAATATGTGGTAGAACTAATTTAAAGACTTGAATGCATATTTTATTTTGAATCGTAATTTATGAATGTCATGAGGTACCAGAACTTTAAAATTGGACTCGCATATTTGTGTGATATTGTTGTCTTTCTGCGCATGTCTTTTGTGTACTTTAAGGCATTTTGGCTCCAAATATACTGTAAATTATCACTAAAAGGCACGACTGAAGTGCTAAGGGGTAAGAGTAACTCTTACTATATTTCCTATTTTCGCCTCAACCTTATGATATGGCCCTAGATCTACTTGTTTTCTATCTATCTCTTCTTCTCTCTGCTTTACAGACCCTCACAAGCTAGGACTGAGATGTAGAGTCAATGGAGAAACCATGCAGGAGAGTAACACAGAGCAATTGATCTTCAAGACTGCTTCCCTCATACAATTCATTTCACAGTAAGTCAGGAGAAGTATATTTCACGTATATGAAATGATTTTTAATATCAAACACAGTCGCACCAATAAGACCAGCACCAGACCGACAACAGACCAAACAAATAATTACCTGGAACGGATAAGAGTTGGTGTAGCGATGTGACTGATGTATTAAACTGCAAGCCTGATAGTTTATTTCACAGGGTGTTGTTGGAAAAAATTTGTTGTGTATTATTTTAATAAGGCATCATTTTCGACTGCTTGCAGTCGGAAGATCCATCTAGTCATATGATTATTTATGATTACTTCAATTGAAATATGGCAAAATGTTCACTTAAATTTTATTTTTATGCCGTAAGGCTCATTGTCATTATGCCAAGGTAAACTGTTTTTTTTTTGTGTAAGTCATGAATTGCAAATGAGAAAGGTCCTATGTATCCTTACTTATCAAGTGTGGCAGAAGATTTGAAAGTGGGAAACATAATGTTTTTCAAAAACCCCTGTGGATAAACCTGAGTGGTTAATCGTGGCAGATGTGAATGAGCTTTTAAGAGGTTTTTTTTAAATCAAGATTCAAGAGAGATGGTCTTATCCTTCTTTCACATTTTTATGTCACTTGCTCATTTCATTGCGTTTAATCCCCCCTTTCAGATTTATAACATTGACTCCTGGCGACATCATCTTAACAGGAACGCCCCCAGGTGTGGGTGTCTTCAGGAAGCCAGACCCTGTCTATCTAAAGGTACCTTAGAATCGGCCAATTGGCATTTTAGAGTAGTAGTAGTAGTAGACTTTATTGGATAACTTGTTTAGCACAGGGCTAATCTGCCACAAGGTCCATAGCTCCAAGCTTGTAGAGGGCGCTGCAATGCGGTAACCACCAGAGCCACCTATACATAGAGTTTGGCCAACTTGGTTTCAGTTGGTCACAACATGGCTTATACTCTTTTGATTTGTGCTTGCCCAACAAAGCAGGAGTGGCCATATTGTGTCCAACTCGAATCGGGTTGGCCAAACTCTGTGTATAAGATGGCTCTGGTTACCACCACCAGAGCCATCTACATAAGAGTTTGGCCAACTTTGTTTCAGTTGGTCACAACATGGTTTATATTCTTATGTTTTTGCTTGTCCAACTCAAACCGGATTGGCCAAACTCTCCTGGTTGTGTCTAATTTTTGGACATTAATTTTTGTAGTTGTCATAATGCAACACAATGTTAATGCCTTTCAGGATAGGAGCAGACAATACCATATTTTGTTTAAAATTTAAAATTTGCATGTAACAGAAACAAATTTGTTCATTACATATGGACAGGTACACTTGAATCATGATGAGTGGGGACAATATTCTTAGATTTGTATGTAGGAAATTCTGAAGAAGAAAATGGACAATTCCTTTCTCTGAACCATTCTAGTTTGATTACAGATACAACAGTAATGAAAGTGATGATTACAGAGGTTTAATCTGATGAGATAATGATGAAGATGAAATGAATTTAAATAGCTGAACTTATGGGGGGGGGGGGGTGAAGATTTAAAGACATGGTCAGCCTATGGCCCCTTCAAAAACCAGTTTGGAATCTCCTATTATGTCATCAAGTGCCAGGACAGGTCATGGCCCTCCATTTCTGTCTATTATCTGCTATTCTTGAAAAGCTGGTATTGCTGATTTAATTTTTGGTTGCCCGTTTGTTCAGGTAAATATGTAGATTTTGTCTGAGTCAAAAAACAGAAAAATGTTAATAAGTCGTACTAGTATGTGAATCAAAATACATTGATAACATACCAGTAAGAGTATTAAAATGTGTCAAAGCAAAGAAAAGGGGATGTTATGAAATTTGGCAGTGGCAAAACATTTTTACACATTATAAGGAGACAAATTACAGATGGATAAATCAGAATATGTGAAATTCTTATTATTATTCCTCTTCTCTTTTATTCACAGCGTGGTGATGTCGTTGAATGTGAGATCGATGAGATCGGAACTATCAGGAATCGCATCGTGTGAGACTTACAGTCGGACAATCTGGTCATGGCGACAAAAACAAAATTTGATGAATTTGTTGTTGAACGGTGATGTACTCCTGGTAATTCTCCATAATGCATATAGCTCTCTGAATTCCACCAATTGTGATGCTCTATTTTTTTTCAAATGGAAATGAGCTGAGTTGCTGGAAAGGGTTCTTATAATTATAATCCTCCATGCACACCTTTGATATTGGTGGCCATGGACTATATTTCAAGAGAGGCATTCATCCTATCAAAAAGAAAGTCTTCCTTATGCTAGATGGACATTCATGAAGTAGGTCATGAGGACAATCTGTGACAAAGAAGTATTAAAAATCAACGAAAATGGAATGTCAAAACTCAGCAAAATAATTAGGAAGGAAAGGAGTACAAGTGATGAAGGTAGACCAGGGGGTGCGTCACAAAGACTAAGATAGAACTTAAGTTAGACTTGTAATATGACAGGCCATTCATGCCACTGGTTGCTCTCACCATCGGTCTCTCAAGGGACGTCACAAATCTACAGAATCTGCATTTTTTACCACGATTTGTACGTCCCTTGAGAGACCAATGGCAATAAATGGTGAGAGTAAACAGTGTCGTGAGTAGCCTGCCATAGTTCAAGTCGAACTTAAGTTGATCTTAGTCTTTGTGAAACACTCCCCAGAAGTTGTCCCAGTGTCTTCATCTTTGATATGTGGTTATGAAAGTGGTTTTGCATTTTTTTAATGAAAGTGGTGAATAAATTCAATTTGTTTGAATTATCAGTATCAGGAGCTAATATCTGTTAATATCGGCTATATATGTTATAGGGAGAATTCTTCAAAGTTTCCATCCATTGTCAGATATTCAGATCATGCTAACAAATTATACTCTCTGTTTGAGTCTGTAAAAAGAAAATGCAAATTCAAGTATCTTGGGGACCATTTGAAATGTCTGATTTGTTATATTCTGGTGTGAAACGTTGTGAATTTCCGTTTCATAATTATGATAAGTAAAACAAATGTATTAGTAAGATGGAACATTGATCTTTTCCTAAGACATGTCAGATTTGAACTTCTGCCCACGTTTTTTAATGCTTGTTCTGCATATATTGACCAAACTCTGTGTGATCCTAAAACCTGGATGTTACGCTGAGCGAATGGTCATACTATCAATTATTGTAATAAATGTTAATGCTCTGTTAATGCTTTTGCAATAAATTGTTGTTATCATACTTCTTGTCGTATGTTGAATATGAGGGAATTTAGAGAACAGTTCTTTATCAGGGGATATATTATCTACTATGATAATTAAAGATTGAACATGAATGACATTACAATGAAAAAATTAATGATCAAACTCAATCTTCTTCATAGTGATCAAATACCATTTATTGAAAGGGTTTTACATTGCAGCATACTGAATTGAACCAGTGCATAATACATTTTGACAGACTTTATCACAATCACTCTAATAAACATATTGTATATTATACAAATATTGCATGCCTTGGCGTTCTATTTAACAAAATATGTGAACTAATACATTCAGAACTTTCCTAAATGATGTTACATTTCACCGATGAAGGTTGATATTCAGGTTTTCTGAATTTGGGGGTGAATTTATGACATATTGAACAACTAAATGCATTCAAGATATCTAATGAATTTGTTATATTTTTTTAACCGTGCAAAATAAAAAAGTTTTTGTTACCAGGCATGCTCGTGCATATAACAAAATGTTGATTGTCACATGTCACCTTTTCAGCCAATAGGATCCTCGCTAACAAATACCCAATTTTATATTTACAAATGTTGAATTATATGAGCTGAACAGCGACTAGAAAACCCAAGTGATATCATGATAATATTAAATATTTATAGAGCGCATAATAATCAAACTTTCTCTATTCGATGTACAAGCATGAATGACAAGAGAAATATAATCACACAAGAAATCAACAAAGAGAAGTATACAAATCTTATAACTAACATAATAGAAAGATAGCTAACATGGTCAAAATAAATAACGTGATTATAGGACAAAATACAGTTTAAGCTACTTAATTGAGGCAAAAGAGGTGCGTTTTGAGTACAGATTGAAGTCGCCATAATATAAATAGAAAGAATAATGTAATGTTTATAATAATATTCATCGACACAAAAAGAAACATACATTAACCTTATGTATGCAATCAATAACTAGATGACACAAGTAATATATATATATTTAGGGGTTTTGAATTATTTCAAGGCAAATTCATCTCATGTTTTTTTTTTTCATTTCGTGTTTTTCCTTAACTTTTTTTGTTTGCCAAGTTGTTAGAAAAATGGTTGTCGACCTTAGATATTAGGATATCAAGATAACCATGTAACATTTTATTTTTAATGTAGTTTTGACATTGTTTGAATTGCACCCAGTAAACATAAACGGTCATTGAGATGTAATTTCTCTTTCAATACATATACATAATAATCCTACATTACAAAAAATATTCTTTCCCATCTTGCCTGAAACTTTCCAATATACATTAGAAACAAAAGGAGAGAAAATTAAATATTTATGCATAATTTCATTCTTTTCTCAGAAAGTACGATTCAGTGACCTTTTTATTGCTGCTCTTGATATTTTGCAAAGTATACAAACGAGAAGTCGCTAAACCATTATGAATGAGGAGTGGGTGGTGTTTGACAATTATTTGCCTCCATATATTTATATTTTTCGACCAACAAGTGAAAAAAAGCGGCAAGAAAGGAACGATAGGCAATTATTAAAATTTGATGACGGCCTATCATACGTACACTTTTCCTACATAAAACTTAAGGGGAAAGTTAACACCCTCCCAAAACACCACATCCCTCTAGCGACGTCCCCGCCAAAGAGGCAATTGACGATGAAAATAATACAGCTGATCTTCTCAGAAGAATCAAGTACAGTTAATACCCGAGGGACCACAAGAGGGTCTTGAAAGAAAAAATATCAAAGAAATGCTTGATGAAAGAAAATTCCTTTTAGTCACTCAATTGTCACTTATCCTGGGCAGGCACTTAATTGCAATAAAGCAAATCGTTGTTATGAAATGCTTGCAATTTCTAAACATTTTCTAGCATCATGATTTCGGTAGGCTCCAATAATTATTGTACAACTCTTTCTCTTTTTCGAATGGTAACCCATAAACCTACGAGCATTATATGAACCATATATTGTAAACGTTGTGCTTTTGCATTCAACTGAATCTATTCGAGACGAAAATGTTTGAACATCTCAAAAAGTTCATAACATTCTTTATCCTAGCAAAAATCTATGCAAGTCAAGTTAATTATAAAAAAAACCTAGCAATGAACACACAAAGGTGAAAAGATAAAAAGTGCATGATTTTGAAAAAAAAATGATATTGCGGTGCTTGACTATTTTGAATAAGGGGGTGTCGGAACAAAAATAAATATGCCGACAGGGTAAATCAGATGTTTATGTTTACTAATAAGGGAAAAGGTCATAAGTCATGTGTTTGCCGAGAGCTTTTACAGATGTCCAATATTTAACCCCCACATCCCCTCTTGCGACGCTTCTGAAATAATGAGATGGATATTCTTCTCTTTCAATTTCAATTCTCTCTTTTCTTATTTTTATCTCTCTCTACTTCCCCTTCCCTAAATTTGAATGAATTTTCGGCCTTGCCCAAATCCAGATTCCCGAGGAGAAAGTTCTAGTCTTCCTATATGATAAAACACAACAATTTTGAACTAGCCTGACATCAAGCCGATTATTCGTAGTATGGCCAAATCAAGATATAGACCTGCAATTTTAATAGGCATAATTTAGATTTCTTAATTCGTTCTAAAGGTTTTCTTTTAAGTGCAAACATTTTTCACTTCAATTTCCTCTCGAAACTATATCTCCTAGCATATAATTATGCCATGAACAAATTCGTCTTTTTTCATTCATGTTAAAAACCTTTTCCAAACCAGTATCATCCTGAAGTTATATAGTCCAGTTGGGCCAGACAGTACAATTATGTTGCCCTCAGTGGCAAATACCCATTCACACGAGGCGTCATTTCGATTACTTGCGTTATCACCTGCGTTAATCGAACCCGTGAAGACAATCAGCCAATAATGACAGTGATGCAACGCAATGGTTGCACCGTTCATTTTGCATTTAAGTTTTGTCCGATAACACTCTCATTATAACGCATCAGACAGCAACATACAGAAACAGGTAGCTGACGGCATCCTACGTCAGCCAAATGACATCTCGTGTGCAACGGGCTAATAGGCGAATATTTTTTCTAAATGATGTTTGGCATCTTACAATCCATTCATAATATCGTAATGACTAGATGATCTTATAGGGCTGACGGTGAGTTATAAAACCTTCATAGGAACACATCTTAGGTTACACGGATGATGAGTAAATTGTAACTGGGTAAGCAAAGCTCAACGATAGAGAAAGACATACCTCGGGAAACTCCTTCATCCAATACTCCACCCGCACCAATTGTTTTAAACACTCTTATATTCCAAGTACCATCAAGGAATGGAACTCACTTCCCCCCGACATCCCAAGGACTTCAAACACCGGCACCTTCAAACTACAAGCAACTAACTTTTTCCGCAACCAAAACTCAAGCAACAAGATCTAAACAAGCACAGTGCGCACCCCTCATCCTCCTCGTTTGGTTCCTGATGGGACGTTGAGGAGTATACTAAAGGAGAAGAAGAAAAAGAAGAAGAAGAAAAAGACAAGAGTAATCCATCATGTATATCCTTCACCTATTAGCGGATTCGGGGACAGGGAGACAGTTGAACAGGCCTTGCTTCTAATAATTCTACAATAATAAAAAAAGGAGAGGATACTATTGAAATTTATTTGTCGTTTTATTTTGACAGGGTAGCCCTTTCATTTAAAAAAAACTGCTCGACCAAGGGGCCCTGTATCAACATAATCAAAAACATTTTTACAAAACATATAAACATACATAAGTTATAATGAACACAAAAATTAAACAATATAAAATATTGAAATAAATGGGGGGGGGGGGGGGGGTGAAATATTCATGTAAGTACTATTTTAAACTATGTGAGAGAAAGGAGTTTGCAGTGTTTTTTAAATGAATCTAGTGAGTTTGATAAACGTAAAGGTGGTAATGCGTTCCATATAACGGAGCCTTGATAACAGAAAGAAATATAGGGTACCAGTAGATTAAAAATACATATCGCCCTTTAGACCTTCCATGTCCTTCAACTGTCAACGAAAATGAAGTCAATCATAAAAAAGCCTAGATATGCCACCATCGACTTCAAGCCGCCATGAATTCCTACTTATACCTTTTCGACCGAGGAGCAGGGGCGTCGCTAGACCTTTTTCAGTGGGGGGGGGGGGGGGGGGGGGAGGGGGTGGGGGAGGGGGGGGGGTGTAGAGGCCAACGATTACCGACAAAACTAGCCACCAATTACCGACAAAATTAAATGTCCCAATATCTACAAATTTAACCCTATAAACCCGGGGCCGAAGGCTAAATTGTTTTTCCTATGGACTATCTATAGTAATTGCGTATGCGCAAATGATCATTTTCCTCGACGACATAATTATACGAATTATTTCGTCAACTTAGTCAACATCAAAGTATATAATTTATTTTAATGCAGGTGCGGAGCTAGGATCTTATTTTAGGGAGGGGCGGTAGTGAGCAAGCGAATCACTTAAAGAACGCGCGAAGCGCGCTCATTAGGAGGGTGTCGGTGTTAGGCCTCTCGCACGAATCGTGGAAACTTAAACGTTTACTTAAACTATCAGGAAAAGAAGACGATTTATTGTACCGACCTCGACTGTTAATCCTTGTCTGAATGAAGTTCCCCCCCCCCCTCACGCGCGAAAGCTTTGACGTTTCATTGAATTATTATAAAATGTTGCTGTACCGTTCTCGATGTTAATCCTTGTCTGAATTCAGATTCTCCCCCTCCCGCGCAAAGCGCGGAAGCTTTGAGGTTTCATTAAATTATGAGAAAAAGCAGACGATTCGGTGTTCTGTTCTCGACTTTTAATCCTTGTCTGAATTCAGTCTCTCCCCCTCCCGCGCGAAGCGCGGAGGCTTAAGACGTTTCATAAATTATGAGAAAAAGCAGACGATTCGGTGTACTGTTCTCGACTCTTAATCCTTATCTGAATTCATCTTAATCCTTATCTGAATTCAGTTCTCCCCCTCCCGCGCGAAGCACGGAAGTTATTGCGTTTCATTCAATTATTAGAGAAAGTAGATGATTCGTCGAACAGTGCTCGACTCTTTATCCTTGTCTGAATTCAGTTTCTCCCCCTCCCGCACAAAGCGCGGAAGCTTTGACGTATCATTAAATTATGAGAAAAAGCAGACGATTCGGTGTCGGCCTCCTGTTCTCGACGCTTAATCCGTATCTGAATTCAGTTTTCCCCCATCCCGCGCAAAGCGCGGAAGTTTTGACGTTTCATTCAATTATTAGAGAAAGCAGACGATCCGTTGTACCGTTTTCGACTCTTAATCCTTGTCTGAATTCAGTTTCCCCCTTCCAGCGCGAAAAGCTTAGACGTTTCATTTAATTATTATAGAAAGAAGACGATTCGTTGCACCGTTTTCGACTCTTATTAAGCTCTATTTATCCGAATTCAGTTTTTCCCCTCTTGCGCGTAGCGCGGAAGCTTTGACGTTTCCTTAAATTATGAGAGAAAGAAGACGATTCGTTGAACCGTTCTCGACTCGTCTAAATGAAGTTTTAACTCTTCCGCGCGAAGGGCGGAAATTTTCGCGTTTCATCAAAATATAGAGAAAGGAAGACGATTCGTCTGACCGTTGTTGACTCTTAATCCTTGTTGAATTAGTTTCCCCGAAAATTTTAAACCTCTGCTTTCTTTAGCTGATATTATAGGAAAGTGAAACTTCGAGAAAATACAAGTATTGTAGTTTTAGTCACTCTCAAAGTCGTCACAGCGGATAAAAGGTCACAGTTCGTAGGGAAAAAAACTTGTCGGCCGACCGAAAATATACATCTCGCCGACTTCAAACTTCTGCATCGATATAGTACACGAGGATCGAGCAAGAATACCGACACAGCTGACCCGACACAGCAACCTATTCACCCATGTCTTTCTTGCTTCCTTGACGAGACGACTCCACCCACACCCCCCATCCCCTTTCTTTTACTCCCACTCCTCATTTCTCATGCTCTTACCTCCCCTCTCTCTCCTCTCTTCACCCCCCCGTTTCTTTTGTTTCCCTTTTCTCCTTTTTCTTTTTTTCTTCCTTTTCTTCCTTTTCTTTCTTTTCCTTTCTTTCCTCTTCTCCCTCTTTTTCTTTTTTCTCTTTCTTTCCTTTCTCTTTTCTTTCCTTTCTTTTCCTTTCTTTCTTTCTTTTCTTTTCCTTTTCTTTTTTCTTTTCTTTCCCTTTCCCTCTCTTTTTTTCCCTCCCCCTTTTTCTCTTTTTTCCCGACGGCAGCGCAATTTTACCGACAATATCCTGACAGGTGGAGGGGTGTCGCATCCCCCACACCCCCCCCTTTGGCGACGCCCCTGCCCAGGAGATGGACAATATCGGTAACACACACACACGATAGAGGTGTCGTGGTCTAGTGGATAGGTCGTCGGACTGATGATCACATGATTCGTGGTTCGAGTTTTGCCGTGGCACTAATGTCCTTTGGCAAGACTTTAATCTACATTTGCCACTCTCCACAGTCCACCCAGGTGTTCACCCAGGGATACCGGCAGGAAGGAATCCTTGAATGCTGCGAGCACTGAAACGGTATATTTGCCTTAAGCATCTTGCATGGTGGATATGTGAGCTGTATAAATATCCAATATTATCATTGTTTTTTATTAAAAAGGTTGTCAGACTAAGGCCCTGGAGCCCCAGATATCGGTGTTCCGTTTGCTGGCGGTCGGGTGAACCTTATGACAATTTGTCAAGCACTGTTTGTCTCGTGGGCTGCGGCCCAGCATGTTATTGTACCTTCACACAAAGCTACTAGGAGATAATCAAGGAGACAGGCTGTCAAAGAGACCCATCAACGAAAGCCAAAAAGCAACAACATTATGATCATTAGGTCACTTATCGGCGAAATCTTAGAGGTGCTATGCTTCAGCGTCGGCACGGTGATTTGTTGTGTTCGCGTCAGCTCAGGTGGAGACGTTCTATTTTTATTCGCGACGGCAGCAAAGGATTCCCTTGAAGGCTTCTTGAAAGTTAGGATACTTCAGTCCATAGATTATCGGATTGACTACGCTGTTAGCCATGAGGATCATCGTAGTATACAGTGTGGATATACGGGAACCGGGTATGACGTAATTCACAAGGGTGGCTAGGGAACAGAGCATGAACACACAGACAACCATGAAGAGATGTTTCCTACTGCAGCATCGACTGCGCAAACAGCCTTGTTGAGAGGGTACCTTCCTGTTTGACTTAGGTGACGGAAATGATAACGAGGCCATTACCAAAAAGACCCATAATTGCCAGACCAATCAAAATTAATGAAGCAATAGCTCGATGATGAAAAGCTACTAGTAAAGTTGACGATTCGACGGGGGTTTCAGGACTTGTTTCCATCTTTGCTTATTTTAATAAGCATGAAAAGTCATTTCTTATCTCTCAATCGTATTTCGTCACTTCGAAAGCATAAGTGAATCACATTTCTAAAAGTGAAAATAATTTTTTTTTGTATCGTTTCTAAATATCCATATCCATTGGTAATAATCTAGTTTTGACAATCAATTTTGGCAATCAAGTCGTTTCTTAGAAGAATCCCCATGTTCCCTATGTAATTCCACAAACTGTTCACGTACCTTTTCGTTGACTTGGCTACAACGGATAGAACCCTGAACAGACGCACATACTGTCAGTAGCACGAAGTGAAGATGTTCGAAACAAACAGATTTAACTTTTTTTTATATCATATTAACCTCTTTGAAACCTTTTAGTTTTCACGAGCCATAGAATTATGAAAATAAAATATCAATAGAACGCGACTGATGCTCTTTACAATATAATGATCTCCAAAGACCAATAGCAAGTATTGTCGCAATCTGAATTTAATAATAAAACGGAGTCATTATACACCAAATGAATACGCCTTTTAGTAACAACATGAATGTAGTTAAAGCCATAGATCTTCCTTCTGATCCATAAGCGAACAATACGAGAAATATTTTTAAAAGATTAGAATTATGCACGGAAGTGAGGTCCTTGAAATACAAAATTCTAATCATCAAACTGAATTCCCTCCTCTTTTTTTTTCTTACAGAACACTAATTATTCTCAATATGTCTCACTCAAATCGTATATCTGTCTCTCCGTTTTAAATTAGTATCTCCCCTTTCCTCTTATACATTCATATGTTTCTTTATCGCTCATCCTGTGTTCTCTCTCCGTCTGATGGTCTATCTATACCAGAGTTCAAACGAGGTGATGTTTCTAAAATTGTGATGTTGCTAAAGGCCCGGTCACACAGAGGGGACGCATGGGGAACGCACGGCCAGCGCATTGGAAAATTCCTATTTTGGCCAGTGCGTTGTCGTGCGCCCAACTTTTGTCGAAGATACAGCTAGCTGACACCAAATGCATAGCGTGTTGCTAGCGCGCTGGACGCATACAGGGCGCACACAGGGCGCACACAGGGCGCACACAGAGCGCACATGATAACAACTTCCACGAATGCACAGCGTGTTGCTAGCGCGCTGGACGAATGGTCCACGCATGCACCGCGTTCTACGACGCACGGCCAGCGCATTGGAAATCGGAAAAGGCCGTGTGCCTAACTTTTGTCATAATTTTGGAAAAGCTACTGAGCTGACACAAAATGCACAGCGTGTAGCTAGCGCGCTGTGCGTATACAGGGCGTGTGCTCCGCGCATGTCTGGCGCTGGTCTAGCGCGCTCCACGCATGTCTGGCGTGCCTTTGGCGTGTACATTCATGCGTCGAGCTCGGCGCACGTTTTTGAGCATGCTCAAAAAATCCCGACGCACACAGCGTATGACGACGAATGCATAGCGTGGGTCCAGCGCGCTCGACGAACGAGTAACGAGTGATGACGCACGCCTAGCGAACGACAACGCACTGGCCAAAATTGCAAATTTTCCATGCGCTGGCCGTGCGTTCCCCATGCGTCCTCCCTGTGTGACCGGGCCTTTACCTATCATTATAACATCGCTAAGATAATAACATCGCGATAAAAAAATATTAATCACATGTTAACATGAAGTTATTATTGTTTACATATTTTTGTTTGTTTTATATCTTAATTTTACGTTTTTTGTTATTCAGTTATTGTATTTGGAAAATGCGGAAAAATAAATAGATATCAAGAACGAATAGTAAAACGGCCCTTATACTTCACTGTTTAAATAATATTATTCTTCTTCTTTTATTGTACACGAGTATTATTTGAGTGGTTTGAACAGTCACCAGAGATGCGAAGGTTATGGGTTCGATCCCTGGTATGGCACTTATGTCCTGAAGCAAGGCATTTTATGAAATTTGCTTCTCTCCACCCAAGTGTTGAATGTGTACCCGGTAGTTTTATCTTTATTGGGAGTGTCTTTAAAATGGTGCATGGGTGGCATGCTCCACAGGGACTGGAGAATGTGCATACATTGTGTGCGGACTAGCCTGAGTTCGAAGACCGGGTTTTTATTTTCATAAAGCGACACGGTAGATGTATTAAGCGTCATATCATGAACATAGAATATGTTTTATGGTCTGATCGTTTCTAAATTTCCATAACTACTGTTTTTTTGTCAAACAGTTACAAGACGAAATATACTATAATTTGTAAATTCAAGATAACTAAATCTGGATGAATAATTATTAACCCCTCCTTGAATCATCCAGACTGCCATCCATAGCTCAGTGAACAGCAGATGACAGGTTCATTCCTCACTGCAACGGGGGTTTATGGGGAGGGGTCGACCCCCTCTCAAAAAATATTCCTCAAGTCCTCAAAATTTTCGCGAGGCACATGTAGAAAACGAGCGCAAAACCCCTAAGCCCCTAAACATCCCAAGCAACCCCAAAGATTATTCTTTAAGAACCGCTACTGCCCCAACTGTACACCAGGTCCTCACCCATAACGGAATGTTGCCCACTTGAAGAAAATGGAAGGGGATTTGTGCGTGAGAGATAACCACCACCTATCTTAAAGTGACTCGGTAACATTGCTTCAGAGTTTGAAACAGAATCCTGGATTTTGTTCATACTGCAATCATGATTATAAACATTTATGTCAGGAATCACATGAATTTCACAAGCAGATCGCCTGTCTGATTATCAAGATATTTATGATTGGAAATCGAAATATAATTTTTCGTTTTCCCAACGGTTTTTATAACACTACAGTTTATAGGGGGAAATTGAATATGGTAAAACCGGTCACTCACAGATTTTTAGTTTTTTGAGGCACTTCATGATTATTTTGAAGCGCAATTTTTTAGGGCTTCAATATAACGGCATATACCACCGTCACTGATAACACGTAGGGCCATGCATCGCAGATTTAACATTTGTTAAACGATGCCTTTGAATACATTTAGATTCTACAGCTAACTGAGGAAAACTGATTGATGTGGTCATAATAACAAGACATTCAAAGAGCTTGGCCAATACGCTGTAACTATTACCTGCAATCGAGCTTCTTTGTAATCAGTTTGAGACACGCTCGAGCGGTCTGCGACAACAGCATATGATTCTCTTGAAAGCCTCTTGAAAGTTGGGATGCTTCAGACTATAGATGATCGGATTGACCACGCTGTTTGCCATCATGATCATGTAGCCATAAAGGGTGGACAGACTTGCCCTGGGAATTACGGAGTTCACGCCTAGCGCTACAAAGCAAATCATGAAGAGGCAGACAACCGTGAAAACATTCTTTGTGATCTCGATCTCCTTTTGGTTGATGGCTTTGATCATAGGTGGACGAGAATCTTGAGATGAAGATGAAGAAGCCTTTTTCTGTTGTGTCTCTGCTGAGCTTGAATCGGTAGCTTTATCATCTGTAAACTTGTCTCGGAACTGCTTATTATGTTGCAAAACGTGGCGCAATATCAGTCCGTAAAACGTCGAGGTGAGTATCAGGGCAGAAATGATGACAGCGCCCTGAAACATGATATAATCGAAGGCCAGTGGGTTTGTATCCGTCAAAGTGCAAATGGCGTAGTATCTTGAATAACCGAGAGTCCCGACTCCTAGAACAGGTGGTATGATCATGAGTGCAATTGACTCCATCCAGATGATCAGCACGACTTTCGCGATATTCTTCGGAGTATTGAGACCTTGATGACCACGAATAGATCTGGTGATGACATACCAGCGGACGAAACCGATAGCGACTAAATTAGATACACTACTGCATACGCTGGTGTATCCAACTCCAGCCACAATTGCACAGATGATCTCGGGAATCGGGTACCTTCCCGTTTGACTTAAGAGACCGGCGATCTGGAACGGTAGGCTGGAACACGTCAAAATGTCAGCGATAGCGAGATTGACAACCAGCATGTTGGTGACCGTACGAAGATTCTTCGTGGTGATGACGGAGACAATAACAAGACTATTGCCAAAGAGGCCGATAATTGCTAATCCCGCTAGGACTGATGCAACGATAACTCGATGATGGAAAGCTATAGTTGGTGCTTCTACAGAAGATTGTGTGCTTGCTTCCATCGCTGGCGAATTAAAATAAGACTTGTGGGACTTTTACGTTATTAATTCAATATGTCCATCTGTTATTAGACGATTTTTGCAGTTTAAAACTTCTTATTAGCTTGATGGCTGATGGTGTTATCTTGGAGTTGTCCAAAATATTGAAGGCGTCTTTTAGTGATAGATAGTGCAGTTGATATCATTCGGACATTGATGGGAATCGCAGAAAATGTACGTGATCAGTAGCAGATACAACAAATGGGAAATGCGGTTGATCAAGTCAGCATTTATATGATCTCTATTCTTTTTGCCACATTGATTATCATGACATTTTTAAAACTCGTTGACTTTTTGAAGATGATAGATTCTAAATGTCATTCGACTTTTCAATTAAATCTAGATCAGTTGTTACCAACTGATCGATTTATGACTTTTCAAGATTGGTAGCCATGATTCAATGATATCACAGTAGGATGAATCTGCGACCGGAAATATATTGTGTGTCGGGTTCATTGCATATAAAGTTAGAGCTTCATAGAATCTCCACCGAGCCATTAGCAAACAATATACACAGTAGGGGCGCAGAAACAAGAGGGGCAAATGAAAAGGAAGGGAAGAGAAGATGTTACGACCCCCTGCTACTCCCTCTCTCCATTTAATGGCTTTTAAAATGTGCATTTCAAACCTCGAGTAAGACTGGTGTCGCACCACCCCCAACACCACACATAAATATACACACGCACACACACACACACACACGCACGCACAAAGACACAGTGCCCCCACAAATTTTAGACCCGCGCTATGCCACTACAGAAACCAGTAAAATCAAGCATCATGTAAAACTGTTCCATTATGATTGCAACCGGCATACATTTTTCTTTATTCAATCGCGATTCAGATAAAAGATCTTCATGTCTTCGTATCAAACCATCGTGTATTCAATAAAAAAATCTGTTTGGATTGTGAAATTCTTGCCTGATTCAGGTAGCTATATATTATATTTTAAAAATCGTTTTTCCCTTTCGAGCATACTTTCTTTTTAAACCGAATGTTCGGTCCTATAGTAAAATTCATCAAAGTCATTGTATTGAAACACTTACATGAAAACGTGCGCACCGAGGGCTTTACAAACCTATTGTATGAGTTTTCTTTGGCACACATACCCAAAATGTATGAATTATAGAATGTTAAAAAATATTCTTTGCCAACAAAGTTACCTTACCGATTTGAATAGCAAATATCGACTTTCTCTTTATAGATTGTGTTGAGGAATTCACCGACTACCAGTAGTCTTCGGTAGATCTGAACCACGTGAATGAAACATGAAACCTTATTCACTATGTGACAATTATTCAATTGGTGATAAAGTTTAAGGTTTATTCACTTAGTGCCTTCTTTGCTAAAAAAAAAAAATATCTTCAAAACAACTACACTGAACAGCTAGTTACCCTTAAAATAAATCAACTCTTTAAAATTACAAGAAAAGAAGAAGAAAAAAAACCCAGAAAACTCGTTCCAACCTTGTAAAATTATGTAAGAAATTGACCTTTTTCTTTTAAACCCATTTTTCCGCATTCGCAGCATTTCATTTCAAACAAAGCACTAGTAAAGTTTCTGTGCAATATAACCTTAATTAAACGCCATTATTCACCTCGTGTGTGCGGGTAAGCACCACTGAATCCAATGACCGGGGTAATAATATATTTGTAAAGCGCTTAGAGACATTTGTATTAAGCGCTATATAAAAATTAAATATTATTATTATTATTAAATAGTACGGAATTAGTTATGTCATTAATGCAGATGAAAACTTTCATGATATTTGTTTAATTTATTATTAATCATTGGCTTATTCATGTTTGGAATGTTATTTATTGAGTTATCTATTAATCATACATTCTTCATTAATTCATTCCATCAATCCTTTTTTTCTTCTACCCAATTATATGATATCAGACTGTTTGCCTATCTGCTTGTTTGCTTTTATTTTTCATGTTTGTACATGTTCACAAAATGATGTACAATTATTTAAAATAATATTTATGCGTACATATGTGATTGTATTCTCCGATACCCTGATTATAGACAGAAGAATGAATGTCATTGTCATTGTCAAAGTCGCTCGAGAGCGTACAAAACAAGAAAAAACCTGAATAAAAACTCTGTATTACCTGTAATCGGAATTCTCTGCAGTTTGAGACACGCTAGAGCGGTCTGCGACGACGGCAAAGGATTCTCTTGAAAGCCTCTTAGAAGTGAGGATGCTTCAGACCATAAATGATCGGATTGACCACGCTGTTCGCCATCAAGATCATGTAGCCATAGAGGGTGAATAGGCTTATACCTGGAATGAAGAAGTTCACACTTTGCGCTACAAAGCAAATCATGAAGAGGCAGACAACCGTGAAAACATTCTTTGTGATCTCGATCTCCTTTTGGTTGATGGCTTTGATCATGGGTGGACGAGAATCTTGAGATGTAGATGAGGAAGCCTTATTCTGTTGAGTCTCTGCTGAGCTTGAGTCGGAAGTTTTATCATCTGCAAACTTGTCTCGGAACTGCTTATTATGTTGCAAAACGTGGCGCAATATCAGTCCGTAAAACGTCGAGGTGAGTATCAGGGCAGTAATGATGACAGCGCCCCGAAAGATGAAATTAACGAAGGCCAATGGGTTTGTATCGGTCAAACTGCATATGCCGTAGTATCTGGAATAACCGAAAGTCCCTACTCCTAGAGCAGGAGGTATGATCATGAGTGCAATTGACTCCATCCAGATGATCAGCACGACTTTCGCAATGTTCTTCGGAGTATTGAGACCTTGATGACTACGAATAGATCTGGTGATGACGTACCAGCGGACGAAACCGAAAGCGACTAAATTAGATGCGCTACAGCATACGCTGGTGGACGTAACTCCAGCTACAATTGCACAGACGATCTCGGGAATCGGGTACCTTCCCGTTTGACTTAGGAGACCGGCGATCTGGAATGGTAAAAAGGAACACGCCAAATTGTCAGCGAAAGCAAGATTGACAACCAAGATGTTTGTGACCGTACGAAGCTTCTTCTTGGTGATGACGGAGAACATAACAAGAGTATTGCCAAAGAGACCAATTATTGTAAAAACTGCTAGTACCGATGCAACGATAACTCGGTGATGGAAAGCTATAGTTGGTGCTTCTACAGGAGATTGTGGACTTGCTTCCATCGTTGGCGAATTAAAATAAGACTTGTGGGATTTTTACGTTATCAAATCAATATGTCTATCTGTCTTTTAGGCGATTTTGGGCTTTAAAACTTCTTACTAGCTAGATGACTGATGGTGTTATTTTGTGAGTGTCCAAACAAATTGAAAGCGTCTTCCAGTGATAGATAACACAGTTGATGTCATTCGGACATTGATATGAATCGCAAGAATGTACGTGATCACTAGCTGACACAGAAAGTGGGAATTGCATCTGATCAAGTCAGCATTTATATTATCTGTATTCTTTTTGCCACATTTATAATCATGAACTTTTTAAAACTCGTTATGTGCGAAAAGCTATTGACTTTTTGAAGATGATAGATTCTGAATGCCATTCTACTTTTCAATTAAATCTAAATCAGTTGTTACCAACTGCTCGGTTTTATGACTTTTCAGGATTGATAGCCATGATTCATTGATATCACAGTAGGATGAATCTGCGACCGGAAATATATTGTGTGTCGGGTACATTTGATGGAAAGTTAAAGCTTCATTAAACTTCCACCAAGCCATTATCAAACAATATGCACATATATAGTGGCGCAGAAACAAGAGAGGGGAAGGAAAGGGAGGGGAAAAGAAGATGTTATGACCCCTTCCTACTCGCTTTCGCCAATCAATGGCTATTAAAATTTGCATCTCATCCACCGAGTATGACCGGTGTCGTTCCCCCGACACCACCACATACACACATGCACTCAAGCTCCACAAAAATACAATGCCATTGCCCCCACAATGTCTAGACCCGCGCTATGCCACTACAGAAACCAGTGAAATCAAGCATCATGTAAAGCTGTGCCATTATAATTACATCCGCAAGACATTTTTCTTTGTTCAATCGCGATTCAGATCAAAATATTTATGGCTTCGAATCAAACCATCGTGTATTCAATAAAAGAAGATCTGCTTGGATTTGGAAATTATGCCTGATTCAGGTAGGAATATATTATATTTATAAAATCGTGTTTCCCTTTCAAACATACTTTCTCTTTCAACTGAATGTTCAATTCTATAGTAAAATTCTTCAAAGTCATTGTATTGAAACGGAGGAAACCGACCCCCAAGTTATAACTTTACTTATTCTGAGAGATTTATTATATTATTGTCCATAAATCTACAAGATTCCCCGCCAAAGTGTATGAGAGAGGTATAAAGCAAAAATAAAGTACAGTTTCTCAGCACGACATGGGCATCGCCATTTTCTTGTTAATGTGACGTACTATGCGAAGTCGTTTATCAAGTAAATGTACCAAATGTATGGATGCTTCTTTCCCAGACGTGTGTGGTGATGAAGCATTTCATTCACCTGCTATTATCCTTTGTACTATAATTGCCAGAACGCAAATTACATATATAAGTTAGTGCACTTCTGGGGTGACGGTTTCTCATAAATGAAATAGATTTGTCAACTGCTATAGTGTAGTATTTATAAATGAATTTTGTTACAATTGTGCCCCTATTATTTATTTTTCACCTAATATCATTTCTATCATCTCAGTTATTATTTTTTTTTAGTGAAAAGTAAAGGTTTCGTTATTGATTTAAAAATTCTTTCCAACTAAACCTTGGTGCATGTTGCATGATACATGTACAACTTCAACAGGTACGTCACATTTTAAGAAAATGGCTGCGCCTATATCATGCTGAAAGACATCACATCATGCCAGGAGTATCTTCATTTATATATATCTTGTACATTTTCGTAAGGAATATTGTACATCAAAGGGCAGGAATACATCTCATTTTTCAGAATACCTACACTTATTCTTTGGGTTTAGGTTTCCTTTAACACGAAAACGTGCGCACCGAGGGCTTTACAAACCTATTTTATGAGTTAAACATTTTTCTTCGGCACACATACCCAGAATGTATGAATTATAGAATATTCAAAAACATTCTTTGCCAACTAAGTTACCTTACCGATTTCAATAAAAAAAAAGATCGACTTTCTCTTTATAGATTTTGTTGAGGAATTCATAGACATAGACGAAACATGAAACCTTATTCACTATGTGACATACAATCAATTGGTGATGAATTTCAAGGTTTATTCACTTAGTGCCTTCTTTGCTGAAGAAAGAAAATACGATCTTCAAAACAACTACACTGAACGACTAGATACCCTTAAAATTAATCAACTCTTTAAATGTACAAGAAGAGAAAAAAACCCAGAACACTCGTTCGAACCTTGTAAAATTACGTAAGAAAATCGTCCCTTTTTCTTTTAAACCCATTTTCCGCATTCGCAGCATTTTATTTTAAACAAATTACTAGTAAAGTTTCTGTGCACTATAACATTACTTGGACGCCATTGTTCTCCTTGTTTTAAATACTACAGAATTAGTTTTATCATTAACGCAGATGAAAACTTTTATGATACTTTTTTCTTTCTTTTTCAGTCTTTGGTTTTTATTCATTTTTGGAAAGTAATTTATTGAGTTATCTATTCATCATGAATTTCTTTATTATTTCATTCATCCAATCCTTTTTTCTTCAATTACCCAATTATTTATTTAAAGCCTGTTTGCATATTTCTTATTAGATCGTACCTCTTGTGACTAAAGAAAAATCAATGAATTTCATGTAATTTGTCCCAAAGTGTTTAACTAATAATCGATTGAAATTTTTTCGGAAGTGTATGATTACGATTGCATGAAGCTCACCAAAGGTACAACTCTATCCTGTACAATTTTGATCTAAAATAGTGGTATTTCTTGGAAGATTTTTGTTAATTATGAGTATATCACGAATGGAAAAGTTCTCTCACAGCAATCGATTAATGATTTAGGCCTATTTTAATACTAAACAACGTACCAAATAAGAACGGACCTTGACAAACACTCTGTATTACCTTTAATCGGAATTCTTTGTAATAAGTTTGAGACACGCTCAAGCGGTCTGCGACGACGGCATAGGATTCTCTTGAAAGCCTCTTGAAAGTTCGGATGCTTCAGACCATAAATGATCGGATTGACCACGCTGTTCGCCATCGATATCATGTAGCCATAGAGGGTGAATAGGCTTGCACCGGGAATTACACAGTTCACGTGTGACGCTACAAAGCAAATCATGAAGAGGCAGACAACAATGAACACATTCTTTGTGATCTCGATCTCCTTTTGGTTGATGGCTTTGAACATGGGTGAACAAGAATCTTGAGATGTAGATGAAGAAGCCTTTTTCTTTTGTGCCTCTGCTGAGCTTGAACCGGTAGCTTTATCATCTGCAAACTTGTCTCGGAATTGCTTATTGTGTTGCAAAACGTGTCGCAAAATCAGTCCGTAAAACGTCAAGGTAAGTACCAGGGCAGTAATAATGACAGCGCCCTGAAACAAGATATTAACGTAGGCCAGTGAGTTTGTATCGGACAAAGTGCATAAGCCGTAGTATCTGTAATAACCGAAAGTCCTTACTCCTAGAGCAGGAGGTATGGTCATGAGTGCATATGACTCCATCCAGATGATCAGCACAACTTTCGCAATATTCTTCGGAGTATTGAGACCTTGATGACCACGAATAGATCTGGTAATGACGTACAAGCGGACGAAACCGATAGCGGCTAAAGTAGATACACTACTGCATACGCTGGTGTATCCAACTCCAGCCACAATTGCACATTATGATCTCGGGAATCGGGTACCTTCCCGTTTGACTTAAGAGACCGGTGATCTGAAACGGTCAATATGTCAGCGAAAGCGAGATTGACAACCAACATGTTGGTGACCGTACGAAGCTTTTTCGTGGTGATGGCGGAGACGATGACAAGAGTATTGCCAAAGAGACCAATAATTGTTAATCCAGCTAGGACCGATGCAACGATAACTCGATGATGGAAAGCTATAGTTGGCGCTTCTACAGGAGAGTGTGTGCTTGATTCCATCGTTGCCGAATTGAAATTAGACCTGTGGGAATTTTGCGTTTGGCAATCAATATGTCCATCTTTTTTTTCTTCTAAATGACTTTGCGCTTTAACACTTATTATTAGCTGGCTGATGGCGTTATTTTGTAAGTAGTCCCACAAGATTGAAGGCGTCTTCCAGTTCATGTCATTCGAACGTTGATGGGAATCGCAAAAACTTCGTATTAGCATGATGGCTCCTGGTATTATTTTCTAAGTGACCAAAATATTGAAGGCGTCTTCCAGTAATAGATCGCAGGAATGTACGTCATAAGTAGCCGATACAAAAAGTGTGAATTGCAGGTGTTCAATTCAGCATTTATATTATCTCGATTCTTTTTGCCACATTTCTAATCATGAAAATAGTAAAATTCGTTATGCGCGACTGTGCACTATGCACCTTAACCGCACGATATTGTATAACCATGCGTATCGAAACTTCCAAGTGAATAGCGACGGGTACAATGCTCAATCGTAAATGCGAATACCGCACGAAGCATGCAAAATAGTTTCGATGTGCTATGGACTTTGGGACTCTTTCTTTGCATTTTAGACCATTGTTATCTTCTTGTAGTCGGCGCGAACCTATGTATAACGGGACTGTATGTACCATGGGTGTCGATCCCGGAGGGGGAATGGGGGGGGGGGGGATACATCCCCCCCCCAATATTGGCGGGTGGCCTGTACAATCACCCCCCCCCAATAATTCACCATTACAAAAAAATGAAGTAACAAATTAATGATGAGAGCCCGATGACAGAGGTTAATGGTTATTACTCGCAAAATGACCATCAATATACACATTTTGCTATCTCATTTTCATAATACATACAAATATAAATAGAAAACGAAGTAACTGAGACAGCCGTATATGAAACAAGAATAAATTGAATTCTCGATCATACGGGTTCATCAGGAATTGATGAATTAATTTAATTTATTCAATCAACAGCATCATAGAAATGCAGTGCGCCAAATGCAAAGCCGCAGCGTCAAAAAAGCAACGAGCTAAATGTTAAGCGCGAAGCGCAAAAGTGCAAAAAAGAAGTAGAGAGTGGGAGAGAGAGAGAGAGATAATGAGAGACAGAGAGGGTAATAACCCGGGTAGCAAGCCCATGTGGGACCCATACCAAACTGGGCGCAAATGGGTATGCCCAGCTTAATCCCATCTGGTACCCATATTGGTTAACCCAGTGGCGGATCCAGGGGGGGGCCGAAACGGCCGCGGCCCCCCCTATTGGCGGCGCAAAAAAAAGGAAAAAAGGAAAAAAGAGGAAGAAAAGAAGGGAAAAAAGAAAGGAGGAGAGAAAAAAAGGAGAAGAAAGGAGAAGAGAAAAGAAAAAAAAAGAGAAAAGAAAGAGAGAGAGAGAGAGAGAGAGAGAAGAGAAAGGAAAAAAAAGAGAAAAGCCGGGTGAGAAATGAAGAAAGACAAGGAAATGGCACAAAGTGACAGAAACAACGAGTAAGGGAAAACTGGGAAGGGGGGTGGGGGTATGCGCGTGTGAAATGCACGCGCATGGATGGGGGGGGGGGGGGGGTGACTGTCCGTATTGTAATTTTTAGGTTGTGCAAAACTGAGCCTGAATTCAGCTTATTTTTAATAGTTCTAAGCATACTTGTTTATGAGCCGTAGTACCTGAAAAGAGTTGTGTAAAAACACTTCTGAAAAAGCTGCGCCCGGCCCCTCCAAAGGGCGGCAGAATGATAAAAGGGAAATTTTGGGGGTCATTCCCGAAGGCTTGGGGCCGTTATTGAAGGGGGGGGGCGGCCATATGTAAATGGCATTTACGGTAACGGTGGATAAGGTAATAAGGAGGAAGGGGTGCACATGACTGTGAACTGCAAGCGTATACTGGGGATGACAATCCTATCATTTTAGTTTTTGCATCCGGGTCGAAATCCAGCATAATATATTTATTTTAAAAAGGTTATTGTAAAAGCACTCATGATGAAGCCCCGCCCGGCCCTACAAAGAGGAGCAGAATTGTAATCGGGAGATAATCCAGAGGGCTTGGGAGACGTTATTGGAGTGGGGGGGGGGGGGGGGGGGG
This sequence comes from Strongylocentrotus droebachiensis, assembly GCA_035222895.1. Lineage (NCBI taxonomy): Eukaryota > Metazoa > Echinodermata > Echinoidea > Camarodonta > Strongylocentrotidae > Strongylocentrotus > Strongylocentrotus droebachiensis. The sequence goes on along the minus strand of JAVYIG010000046.1, from coordinate 893,554 downwards.
GGGTTATTGAATAGAGGGGGCAGGCCACATTAAATCCTGAGCCGCGGATTCGAAGTTAAACGTTTAAAACAGACCCTGTGCTCAGAGGCGTTGCTAAGGGGGGGGGGGGGGGGGGGGAGGGGGGTGGGGTGCGACACCCCCACCTGTCAGGATATTGTCGGTAAAATTGTGCAGCTGTCGGGAAAAGTGAGCAGGAAAAAAGAAAGAGGAAAGGCAAAGAAAAGAAAACAAGAAAAGGAAAAGAAAGCAAAGAGAAGAGAAGAAAGAAAGAGAAAACAGGAAAATGAGAAGAAAAAAAAGGGAATGGAAAAGGAAAAGAGAGAAAAGAAAGAAAAGGAAAAAAAAAGAAGAAAAGAAAGAAAAAAGAAACGAGGATGAAAGAGAGGAGAGAGAGATGTAGATAAGGTCCTGAGGGAAGAGGGGTGGGAGTAAGAGAGAGAGAGGGGGATGTTGAGTGGAGTCGCCACGTCGAGGGAGCAAGAAAGATACGCATGATAATTATGTTGCTGTGTCGGGTCCGCAGTGTCGATAGTTTTTGCTCGATGGGACAGAGAAACATTTTTGAAAATTCAGACAATGATTAAGAGTCGGTACAACGAATTGTCTTCTTTCTCTAATAATTAAATGAAACGTCAAAGCTTCCGCGCTTCGCGCGGTAGGGGGTAACTGAATTCAGACAAGGATTAAGAGTCGAAAACAGTACAACGAATCGTATTCTTTCTCTAATAATTTAACGAAACGTCAAAGCTTCCTCGCTTCGCGCAAGAGGGGAAAATGAATTCAGACAAGGATTAAAAGGAATAATTTCTAATGAAACGCCAAAACTACCTTGCATCGCGCGGGAGGGGGGGGGGGGGGGGGGCTAAATTAAGACATGGACACGGTACAACGAATCGCCTTCTCCTCTAATAATTTGAATAATCCTGAAAGCTTCTGCGCTTCGCGCGAGATGGGCGAAAATGAATTCAGACAAGGGTTAAGAGTAATGCTTAAGGGTAACGTAAAGGTTCCGCGCTTCGCGCGAGAGGGGAGAAAACTGAATTCAGAGAAGGATTTAGAGTAGAGAACGGTACAGCGAATCGTCTTGTTTCTCTTATAATTTAAGGAAAATGTCAAAGCTTCCGCGCGAAGCGCGGGAGGGGGGAACTGAATTCAGACAAGGATTTAGAGTAGAGAACGGTACAACGAATTGTCTTCTTTCTCAGATAATTCAATGAAACCGAAATCAGACAAGGATTAAGAGTCGAAAACAGTACAATTAGTCTTCTTTCTCTAATAATTTAATGAAACGTCAAAGCTACCGCGCTTTGCGCGGGAGGGGGGAATCTGAATACAGAGTAAAAAACAGTACAACGAATCGTCTTCTTTCTCTAATAATTTAATGAAACAAAGGAAGGTTCCGTGCTTTGCGTGGGAGAGGGGGAAAACGAATTCAGACAAGGATATAAGAGTCGGAAACAGTATACAACGAATCGTCTTCTTTCTCTAATAATTTAACGAAACGTCAAAGCTTCCGCGCTTCGCGCAGAGGGGGGAAACTGAATTAAGACAAGGATTACAAGTAATAATTTAATGAAACGTCAAAGATTCCGCGCTTTGCGCGGGAGGGGGATCTGAATTCAGACAAGAACACGGTACAACGATCGTCTTCTTTCTCCAATAATTCACTGAAACGTGGAAGCTTCCGCGCTTCGCTTGGGATAGGGGGGAAACGAAACTAGACAAGGATTAAGAGTAAAAAACAGTACAACGAATCGTCATCTTTCTCTATTGATGTAATGAAACGTCAAAACTTCCGCGCTTCGCGCGGGAGGGGCGAAACATGAACTAAGAGTCGGAACGGTACAATGAATCGTCTTCTTTAATTTTTCTAATAATTTAATGAAATGTCAAAGCTTCCGCGCTTTGCGCGGTAGGGGAAAAAGGCATGAATTTGTAAAAAGGCGGATGTTGATATCGGACAAAAATGACGCGAGCCTGCCCCCTCTCCAAAATTGTGCCCGATTGTAGGTACCGGTAAGGTGCTATGACCTTGTCAGTATTGTTAAGTTGAAATATTGGTCTTTGCGATTTTAAAATTGTCGGCCCCCCCTATTGGAAAATCCTGGATCCGCGCCTGGTTAACCCAGATATATCCAATGTGGGTTAACCCATGTGTTACCCATATGTGCATATTCATATTCTACCCATATGTGTACGCCCAGCTCATTCCCATCTGGGACCCATAAGGGCTGGCCCAGATAGATCCCATATGGGTTACTAAATATGCGCCCCATATGGGCTTGCTACCGGGGAAAAAGGGAAAAGGGGAAGAAACGGACAGAGAAAAAAAAGGGGGAAGAGAAAAGGAAGAAAGACAAGAGAAAGACGGTTTTGTCCAAATGGCAGCATGTAGGAGACGAAACTTTCAGTTTGTTCCCTGATTCATACTCAGTAGCTATTTTGTTTTATTGATTTCATCCATTTCTTTGTTTATTTATATCTCTACATGTAAAACATTTGAAGAGCTATTTTCCGAAAGGAGCAAAATAATGATATACATTTTCCTCTATTTACCTTGAACAAAATTATTAACCTAAATTACGAGAGAAATTATGAGCACATGCATCTTTTAATAACAACTTTCAATAGACACCTGAACAAAATCGAGTAAACAAAGAGTTCTTTCTTAAATTACACACATGGATCTAAAGCCTCTTGTATGTACATAAACAAGCAATACAACAGAATACTCCAGTTCGATATTTTAGAGAAAGATTGATATGTCACAACTTATTTTTGTTTTATTGAAAAGCTGATGTAGGCCTATGTATTGTTTTCAAACGTAACAGGCATAAGAATGTAGTTAAGGTGTTTTTGAAGGTTAGAATGGTATAGGATTTTCCGGCCAAATTCGCGAGTTTGTCATTTAAATTAATTTGTCTTGCATTCAAATTCGACGGTTTAAGTGCTGTCAGATATATCTTGGGTTTATATTCCTTTTTCTAGTTTTCAAATCTATGAAGTTTTCTTTAGAATCTATGTATGTTTCATTCAAATTAATGAATAATGTGCTTCTTTCGATATTTGGTCATTCGATTTGGCGCAAAACGATTTCTGACATCGCGAAGGTGTGCTTTTAGCATTCGAATTCATTTGCAGCATTCAAATTAGTACTTTGTGCACTTAAATTGATGGTCAATATATATTTCTCGTTTATTACACACTTTTTTTAGTTCATTCTTTTTCTTTCTAGATTGTTTTTCCATGTGTATTTCACCATATTTTATTTTCTTGCATTTATACACTTTATATACTTTTAGATTTATCTGAAATTCACCATCCTTTAAGATTGATTGTTAAGAAGAAAAAAAAACGACTTTTATACATCTACGGACTTGATGGTCTCAATATTTGTGTACATTTTTATGTATGGAAGTTGTTTGTCTTGTGTTTCATCATAAATTTATCACATTTTCATTATGGAGGAATGGTACAATATTGTGACTGGGGTAGGTATTTTTGTGTCCCCACTTTTCCGGGGTATATGAACATGTCCGTGCAGAAATGCCATATCCCTTGATTCCGCCCCTTCTTTACCTAATGTCTGACTACACCCATATGCATTGTCCTCAAAATTAATAAATAGAATAACAGAAAAAACCTAATGGCAAATCATGCATTTAATTGCATTTTTTTTAAACTGTAAACGTGGGTTGTATTTCTTCCCCCTAACATTCCTAACTTGAATAAACACAATTCGAATACGAATGACAGGTGTTAATTTGAACGATAAAAATGACGCCTCGACAAGTGACGATTAATTTGAATGCTAGTTGAGCAGTTTGCTAAATTAAATGACAGATCTATGAAACCCTTCGACCAAAATTCTAAATTGAACACCAAAACGGGGAAATTGAATGATAATTGGCATGGCAAAGCCGATCTGCGCTAACTTAAATGCAAAGTAAATGAATTCGAATGACAAACTCGCGAATTTCGCCGTGAAATCCTATATTAAATTTGAAGTTTTGTTTATAACACCCTTCCAATAAAAATGCACCTTCTAAGACTGGTTATAGTTTTTGAAGAAAAAAAATATTGCTCTGGTCAGGGCCTTAGGGGAATATTATGCTTATATTTTAGAGCGTATCTGGTATGATAAGTATATCTGGGTGACGATGGAGATAATGGAAGTTTGTTATTTGGTAGTTGTGTGGGAATGTGGACTAGTTTATGTTTTATGTAGATCGCGGACTTGTCCGATTATGCAAATTAGTTCGCTACGCGTGTTGCACATGATTTTGCGGATGAATGATTTATTGTGTGATACGCCGCCCACGTTAATGTGTTAACATACATGTTAGTATTGAATGACATTCATGTCACGTTCAATTGTGGAGAGGACGTTGTTGCTGTGCCTGTAGCTGTGTATTACAGAGTCACGCGGTTTCCTTGTTTTAGCGAGGGCAGTATTTTCGAGGGCAAGATCAGGACTTGCATGTTGCAGCTTCTGTTGCTGAGCTGAGCTGAGTTGATTGCTGGTAGTTTCTTGGTGTCTCCCTTTTCCCCTTCACTTCCTTCTCCACTGTAGTTGAGAGCTTCAGTGGTTTATTGCTGAAGACTTTGGGTATGTTTTAATGATATTCTGGTAAAGTTTGCAACAGACTTTGTGTAACTTTACTCAGTCTAATATTGCAGTGTGTTTAACAATTTATATGTATATTGATGTTATGGGACAATTTTATATTTGTTCCATCGTATTATCAATACTTACAGATAAATACATGTATTCTTGTTTGTCTGATGCAAGTATGATGCTCTGATTACTGTTTGAGATTCTTACAGCTGATTTGATGTTTAGATATAATTATGTCATTCCAGTTAATGATTATAATATTTGATTTCAGTGATTTTACAAGAGAATCAAGATGAAACAGATTTGATTTGGAGATCAAGTTGTAATTACTTAATATGACATTTAATCAAGAGGATATACAATATCTCTGTTTAGTAATTACTTTGATTTATTTCATTGATATAATCATGTATTTGTGAAGATGACATTTGTAATTGTTTGAAATACTAAAACATGTTTTGTTTTATTATTCTGCCAATTGCAGGGTTTTTTCCCGTTTCTGCGTGCATGAATCACCGAGAATCAACGGTTTATGAATTAAAGCACCGGTTACGCTAACACACGTTTCCCGAGTTTCATTTATCGTCTCACACGTACTACGACAGTTGGAACGTAAGTGCTCTGGTCAGGGCCTTAGGGGAATATTATGCTTATATTTTAGAGCGTATCTGGTATGATAAGTATATCTGGGTGACGATGGAGATAATGGAAGTTTGTTGTTTGGTAGTTGGAACGTAAGTTTTATATTATATTTTTAAGAAACAGACAGTTTGTATGAGATCAGGAGTGGAAATTTTCTGCCATTTTGAGAACCAAATTTTGCATCAGTGATATTTTGTTTCATTGAATTGAGTTTCCCGCAGAGAGGATTCAGTTGGTTTAATTAGAGAAGGAAGAGAGTCAAATGAAGAACCAAAAGCAATATGTTTTTCATTTACTAATGAGAACTATTTTTTTTTAGATCTCCTTACACAGAATATTGGAATGGGGTTTTCACGATGAATGTTGTTTGGAGACATCAATATTCATAAAATGTATGTTTCTATCACCAGGAAATAAAGAATTGTCTGTCTACATGAACCTTTCCTGGTTGCTTATAAATGCTTTTGCCCACTGGTAGCATAATAATTTCACAAGCTGATATCCCTCACCATTGGATTTTTTTGGGGTAATGTCTAAATTTCGTTTAAAAATAGATGATATCAGTCTGGTAGGCCTACACTGCAGGCAAGAGTCAGGACTAATATTTAGCATGTTATTAATTGTATTAATACTCTTATATTATCTGAATGTTATCTTTATTGAGGGTGACTTGAACAAGTTAATAACTTGGAAGGGAGGGTGCAACCTGCCACACGCTTCTACCTCTTGGTTGCTTTGATCCATTGCCGACAATATTTTGGCACCTATCATCCCCCAACCACGGATACAAATCGACACCCCTGAACAATCAAGACCGATACTGAACTACTCGATGATAGAAAGCCATTGTATATATAGCTCTGTAGGAGTTCCTAGACTCACCTCCATCCACGATTCGCTAATTTCAAGTGAGATCGTTACCGTATTTTGTTACGTTCAACATTTACCTAAAAAGGAAAATGAAACAGTTTATGGTCTGATCGTTTTTAAATTTCCAAAACTACTTTTCTATTTGTCTAACAGTTACAAGACGAAGAATGCTTGAATTTTAAAATATAATATATTTTGACATTCCAATGCCATTCACAGTTTTGTTCGATTATTTTAGAGTTGCCTCATTGCACAGTAGTATTACTGGACTAAGTCCGTTTTAATTAAAAGAGAGTCAAAAACGATTATGACAAATTGACCAACCTATTCGAGTTGATACATCAGTTGGTTAAGAGGGGAAAATATATAATTATGCAAACAAAAAAACTTGCGATTTGTTAATTCGCGACAAAACGGAAAACACCAATAAAAGTTATTTGCGACTCGACACGAACTAGCAGTTCGTAGATACTACCAGGTTAACCAGGAATCAAGCCAGAATGCTGTCGGTACGAAGTGAAGGTTTCCAAGTGAACGTTTTTCCCCTTTCTCAACGGTTCACATTTATCCGCTTTTGAAGTTTTAAATATCTTTGATTTTTAGCAGTCAGATAGTTGTTTTTTTTTTCATGGGTTTTAGTAGGTCTACAACAAGGCAGAGCCATACTCCTAGAGAAAGCGATGATCATAACATGAAGATATCTTCGATCAAGCCATTAACAAAAAATGGCTACAGAATTCGAGTTCAATGTTATCATATCATTGCCGTTACCTCTTTCCCCCTCTAGACCTCCACCTTTCTCCCCTCCCCCTTTCTCTCTCTCTCTCTCTCTCATTTTCCTCCTTATTTTCAATATCTTTGTCATGATATCAATTTCATAGTTCCTTTTATTGATTTGCAAAATTACTCCATTTACAAGGTATCATAGTTACCAGCTAGGCAACATTCGAATGTGATCTCGAGGAATTATATCAAGGGGAAACATCACTTTGCTGAATTCATTGGCAAACAGAATTGTAATCCTATGGTTTTGTTCAGACAATGTAAAAATAAAGGTGATGCTGAAAACAGAATTTGCATCGTATTATGTGCAATCAAGGAAAAGATTACCAACTTAAGAGAACTATTTTAGTCCACGGCTAATAACTCCATATTCAACCCTTTCTCAATGAAATTAAGATGACTAAACTCTGGAGGAACAATTCTTAACCCCTTTTTGAATGATCCAGACTGTTTAGGCTCAGGGAGGTTTAGGCCTAGAGATCAGTGAACAGCAGAACTGCAACGGGGGTTTTACGGGGAGGGGTCAACCCCCTCTCAAAAAATATTCCTCAAGTCCTCAACATTTTCGCGAGGCACCCACGAGGTATCCCACTCCAGCCACAATGATCTCGGGAATCGGGTACCTTACCGTTTGACTTAGGAGACCGGCGATGTGGAATGTTAAGCTTGAACACGACAAAATGTCAGCGATAGCGAGATTGACAACCAACATGTTGGTGACCTTACGCAGCTTTTTCGTGGTGATGACGGAGAGGATAACAAGAGTATTGCCAAAGAGGCCGATAATTGCTAAACCCGCTAGGACTGATGCAGCGATAACTCGATGAAGGAAAGCTATAGTTGGCGCTTCTACAGAAGATTGTGTGCTTGTTTCCATCGTTGGCGAATTGAAATTAGACTTTTTACGATATCAAATCAATATATGTCTATCTGTTTTTTGTTATGACTTTGCGCTTTAAAACTTCGTATTAGCATGATGGCTCCTGGTATTATTTTCTAAGTGACCAAAATATTGAAGGCGTCTTCCAGTAATAGATCGCAGGAATGTACGTGATCAGTAGCTTATCCAAAAAGTGGGAATTGCAGATGATCAAGTCAGCATTTATATCATCTCTATTCTCTTTGCCACATTAATAATCAGGACAATTTTAAATATCGTTATGCGCGATAAAGCTCTTGACATATTGAAGATAAGAGATTCTGAATGACATTATACTTTTCAATTTAATTTAAATCAGCTGTTGCCAACCGATCGGTTTAATGATTGACGGCCATGAACATAATTTATCACGTCATGATTAATCTGCGACCAGAAAAGCTTTGTTTGCCCTGTTCATTAGATGTAAAGTAAGAGCTTCATTGAACCTCCCCCGAGCCATTAGCAAGCTATATACACATAGCCTACATAGAGGCGCAGAAACAAGATAGGGAAGGAAAGGGAAGGGAAAAGAAGAAGTTACAACCCCCTCCAACGGCATGTGAATGCGGCCAGGAACAGACAATGGAACACCTGCTAGTCTGCCCACTCCTGCCAGAGCCATGCACCCAAGATGACCTGGAAGCCGTGAATTGCCGTGCCAAAGCCTGTGTGGACCACTGGACGGGACTTGTGTAGTGACTCGATAAGAAGAAGAAGAACCCCCTCCTACTCCCTCTCGCCAATGGCTTTTATAATGTCCATTTCATCCACCGAGTAGTGTCGTCCCCCGACATACACACACACACACACGCGCCCCACATGCATACAGTATCAGTGCCCCCGACAAGACTAGACCCGCGCCATGCCACTACAGAAACCATTGAAATCCACCATCATGTAAAGCTGTGCAATTATGATTGCATCCGCAAGACATTTTGCTTTAATATTTCAAACGCGATTCAGATGAAAATATTGATGTCTTCGAATCAGACCACCGTGTATTCAATAAAAAAAGATCTTCTTGGATTTGGAAATCCTTGCCTTATTCAGTTAGGAATACATTATATTTGTAAAATCGTTTTGCCCCTTTAAAACATCCTTTCTTTTCCACTGAATGTTCAGTCCTGTAGTAAAAATTATAAAGAGGTCTTTTCTTGAAATACTTAAGCATGAAAACGTGCGCACAGAGAGCTTAAAAAACAAATTGTATGAGTTGAAATTTTTCTTTGGTACATTATATTCACAATGTTTAAAGTATCGAATATTTCAATCAATCTTTGCAACGAAAGTTACCTTACCGATTTAATTAAAAAAAAGATCGAATAGCTTTTTGTAAATTTTGTTGTAGAAATCATCGACTTCCAGTAGTCTCAGGTAGATATGAACGACGCCAAAGAAACACGAGACCTCGTTCACTGTGTAACTTACAGTCAATTAGTAATAAATTTCATTATTCATTCAATTTGTCCCTTCTTTGATAAAGAAAGAAAACACAATTTTAAAAACAACTAGACTAAACGACCAAATATTTTCCCCTAAATTGAATCAACTCTTTAATCGTAAAAAGAAAGAAAAAAAACCCAGAAAAAGTTATCCATCGATTTTAAACCCTTTTTTGCGCATTCGAGTAAATTGATTTTGAACCAATTATTAGTAACGTTTCTAGGCATTACAACAACAAATTATTTCGAAGCCATTATTCAGGTTGTTTTAAATGGTATAGAACTTGTTCTTTCATTAATCTGAATTTTACTTTTATGATATTTATTAGTTTATTTATTTATTTTGTTATTTGTTTATTCATTTTTGGAAAATGTATTTATTAAGTTATCTATTAATCATAAATTCTGTATAAATTCATTTATTCAATCGATTTCTCTTCAATTACCCATTCATTTAAATATAGACGGTTTGTATATTTCTTATTAGGTCGTTCCTATTGTGACAAAAGAAAAATCAATAAATTTCATGTAATTTGTCCTCAAGTGTTAAACTAATAATCGATGGAGAATATCGAAATTGTATGATTACGATTGCATGAAGCTCATCAAAGAAAACACACACGTTGATATACTCTAGAGGCAAAATAAATAACAATAAAGACTATTGTATATCGTGTATAATAGGCGCCTTGAGCATCTCTTGGGTGGATATGTGCGCATTAAAAATGTTGTTATTATTATTATTATTATTGAAGGCATCATTGATGTTAACATTTTGAGGGTTCCACAAGGAAGTTTCCACGGCCCAATCATATTCTCTTTGATCAGTAACGATGTAACTGAATGTCTTCATCCACCATGCCGTAATTATCTGTGTCATACGCGACAATGTGCAAAATGTTACTTTTTAATAATATCCCCAAAATAAATATAATCAACGAATCAATGATAATTAAAAGTAAACTCATCCGACGTTCTTTTAATGTATACAATGACCATGAGCTAATTGAACGAGGAAAAAAGGGCACCGCGCCTTGGCAAAGGTCACTATACCTGTGATCGCACATATCGCCTTGATTTGTATTTTTTTAGAACCTACCAAGTAACAAAAAAAGTGACCCTGGTTATGCTGCATAATGGTCACTTTTTTTTTTTTTACATTAGTGTCCTTGTTTCTTGCCTCTACCCGCTCATGTAACAGGTAAGTTTTTGATAGATCACGTTTCAATTAGGCAATGCTAACTCTCTGAATGTAATTCCCTCAAAACGAAACTCTATGGTAATTCTTACAAATTGCTTAAGCCAAAGACGTGAATTTGTTACACAATAACATTTTAGATGCGCTTTCCTTGGATAATTCAACTAAGTATATGTTTAAGAAACCAAAATTCAACTTCGCATTATCCAACACTATTATAATATCTTTTCTCATAAGATGATACAAATTATGATATCTGTAATCCTTGCCTTGTATTTTGATTAATATTCATTTTAGAATTTCGGACTGTAAGTACTAACTATTGTATTGTAAATTTGTGTTAGTATTAGTTTATTGAAAATATACAAACTGTCTGTTACTAGCAGATTGGTTCCATAATTTTAATAAGTCAGTGCTGTACATTTCATGTCGTACAGGACCTAATTATAAATCATTCCTCTACCAATTTTGTTTGTGTTCATTAAATACGTTTTTAGTAAATACGACTATATATGAAAGAGTGAATAAATAATAAATTAGTTAATCAATTATTAATCAAATCTACTAACCTCATGATTTGTTACATAAAAAAACTAAAACACTATGTTGGTACAAGTTGAAGGAATTGCAAAAAAGGGAAAATATCTTCCTAATATTTCCCCAAATACCTATGGAGGTACAACTCATTCCCGTACAATTTTGATCTAAAATAGTGGTAATTCTTTGCAGGTATTTGTTAATTGTGATTATATCACGAATGAAAAAAGCCTTACAGCAATCGATAAATGATTTGGGCTTGTTTTAATACTAAACGACGTACCAACTAAGAACAGACCTTAACAAAACACTATGTATTACCTTTAAACGGAAATCTTTGTAATCAGTTCGAGACATGCTCGAGCGGTCTGCGACGACGACAAAGGATACTCTTGAAAGCCTCTTGAAAGTTAGGATGCTTCAGACCATAAATGATCGGATTGACCACGCTGTTCGCCATCACGATTATGTAGCCATAAAGGGTGGACAGACTTTCCCCGGGAATAACAGAGTTCACGCCTTGTGCTAAAAAGCAAATCAGGAAGAGGCAGACAACCGTGAAAACATTCTTTGTGATCTCGATCTCCTTTTGGTTGATGGCTTTGATCATCGGTGGACGAGAATCTTGAGATGTAGATGAAGAAGCCTTGTTCTGTTGTGTCTCTGCTGAGCTTGAAACGGTAGCTTTATCATCTGCAAACTTGTCTCGGAACTGCTTATTGTGTTGCAAAACGTGGCGCAAAATCAGTCCGTAAAACACCAAGGTGAGTATCAGGGCAGTAATGATGACAGCGCCCTGAAAGATGAAACTAACGAAGGCCAGTGGGTTTGTATCGGTCAAAATGCATAAGCCGTAGTATCTGTAATAACCGAGAGTCCCTACTCCTAGAGCAGGAGGTATGACCATGAGTGCAATTGACTCCATCCAGATAAACAGCACGACGTTCGCGATATTCTTCGGAGTATTGAGACCTTGATGACCACGAATAGATCTGGTGATGACGTACCAGCGGACGAAACCGATAGCGACTAAAGTAGATGCGCTACAGCATACGCTGGTGAACCCAACTCCAGCCACAATTGCACAGATAATCTCGGGAATCGGGTACCTTCCTGTTTGACTTAGGAGACCGGCGATCTGGAATGGTAAAATGGAACACGCCAAATTGTCAGCGAAAGCGAGATTGACAACCAAGATGTTGGTGACCGTACGAAGCTTCTTCGTGGTGATGACGGAGAAGATAACAAGAGTATTGCCAAAGAGACCAATTATTGTAAAAACTGCTAGTACCGATGCAACGATAACTCGGTAATGGAAAGCTATAGTTGGTGCTTCTACAGGAGATTGTGGACTTGCTTCCATCGTTGGCGAATTAAAATAAGACTAGTGGGATTTTTAAGTTATCAAATCAATATGTCTATCTGTCTTGTAGGCGATTTTGGCTTTTAAAACTTCTTACTAGCTAGATGACTGATGGTGTTAGTTTGTAAGTGACCAAAATATCGAAGGCGTCTTCTAGTGATAGATAGCGTAGATTATGTCATTCGGACATTAATGGGAATCGCAGAAAATGTACGTGATCAGTAGCAGATACAACAACTGGGAAATGCAGTTGATCAAGTCAGCATTTATATTATCTCTATTCTTTTTGCCACATTGATTATCATGAACTTTATAAAACTCGTTGACCTTTTGAAGATGATATATTCTGAATGTCCTTCTACTTTTCAATTAAATCTAGATCAGTTGTTACCAACTGATCGATTTATGACTTTTCAAGATTGGTAGCCATGATTCAATGATATCACAGTAGGATGAATCTGCGACCGGAAATATATTGTGTGTCGGGTTCATTGCATGTAAAGTTAGAGCTTCAAAGAATCTCCACCGAGCCATTTGCAAACAATATACACAGTAGGGGCGCAGAAACAAGAGGGGCAAAGGAAAAGGAAGGGAAGAGAAGATGTTACGACCCCCTCCTACTCCCTCTCGCCAATCAATGGCTCTTAAAATGTGCATCTCATCCACCGAGTGTGACCGGTGTCGCCCCCCCAACACCATACATACATATACACACGCACGCGCGCACACAACACACACCCACACACACGTACACACACAAATACACAAACTCAAGCCCCACACAAATACAATGCCAGTGCCCCCACAATGTCTAGGCCCGCGCTATGCCACTACAGAAACCAGTGAAATCAAGCATCATGTAAAGCTGTGCCATTATGAAATTATCCGCAAGACATTTTTCTTTGTTCAATCGCGATTCAGATCAAAATATTTATGGCTTCGAATCAAACCATCGTGTATTCAATAAAAGAAGATCTGCTTGGATTGGGAAATTATGCCTGATTCAGGTAGGAATATATTTTTTTTCTAAAATCGTTTTTCCCTTTCAAACATACTTTCTCTTTCAACTGAATGTTCAATTCTATAGTAACATTCTTCAAAGTCATTGTATTGAAACAGAGGAAACCGACCCCCAAGATATAACTTTACTTATTCTGAGAGATTTATTATATTATTGTCCACATAAAGTACAGTTTCTCAGCACGACATGGGCATCGCCATTTTCTTGATAATGTGACGGACTATGCGAAGTCGTTTATCAAGTAAATGTACCAAATTTATGGATGCTTCTTTCCCAGACGTGTGTGGTGATGAGGCATTTCATTCACCTGCTATTATCCTTTGTATTATAATTGCCAGAACGCAAATTACATAAATAAGTTAGTGCACTTCTGGGGTGAAGGTTTCTCATAAATGAAATAGATTTGTCAACTGCTATAGTGTAGTGTATTTATAAATGATTTTTTTTACAATAATTATTGTGCCCCTATTATTTATTTTTCACCTAATATAATTTCTATCATCTCAGTTTTGTTTTGTATTTATTGAAAAGTAAAGGTTCGTTATTGATTTAAAAATTCTTTCCGACTAAACCTTGGTGCATGTTGCATGATACATGTACAACTCCAACAGGTACGTCACATTTTAAGAAAATGGCTGCGCCTATATCATGCTGAAAGGCATCACATCATGCCAGGAATATTTTCATTTATATATATCTTGTACATTTTCGTAAGGAATATTGTAAATCAAAGGGCAGGAATACATCTCATTTTTCAGAATACCCACACTTATTCTTTGGGTTTAGGTTTCCTTTAACATGAAAACGTGCGCACCGAGGGCTTTAAAAACCTATTTTATGAGTTGAAATTTTTTCTTCGGCACAAATACCCAGAATGTATGAATTATAGAATATTCAAAAACATTCTTTGCCAACTAAGATACCTTACCGATTTCAATAACAAAAGATCGACTTTCTCTTTATAGATTTTGTTGAGGAATTCATCGACTACCAGTAGTTTTAGGTAGATCTGAACCTCGTGAACGAAACATGAAACCTTATTCACTTGAACCGGTAGCTTTATCATCTGCAAACTTGTCTCGGAACTGCTTATTGTGTTGCAAAACGTGGCACAATATCAGTCCGTAAAACGTAAAGGTGAGTAACAGGGCTGTAATGATGACAGAGCCCCGAAACATGACATAAACGAAGGCCAGTGGGTTTGTATCGGTCAAAAAGCAAATGCCGTAGTATCTTGAATAACCGAGAGTCCCGACTCCTAGGACAGGAGGTATGATCATGAGTGCAATTGACTCCAACCAGATGATCAGCACGACTTTCGCGACATTCTTCGGAGTATTGAGACCTCGATGACCACGAATAGATCTGGTGATGACGTACCAGCGGATGAAACCGATAGCGACTAAATTAGATACACTACTGCATACGCTTGTGTATCCAACTCCGGCCACAATTGCACAGATGATCTCGGGAATCGGGTACCTTCCCGTGTGACTTACGAGACCGGCGATCTGGAACGGTAGGCTTGAACACGTCAAAATGTCAGCGAAAGCGAGATTGACAACCAAGATGTTGGTGACCGTACGAAGCTTTTTCGTGGTGATGGCGGAGACGATGACAAGAGTATTGCCAAAGAGACCAATAATTGTTAATCCAGCTAGGACTCATGCAACGATAACTCGATGATGGAAAGCTATAGTTGGCGCTTCTACATGAGATTGTGTGCTTGATTCCATCGTTGCCGAATTGAAATTAGACTTGTGGGAACTTTGCGTTTGGCAATCAATATGTCCATCTGTTTTTTAAATGACTTTGCGCTTTAACACTTCTTATTAGCTGGCTGATGGCGTAATAGTTTGTAAGCAGTCCCACAAGATTGAAGGCGTCTTCCAGTTCATGTCATTCGAACGTTGATGGGAATCGCAAAAATGAACGTGATCAGTAGCCGATACGAAAAGTGTGAATTGCAGGTGTTCAATTCAGCATTTATATTATCTCGATTCTTGTTGCCACATTTCTAATCATGCAAATAGTAAAATTCGTTATGCGCGACTGTGTACTATGCTCCTTAATCGCACGAGTTTGTATATCCATGCGTATCGAAACTTCCGAGTGAATGGCGACTGGTAAGCCTACAATGCTCAATCGTAAATACGAATACCGCACGAAGCATGCAAAATAGTTTCAATGTGCTATGGACTTTGGGACTCTTTCTTTGCATTTTAGACCATTGTTATCTTCTTGTAGTCGGCGCGAACCTATGTATAACGTGACTGTATGTACCATGGGTGTCGATCCCGGAGGGGGGATGGGGGGGGGGGGGGATACATCCCCCAATATTTCAGGTGGGGGGGGGGGGGGGGGGGGAGGCGGGTGGCCTGTACAATCATCCCCCCCAATAATTCACCATTAAACAAAAATGAGGTGAAAAATTAATGAGAGCCCGATGAGAGTAGTTAATGGTTATTACTCGCAAGATGACCATCAATATACACATTTTGCTATCTCATTTTCATAATACATACATATACAAATAGAAAACGAAGTAAATGAGACAGCCGTATACGAAACAAGAATAAATTGAAATCTCGCTCATACGGGTTCATCAGGAATTGATGAATTTATTCAATCAACAGCATCATAGAAATGCAGTGCGCCAAATGCAAAGCCGCAGCGTCAAAAAAGCAACGAGCTTAATGTTAAGCGCAAAGCGCAAAAGTGCAAAAAAAAAAGAAGTAGAGAGTGGGAGAGAGAGAGAAAGATAATGAGAGACAGAGAGGATAATAACCCGGGTAGCAAGCCCATGTGGGACCCATACCAAACTGGGCCCAAATGGGTATGCCCAGCTTAATCCCATTTGGTACCCATATTGGTTAACCCAGATATATCCCATGTGGGTTATCCCATGTGTTACCCATATGGGCATATTCATATTCTACCCATATGTGTACGCCCAGCTCATTCCCATCTGGGACCCATAAGGGCTGGCCCAAATAGATCCCATATGGGTTACTAAATATGGGCCCCATATGGGCTTGCTACCGGGGAAAAAGGGAAAAGGGGAAGAAACGGAAAGAGAAAAAAGAAGGGGGAAGGGAAAAGGAAGAAAGACAAGAGAAAGACGGTTTTGTCCAAATGGCAGCGTGTAGGAGACGAAACTTTCAGTTTGTTCCCTGATTCGTACTCAGTAACTATTTTGTTTTATTGATTTCATCCATTTCTTTGTTTATTTATATCTCTACATGTAAAACATTTGAAGAGCTATTTTCCGAAAGGAGCAAAATAATGATATACATTTTCCTCTATTTACCTTGAACAAAATTATTAACCTAAATTACGAGAGAAATTATGAACACATGCATCTTTTAATAACAACTTTCAATAGACACCTGAACAAAATCGGGTAAACAAAGAGTTCTTTCTTAAATTACACACATGGATCTAGTGCCTCTTGAAAATAAACAAGCAATATAACAGAATACTCCAGTTCAATATTTTGGAGAAAGATTGATATGTCACAACTTATTTTTGTTTTATTGAACAGCTGATGTAGGCCTATGTATTTTTTTCAAACGTAACAGGCATAAGAATGTAGTTAAGGTGTTTTTGAAGGTTAGAATGGTATAGGATTTTCCGGCCAAATTCGCGAGTTTGTCAATTAAATTAATTTGTCTTGCGCTAAAATTCGACGGTTTTAGTGCTGTCAGATATATCTTGGGTTTATATTCCTTTTTCTAGTTTTAAAATCTATGAAGTTTTCGTTAGAATCTATGTATGTTTCATTCAAATTAATGAATAATGTGCTTCTTTCGCTATTTGGTCATTCGATTTGGCGCAACACGATTTCTGACATCGCGAAGGTGTACTTTTACCATTTGAATTCATTTGCAGCATTCAAATTAGTACTTTGTGCACTTAAATTGATGGTCAATATACATTTCTCGTTTATTACACACTTTTTTTAGTTCATTCTTTTTCTTTCAAGATTGTTTTTTCCATATGTATTTCACCATATCTTATTTTCTTGCATTTTATATACTTTTAGATTTATCTGATATTCATCATCCTTTAAGTTTGATTTTTAAGAAGAAAAAAAAACCGACTTTTATACATCTACGGACTTGATGGTCTCAATATTTGTGTACATCTTTATGTATGTTGTTTTAAGTTGTTTGTCTTGTGTTTCATCATAAATTTATCACATTTTCATTATGGAGGAATGGTACAATATTGTGACTGGGGTAGGTATTTTTATGTCCCCACTTTTCCGGGGTATATGAAAAAGTCCGTGCAGAAATGCCATATCCCTTGATTTCGCCCCTTCTTTACCTAATGTCTGACTACACCCATATGCATTGTCCTTAAAATTAATAAATAGAATAACAGAAAAGACCCTAATGGCAGATCGTGCATTTAATTGCATTTTTTTAAAACTGTAAACGTGGGTTGTATTTTCCCCCCTAACATTCCTAACTTGAATAAACATAATTCGAATACGAATGACAGGTGTTAATTTGAATGATAAAAATGACGCCTCAACAAGTGACGATTAATTTGAATGCTAGTTAAGCAGTTTCTAAATTAAATGACAGATCTATGAAACCCTTCGACCAAAATTCTAAATTGAATACCAAAACGGGAAAATTGAATGATATCTGGCATGGCAAGGCCGATCTGCGCTAATTTAAATGCAGAGTAAATGAATTCGAATGACAAACTCGCGAATTTCGCCGTGAAATCCTATATTAAGTTTGAAGTTTTGTTTATAACACCCTTCCAATAATAATGCACCTTCTAAGACTGGTTATAGTTTTTGAAGAAAAAAATAGTGCTCTCGTCAGGGCCTTAGGGGAATATTATGCTTATATTTTAGAGCGTATCTGGTATGATTAGTATATCTGGGTGACGATGGAGATAATGGAAGTTTGTTATTTGGTAGTTGGAACTTAAGTGCTCTGATCAGGGACTTACGGGAATATTATCTTATATTTTAGAGCGTATCTGGTATGATAAGTATATCTGGGTGACGATGGAGATAATGGAAGTTTGTTGTTTGGTAGTTGGAACGTAAGTTTTATATTATATTTTTAAGAAACAGACAGTTTGTATGAGATCAGGAGTGGAAATTTTCTGCCATTTTGAGAACCAAATTTTGCATCAGTGATATTTTGTTTCATTGAATTGAGTTTCCCGCAGAGAGGATTCAGTTGGTTTAATTAGAGAAGGAAGAGAGTCAAATGAAGAACCAAAAGCAATATGTTTTTTATTTACTAATGAGAACTATTTTTTTTGGAGATATCCTTACACAGAATATTGGAATGGGGTTTTTACGATGAATGTTGTTTGGAGACATCAATATTCATAAAATGTATGTTTCTATCACCAGGACATAAAGAATGTTCTGTCTACATGAACCTTTCCTGGTTGCTTATAAATGCATTTGCCCACTGGTAGCATAATACTTTCACAAGCTGATATCCCTCACCATTGGATTCTTTTTGGGTAATGTCTAAATTTCGTTTAAAAATAGATGATGTCAGTCTGGTAGGCCTACACTGCAGGCAAGAGTCAGGACTAATATTTAGCATGTTATTAATTGTATTACCACTCTTATATTATCTGAATGTTATCTTTATTGAGGGTGACTTGAACAAGTTAATAACTTGGAAGGGAGGGGTGCAACCTGCCACACGCTTCTACCTCTTGGTTGCTTTGATCCATTGCCGAAAATATTTTGACACCTGTCATCCCCCCAACCACGGATACAAATCGACACCCCTGACCAATCAAGACCGATACTGAACTACTCGATGATGGAAAGCCGTTGTATATATAGCTCTGTAGGAGTTTCTAGACTCACCTCCATCCACGATTCGCTAATTTCAAGTGAGATCGTTACCGTATTTTGTTACGTTTAACATTTACCTAAAAAGCAAAATGAAACAGTTTATGGTCTGATCGTTTTTTAAAATTTCCAAAACTACTTTTCTATTTGTCTAACAGTTATAAGACGAAGAATGCTTGAATTTTAAAATATAATATATTTTGACATTCCAATGCCATTCACAGTTTTGTTCGATTATTTTAGAGTTGCCTCATTGCACAGTAGTATTACTGGACTAAGTCCGTTTTAATTAAGAGAGAGTCCAAAACGATTATGACAAATTGACCAACCTATATGAGTTGATACATCAGTTGGTTAAGAGGGGAAAATATATAATTATGCAAACAAAAAAACTTGCGATTTGTTAATTCGCGACAAAACGGAAAACACCAATAAAAGTTATTTGCAACTCGACACGAACTAGCAGTTCGTAGATACTACCAGAACGTACAGGAATCAAGCCAGAATGCTGTCGGTACGAAGTGAAGGTTTCCAAGTGAACGTTTTTCCTCTTTCTCAACGGTTCACATTTATCCGCGTTTGAGGTTTTAAAATCTTTGATTTTTAGCAGTCAGATAGTTATTGATTGGCAAAGAACGTAACTGATGCGCGCTCTACTTCAGGCTATTGATCTCTTAAAACCAGTATTGTTTTTTCATGGGTTTTAGTAGGTCTACAACAAGGCAGAGCCATACTCCCAGAGAAAGCGATGATCATAACATGAAGATATCTTCGATCAAGCCATTAACAAAAAATGACTACAGAATTCGAGTTCAATGTTATCATATCATTGCCGTTACCTCTTTCCCCGTCTAGACCTCCACCTTTCCCCCTCCCCCTTTCTCTCTCTCTCTTCTCTCTCTCTCTCATTTTCCTTCTTATTTTCAATATCTTTGTTATGATATCAATTTCATAGTTCCTTTTATTGATTTGCAAAATTACTCCATTTACAAGGTATCATAGTTACCAGCTAGGCAACATTCGAATGTGATCTCGAGGAATTATATCTAGGGGAAACATCACTATGCTGAATTCATTGGCAAACAGAATTGTAATCCTATGGTTTTGTTCAGACAATGTAAAAATAAAGGTGATGCTGAAAACAGAATTTGCATGGTATTATGTTCAATCAAGGAAAAGAGTACCAACTTAAGAGAACTCTTATAGTCCACGGCTAATAAATCCGTATTCAACCCTTTCTCAATGAAATTAAGATGACTAAATCTGGAGGAATAATTCTTAACCCCTTTTTGAATGATCCAAACTGTTTAGGCTCAGGGAGGTTTAGGCCTAGAGATCAGTGAACAGCAGAACTGCAACGGGGGTTTTACGGGGAGGGGTCAACCCCCTCTCAAAAAATATTCCTCAAGTCCTCAACATTTTCGCGAGGCACATGTAGAAAACGACCGCTAAACCCCTAAGCTCCTAAACATCCCAAGCAACCCCAAAGATTATTCTTTAAAAACCGCTACTGCCCCACCTTTTTTCAAATGGCTATGGAAGGTCCCTTTTTTTAGTATAATGTTCCATTGGTTGTACGGTGTTGTGTACACCAAGTCATCTACCATATTAAACGGAATGTTGCTCACTTGAAGAAAATGAAAAGGGATTTGTGCGTGAGAGATAATAGTGTAAAGGAGGGATTAGACCACGCTGCAAGGTCACTGGACAGGTGGTTATCTCATCAACTCAGCTCTCAAATAACATAAGAAAAAAAGGATCATGGGGGACCAATGGTCACCGATTAGGCATTGTTTGTTATATAGAGGGCGCAAGTAGCTACAAGTAGTGCAGTGGGCCTTTAAAGTGACTCGGTAATCATAATTATAATCATTTAAGTCAGGAATTCCATGAAGTTTACAAGCAGATCTCCTGTCTGATTATCAAGATATTTAAGATTGGAAATCGTTTTTTATAACACTACAGTCTCTTGGGGAAATTGAGTATAGTAAAACCGGTCACTCAAAGATTTTTACTTTTTTGAGGCACTTATGATCATTTTGAAGCCCATTTGTTTAGGGCTTCAATATAACGACATACCACAGTCACTGATAACACGTAGGGCCATGTATCGCAGATTTAACATTTGTTAAAGGATGTCTCTAAATACATGTAGATTATACAGCTAACTGGGGAAAACTGATTGATGTTGTCATATTAACACGATGCACAAAAAGGAAACGTTAAGACATAAAAAGAGATCGACCAACAGGGTGAATTACCTTAAATAGGAATTCTTTGTATCAATTTGAGACACGCTCAAGCGGTCTGCGACGACGGAAAAGGATTCCCTTGAAAGCCTCTTGAAAGTTGGGATGCTTCAGACCATAAATGATCGGATTGACCACGCTGTTCGCGATCATGATCATGTAGCCATAAAGGGTGGACAACCTTAATGGCCCGGGGATTACTAAGTTCACGCCTTGCGCTACAAAGCAAATTATGAAGAGGCAGACAACAATGAAAACATTCTTTGTGATCTCGATCTCCTTTTGGTTGATGGCTTTGATCATGGGTGGACGAGAATCTTGAGATGTAGATGAAGAACCCTTTTTCTTTTGTGCCTCTGCTGAGCTTGAACCGGTAGCTTTATCATCTGCAAACTTGTCTCGGAACTGCTTATTGTGTTGCAAAACGTGGCGCAAAATCAGCCCGTAAAACGTTAAGGTGAGTACCAGGGCAGTAATGATGACAGAGCCCTGAAACATGACATACACGAAGGTCAGTGGGTTTGTATCGGACAAAGAGCAAACGCCGTAGTATCTTGAATAACCGAGAGTCCCGACTCCTAGCACGGGAGGTATGATCATGAGTGCAATTGACTCCATCCAGATGATCAGTACGACTTTCGCAATATTCTTCGGAGTATTGAGACCTTGACGACCACGAATAGATCTGGTGATGACGTACCAGCGGACGAAACCGATAGCGACTAAATTAGATACACTACAGCATACGCCGGTGTATCCAACTCCGGCCACAATAATACAGATGATCTCGGAAATCGGGTATCTTTCCGTTTGACTTAGAAGACCGGCGATCTGGAACGGAATGCTGCAACACGTCAAAATGTCAGCGAAAGCGAGATTGACCACCAAGATGTTGGTGACCGTACGAAGATTCTTCGTGGTGATGACGGAGACGATAACAAGAGTATTTCCAAACAGACCAAAAATCGCTAAACCCGCTAGGACTGAAGCAATCATAGCTCGATGATGGAAAGCTATAGTTGGTGTTTCTACAGGAGATTGTGGACTTGCTTCCATCGTTGGCCAATTGAAATTAGACTTTTGGGATTTTTACGTTATCAATTCAATATGTCATTCTGTTTTAAACTATTTTGCTCTCTAAAACTTCTCATTAGCTAGATGACTGATGGTTTTATTTTGTAAGTGTCCACGATATTGAAGGCGTCTTGCAGTGATAGATAGCGCAGTTGATGTCATTCGGACATTGATGGGAATCGCAAAATAGTTCGTGACGAGTAGCCGATACAAAAAGTGGGCATTGCATGGGATCAAGTCAGCATTTATATTATCTCGATTCATTTTGCCACATTTATAATCATGAAAATTGTAAAAAAAACTCGTTATGCGTGAAAAGCTATAGACTTATTGAAGATAATAGATTCTGAATGACATTATACTTTTCAATTAAATTTAAATCAGTTGTTGCCAACTGTGCAGTTTTATGACTTTCCATGAGTGATAGCCATGAATACAAAAAATATCACAGTAGGATGAATCTGCGACCAGAAAGATTTTGTTTGCCCTGTTCATTAGATATAAAGTGAGAGCTTCATTGAACCTCCCCCGAGCCATTAGCAAACAATATACACATAGCCTACATAGGGGCGCAGAAACAAGAGATGCGAAGGAAAGGGGAAAGAAGATGTTACGAACCCCTTCTACTCCCTCTCGCCTATTGATGGCTTTACACATTTGTATTTTACCCACCGAGTATTGCCACCCCCGACACACCCACACATACGCCTCACATACATACAGTATCCGTGCCCCCACAAAGACTAGACCCGCTCCATGCCACTACAGAAACCATTGAAATCCACCATCATGTAAGGCTGTGCAATTATGATTGTATCCGCAAGACATTTTTCTTTAATATTTCAATCGCGATTCAGAGGAAAATATTGATGCTTCTAATCAGACCATCGTTTATTCAACAAATAAAGATCTACTTGGATTAGGAAATTCTTGCCTTATTCAGGTAGGAATACATTATATTTGTAAAATCGTTTTGCCCCTTTGAAACATCCTTTCTTTTTCCACTGAATGTTCAGTCCTATAGTAAAAATTATGAAGAGTTCTTTTCTTGAAATACTTAGCATGAAAACTTGCGCACAGAGGGCTTAAAAACAAATTGGATGAGTTGAAATTTGTTCATTGGTACATAATACTCACAATGTATAAAATGATAGAATTTGTAAACAATTTTTGCCAAGTAAGATACCTTACCGATTTAAATAAAACAAGATCTAATTGCTTTTTGTAAATGTTGTTGTGGAACTCATCGACTTCCAGTAGTCTAAAGTAGATATGAACGACGCTAAAGAAACACGAGACCTTATTCGCTATGTAACTTACAGTCAATTGGTAATGCATTTCATTATTCATTCAATTTGTCCCTTCTTTGCTAAAGAAAGAAAACACAATCCTAAAAAAACTACACTAAATGACCAAATATATACCCTTAAAATGAATCAACTCTTTAATTGAAAAAAGAAAGGAGAACAAAACCCAGAACAACTCGCTCCAACCTTTTAAAATTGCGTAGAATTATCCATCGATTTTAAACCCTTTTTTCCGCATTCAAAGAATTTGATTTTGAACCAATTTTTAGTACAGTTTCTAGGCATTACAACAGCAAATTATGTTGAAGGCACTATTCAAGTTGATTTAAATTATATAAAATTAGTTGTTCATTCATCTGAATTTTAATTTAAGATATTTATTAGTTTATTAATTAATTTTGTTATTGGTTTATTCATTTTTGAAAATGTATTTATTGAGTTATCTATTAATCATAACTTCTGTATTAATTCATTCATTCAATCATTTTCTCTTCAATTACCCAATCATTTGATTATAGACTGTTGGTCTATTTATTATCAAGTCGTTCTTATTCTAATGGTCTAGAGGAAAAATCAATAATAAATACTAATATATACCGTGTATAAAGGCACCAATGATGTTAATATTTTGAGGGTTCCACAAGGAAGTTTCCTCGCCCCATCATATTCTCCTTGACCAATAACGATGTAGCTGAAAATCTTGATGAGCCATGCCGTGATTATATGTGTCATTTAGCACAATGTGCAAATTGTTACTTTTTAATAATTTCTCCATATAAATGTCACCAACACAACAATCATTATTACAGGTAAACTCATCCGACTTTTTAAATAAATTCGCTAACCATGAGCTAATTGAACTGGGAAAAAGGGCACCGCAAAGGCAAAGGTCACTATACTTGAGATCGCACATATCGCCATGTTTTGTTATAACCTACCAGTCCATGTACCAAGAAGCAGACAAAAGTGACCTTGGTTACGTTGCATAATGATCACTTCTTTTTTGTTTTACATTAGTGTCCTTTTTCTTGCCTCTACCCGCTTATGTAACAGGTAAGTTTTTGATAGATCACGATTCAATTAGGCAATGCTAATTCTCTGAATGTAATTCCCTCAAAACGAAACTCTATGGTAATTCTTACAAATTGCTTAAGCCAAAGACGTGAATTTGTTACACAATAACATTTTAGATGCGCTTTCCTTGGATAATTCAACTAAGTATATGTTTAATAAACCAAAAATCAATTTCGCATTATCCAACACTATTATAATATTTTTTCTCATAAGATGATAAAAATGATGATATCTGTAATCCTTGCCTTGTATTTTGATTAATATTCATTTTAGAGTTTCGGACTGCAAGTACTAACTATTGTATTGTAAATTTGTGTAAGTATAAGTTTATTGTGAACAAACAAATTTCCTGTTACTAGCAGATTGGTTCCATAATTCTAATAAATCATTACTGTACAATTTGTATGTCTAACAGGATCATGTTATAAATCATTTCTCTGCCAATGTTATTCTTTTACTTAAAATACGTTTTTAGTATTAAACAAAAGTAGATGAATATAATAATAAATAGAAGATATATGAATATATGAAAGAGTGAATAGATAATACAAAAATAAGTAAAAAGATTGATTATCAAATATTTTACACAATAATTAGTTGAACTAATGATTTGTTTCATAAAGGACTAATACACTAAGTTGGTAAAAGTTGAAGGAATTTTAAAAATAGGGGAAAATATCTTCCTAATTTTCCCAAGATACCTATGGAGGTACAGCTCCACCCCAAACAATATTGATCTAAAATAGTGGTATTTCTTATAATTTATGGGTCAATTGTGAGTATCAAATATCACAAACGGAAAAAGCCTCACAGCAATCGATGAATGATGTAGGCCTATTCTAGTACTAAACGACGTACCAAATAAGAAAAGACCATGACAAACACTCTGTATTACCTGCAAATGGACATCTTTATAATCAGTTTGAGACATGCTCGAGCGGTCTGCGACGACGGCATATGATTCTCTTGAAAACCTCCTGAAAGTTGGGATGCTTTAGACCATAGATGATTGGATTGACTACGCTGTTCGCCATCATGATCATGAAGCCATAAAGGGTGGACAACCTTAATGGCCCGGGGATTACTAAGTTCACGTCTTGCGCTACAAAGCAAATCATTAGGAAACAGACAACCGTGAAAACACTCTTTGTGATCTCGTTCTCCTTTTGGTTGATGGCTTTGATCATGGGTGGACGAGAATCTTGAGATGTAGATGAAGAACCCTTTTTCTTTTGTGCCTCTGCTGAGCTTGAACCGGTAGCTTTATCATCTGCAAACTTTTCTCGAAACTGCTTATTGTGTTGCAAAACGTGGCGCAAAATCAGCCCGTAAAACGTAAAGGTGAGTAACAGGGCAGTAACCATGACAGAGCCCTGAAACATGGCATAAACTAAGAACAGTGGGTTCGCATCGGTCAAAGAGCAAATGCCGTAGTATCTTGAATAACCGAGAGTCCCGACTCCTAGAACAGGAGGTATGATCACGAATGCAATTGACCCCATCCAGATGATCAACACGACTATCGCGATATTCTTCGGAGTATTGAGACCTTGATGACCACGAATAGATCTGGTGATGACGTACCAGCGGACGAAACCGATAGCGACTAAATTAAGTACACTACAGGATATGCTGGTGAGCGTAACTCCAGCCACAATTGCACAGATGATCTCGGGAATCGGGTACCTTCCCGTTTGACTTAGGAGACCGGCGATCTGGAATGTTAAGCTAGAACACGACAAAATGTCAGCGATAGCGAGATTGACAACCAACATGTTGGTAACCGTCTGAAGCTTTTTCGTGGTGATGACGGAGAAGATTACAAGAGTATTGCCAAAGAGGCCGATAATTGCTAAACCCGCAATGACTGATGCAACGATAAATTGAACGATTGATTGAAAGCTATAGTTGGCGCTTCTATAAGATTGTGTGCTTGCTTCCATCGTTGGCAAATTGAAATTAGACTTTTTACGATATCAAATCAATATGTCTATCTGTTTTTTGTAATGACTTTGCGCTTTAAAACTTCGTATTAGCATGATGGCTCCTTGTATTATTTTCTAAGTGACCAAAATATTGAAGGCGTCTTTCAGTGATAGATCGCAGGAATGTACGTGATCAGTAGCTTATCCAAAAATATGGGAATTGCAGGTGATCAAGTCAGTATTTATATCATCTCTATTCTCTTTGCCACATTTATAATCAGGACAATTTTAAATATCGTTATGCGCGAAAAGCTCCTGACTTATTGAAGATAAGAGATTCTGAATGATATTATACTTTTCAATTCAATTTAAATCAGTTGTTGCCAACTGTGCAGTTTTATGACTTTCCATGAGTGATAGCCATGAATAAATCAATATCACAGTATGATGAGTCTGCGAACGGAAATATATTGTATGTCGGGTTCATTAGATGTAAAGTTAGAGCTTTATTGATCTTCAACCGAGCCATTAGCAAACAATAAACACATAGCCTACATAGGGGCGCAGAAACAAGAGATGCGAAGGAAAGGGGAAAGAAGATGTTACGAACCCCTTCTACTCCCTCTCGCCAACTGATGGCTTTACACATTGGTATTTTATCCACCGAGATTTGCCACCCCCGACACACACACACACACACACACACACGTCCCACATACATACAGTATCAGTGCCCCCACAATGTCTAGACCCGCGCTATGCCCCAACAGAAACCATCGAAATTCACCATCATGTAAAGTTGTGCCTTTTCATTCAATCGCTATTGTGATACTAATATTTATGTCTTCGAATCAAACCATCGTGTCTTCAATAAAACAAAATCTGCTTGGATAGCGAACTCTTGCCTGATTCATGTAGGAATATATCATGTTTGTAAAATCGTTTCTCTTTGGAAACATCTTTTTCAACTGAATGTTGAGTGCTTTAGTAACATTTATTAAGAAATATATTCTTGAAACACTGAACATGAAAAACATGCGCACAAAGGGCTTAAAAACGCTATTGTATGAGTTGGCCATATTTCTTTGGTAGATAATTATATACTCACAATAAATATTTTTAAATATCTAAAAACAATCTCTGCCAAGAAAGATATCTTACCGATTTAGATAAAACAAGATCAAATTGCGTTTAGTAAATATTGTAATGGAACTTATCGACTACTAGTAGTCTCAATTAGATATGAACAACGTGAAAGAATCATGACACCCTGTGTTCCTTTGTTCTTGATTTATTCATTTTTTCAATTATTCATGAACTCTTTATTAATTCATGCATTCAATTTTTGTTCTTCTTCAATTACCCACTCATTTAATAATACATTGTTTGCCTTTCTGTTTGTTTGCTTTTATTTCCTTTTTTGTTTGTACATGTTCACAAATTGTGTACTTCAAATTCTAGGTAATGTATTTTTTTGAGAACGTAAATAATAAATGTTATCCACTGAAAGATCCTGATTCGATCCACAATCCACTATCACTGACTGCAGGGGAAACATAAATCTCTCTTACATGACATTCCTTTTTATTTCAACCCACAAGGAAGTCTCCTCGCCCCCATCATATTCTCCTTGATCAATAGCGATGTATCTGAATGTTTTAATCCACCATGCCGTAATTATCTATGTCATTCGTGACAATGAGCATGTTACCTTTTAATAATATCTCCAAATAAATCTAGTCAACGAATCACTGATAATTTAAGGTAAACTCATCCGAATATCTTTAAATGTATACACTGACCGTGAGCTAATTAAACAGGGGAAAAAAGATACCGCGTCTTAAGCTATGATCACAACCCCAAAGAGTAGCCTGGTCTGCGGACGGGCGGCGAGTTTTTAGGGCATCGCTCGGTCGCCGCTGAAGTTTTAGCGGGGAGTTAAAATTCGGCGACGCCTGCTCACTTTTCACTCGCCGCCCGAAATACACTCGGTGCCCGTGCGGTCGCCGCCCGGGCACCGACCTAATCGAGCGCTCGCCGTCGAGCGATACATATTGCTCCGATTGTCTCATTTTCGCTCGCTGAATCACTGCAGCACAAACATAGCTCGTTCGACGTCACTACCAAACTAGCCAATCAGCTGTCAATGACGTCATATTGAATGCGGCGGCAAATATATTTTGTGAAATTATCGAGAAATTGACTATTTCTAATTGCAAACTAGTTTTATTTTTGGATGGAAAAGCAGCCATTGTTATCTTGACATTCATTGAAGCCATCAGAATAGGTTAAGTTACTTCTCAGATGATTCAAGAGGTCCATTTTGTAGATAAATTTTCAATTTCTTAGAATGTTCCACTGTGTTGCAGGGTACCGGGTGTATGCCATTGGGTGTGATGTGTTCGCGCGCTATAAGTACTGGCCATCGCGCCGTCGGGTGTATTCTCGTACTGATGTAGGTGCAAAGCTAGAATGCGTACCACGCCCACTTCCCTCTCTTATTATGCCTTTCTGAACATTCCTTTCCTTCTCAATACAATATTTTTCACCTGCCTAAGTTATTCAAACCATACCGCCTCGCCACTTCCATTACGTAATCATTAAAAGGATCCGCATATACACAATTTTCCTGCTATACGTTGTACGGGAGGTTGTACCGCAGGAAAATACAAATCTCCCTGGTATACCTTACAGTCCAAATGATAAATATGTGCCTTTAACGAAGCAGGCGACAATCGGCGTAGCAGACGACACTTGATAGTAATTTTGTATGTGAGATTGCTTTGCTAAATATAAATTACTTTGTTAATAAATATCAACTAAAATTTCTTTTACATTTCTTGAAACCATCATTGATATTTAATAATTCATGAGTGAGTAAAAGAAACATATTATATGAAATAATTGGTGGCAATTACGGGAGTTTGACGTGATGACCGATTGCACCCCTCTGTTAATAACCTAATAGTCCATGGTGTGGAATGAATATTCATGTTTTTGCTTACCTCGGCTAAATGTTTGCTTTTACTAAATTGAAAAATTACGGTGGGGGGTTGGATGAAATGGACATAATGAAATAGGCAGAAGTGATCTATGATAATTCACGCTTCTTATCTTTCGTGTGCTCGACCTATAATCTTAAAATTGCTCTGCAAACTGAATCCAAAGTTCGACTTGTTTCACATGTGCATTATAGGCAATGACGAGCTTGCAACCTTTTTTGAAAAATTACGGTGGGTGAACTTTCAAAAGTCAACGAGACATGAGGGCTCCAATGAAAGAGCTAGTGATAACGTACGTCGTGGTGGATGTGCTTTTCGTTTAAACAAAAAATGAATTTTTAACGATTTAAAAAAAAAACGTCCATAGGCTAACATGTTAGGCTGCTGACTCTGACGATATGGGGCGTTGTGAAATGAGACTAAACGGAGCAATATGTAGGTCAAAAATCGAAGCCGCTAGGTCAAAGGCTGCCGAGTGGTCGCCGCCCGGTCGCTGCTGGGAGATCAGTCGGTCACTGGAAGCCAAGTTTAATATCGGTCGGCAGCCTTTGACCTAGCGGCTACGATATTTGACCTAAATCGTTCGACGGTTTCCGCTCGTTTAGGTCGATGCCCGGGCGGCGATCGCCCGGGCACCGAGCGTATTTTGGTGTCCCGCCGATCACCGGCCGCCGGGCAATTTCTTTGAAATCTGCCGGTGGTGAATCGGTGGAACACCAGTCGGTCACTGCCGGGACGCCACCCGGAGAAGCTTGACGATTTTGCCCAGTATTGACCTAAAATCGACCGGCGACCGGCGGGAAATCGACAAGGCACCGCCCAGGCATCGCTGGGGCTCTACAGCCTACTCGACTTCTCCCAAAATCGTTGGGCGATGCCTAAATCCCAGCGGCGACCGAGCAGGCTACAAATCGGTCGGTCGCCGCTCTGAGTCGTGACCATAGCTTTAAAGTCACTATACTTGCAAGCGCACATATAGCCTTGATTGTATTTTTGTTTTAAACCTTCCAATTAACAGAAAAATTACCTTGGTTATCCTGCATAATGATCTTTTTGTTTTTGGTTATTATTAGTGTCCGTCTACGTGCCTCTACCCACTTATGTGACATATGGGTATTTTAATAGATCTGGATCCAATTAGGCAATGCTAATTCTCTGGATGTAATTCCCCTAAAAACTAAACACCACCGTCATTCTTACAAGACGCCTGACCTAATGACTAGAATTCATTACATGATAACATTCAAGATGCGCTTTCCTTGGATAATTCAATTAAGTATATGTTAAATAAACCGAAATTCAGCTTCGGATTATCCAACATAATATACCTCACTTAAGAAATCCAGTCATCTGATTGGTCGAAATTGCATTCATAAACTTTAACTATTCCAGTAAAATTCCCGGTAAAATTCCAAACCCATGTAATAGTTCTAAAACATTGTTCTAAAATCCCAGTTACCATGGTTACTGGGAAAATAGTTCAGTCTTGGTGAAATACCCATAGGTTCACATGTTAAAAAATGGTTTGAGCGATCGGGGATACCGTACGTGTACGTGTGCGAAGAATTGGTCAGTATTTGCATACAAGACAAGACAATTCCAAACAAGACAAAAATGGCTGAAGAAAGTTTCCCAAGATTTCAACTTATCAAATGCAAGACTCGCTGACAGCAAGAACAACAAAAAGGGTACGTGAAATTATCCATAAACATGTTCGTTTAGTTGCTGAAAATGCTTTTGACGAGTACCAGCATAGACGTAGACGAAAATAGATCTAGTAGTCTAGGGTGTCTGATCGCGCACCCGATGTTGTGTGCTAAAATTCTTCCCATAGAGATTGCACGCAATGCAGGGCAATTGTTACCTTCCCTTGAGCGTATAAAAAGAAATATTTCTCTCAAAGCAGTCATTAATACTATACTATTAAAATATCTGTTCTCATGAGATGATAAATATATTGATACTTGTACTCCTTGCCTTGTATTTTGATTAATATTCATTTTAGAATATGGGTTTGTAAGTAATAACTTTTGTATCGCAAATTTTTGTTAGTATTTGTTTATTGTGAATATACAAACTTTCTGTTCCTAGCGGATTGGGTTCACTATTCTAAAAAAGCACTACCGTACAATTTTTATGTCTCACAGGACCATTATAATATTATAAATCTTTCCTCTAGCAATATTGTTGTGGTAAGAAGTAATAATTCTTAGAAGATTTTTGTTAATTGTAAGTATATCACGAATAAATGCCTTACAGCAATCGATAAATGATTTAGGCTTATTATATACTTAACGATGTACCAAATATGAAAAGACC
This sequence comes from Strongylocentrotus droebachiensis, assembly GCA_035222895.1. NCBI lineage: Eukaryota > Metazoa > Echinodermata > Echinoidea > Camarodonta > Strongylocentrotidae > Strongylocentrotus > Strongylocentrotus droebachiensis. The sequence goes on along the minus strand of JAVYIG010000046.1, from coordinate 861,366 downwards.
CTGACAAACACTCTGTATTACCTGCAATTGGAATTCTTTGTAATCAGTTCGAGACACGCTCGAGCGGTCTGCGACGACGGCAAAGGATTCTCTTGAAAGCCTCTTGAAATTGAGGATGCTTCAGACCATAAATGATCGGATTGACCACGCTGTTCGCCATCAAGATCATGTAGCCATAGAGGGTGAATAGGCTTATACCGGGAATGAAGAAGTTCACACTTTGCGCTACAAAGCAAATCATGAAGAGGCAGACAACCGTGAAAACATTCTTTGTGATCTCGATCTCCTTTTGGTTGATGGCTTTGATCATGGGTGGACGAGAATCTTGAGATGTAGATGAGGAAGCCTTATTCAATTGTGTCTCTGCTGAGCTTGAATCGGAAGCTTTATCATCTGCAAACTTGTCTCGGAACTGCTTATTATGTTGCAAAACGTGGCACAATATCAGTCCGTAAAACGTCAAGCTGAGTATCAGGGCAGTAATGATGATAGCGCCCTGAAAGATGAAATTAACAAAGACCAGTGGGTTTGTATCGGTCAAACTGCATATGCCGTAGTATCTGAAATAACCGAGAGTCCCGACTCCAAGAACAGGAGGTATGATCATGAATGCAATGGACTCCGTCCAGATGATCAACACGACTATCGCAATATTCTTCGGAGTATTGAGACCTTGATGACCACGAATAGATCTGGTGATGACGTACCAGCGGACGAAACCGATAGCGACTAAAGTAGATGCGCTACAGCATACGCTGGTGAACCCAACTCCAGCCACAATTGCACAGATGATCTCGGGAATCGGGTACCTTCCCGTTTGACTTAGGATACCGGCGATCTGGAACGGTAAGACGAAACACGCCAAATTGTCAGCGAAAGCGAGATTGACAACCAAGATGTTTGTGACCGTACGAAGCTTCTTCGTGGTGATGACGGAGAAGATAACAAGAGTATTGCCAAAGAGACCAATTATTGTAAAAACTGCTAGTACCGATGCAACGATAACTCGGTGATGGAAAGCTATAGTTGGCGCTTCTACAGAAGATTGTGGACTTGATTCCATCGTTAGCGAATTAGAATAAGACTAGTAGGGTTTTTACGTTATCAAATCAATATGTCCATCCGTCTTGTAGGCGATATTGGGCTTTAAAACTTCTTACTAGCTAGATGACTGATGGTGTTAGTTTGTGAGTGTCCAAAAATTGAAGGCCTCTTCCAGTAATAGATAACACAGTTGATGTCATTCGGACATTGATATGAATCGCAAGAATGTACATGATCAGTAGCTGACATAGAAAGTGGGAATTGCATCTGATCAGGTCAGCATTTATATTATCTCTATCCTTTTTGCCACATTGATAATCATGAACTTTTTAAAACTCGTTATGTGCGAAAAGCTATTGACTTTTTGAAGATGATAGATTCTGAATGCCATTCTACTTTTCAATTAAATCTAAATCAGTTATTACCAACTGCTCGGTTTTATGACTTTTCAGGATAGATAGCCATAATTCAATGATATCACAGTACCATGAATCTGCGACCGGAAATATATTGTGTGTCGGGTTCATCAGATTTAAAGTTCTGAGCTTTATTGAACTTCAACCGAGCCATTAGCAAACATTAGCCTACATAGTGGCGCAGTAACAGGAGATGCGAAGGAAACGGAAGGGGAAAAAAGAAAGTTACGACCCCCTCCTACTCCCTCTCGCCAATTAATGGCTTTTAAAATTTTCATTTCATCCACCGAGTAGTGTCGTTCCCCCGACACACACACACACACGCACATACCCCCACATACATACAGTATCAGTGCCCCCACAATGTCTAGACGCGCGCCATGCCCCTACAGAAACCATTGAAATTCAACATCATGTGCTGTGCCTTTTTTTCTTATTCAATCGCGATTCAGATCAAAATATTTATGTCTTCGAATCAAACCATCGTGTATTCAATAAAAGAAGATCTACGTGGATTGTGAAATTATGCCTGATTCAGGAAGGAATATATTATATTTGTAAAGTCGTTTTTCCCTTTCTAACATACTTTTTCTTTCAACTGAATGTTCAGTTCTATAGTAAAAAAAAAATCAGAGTCATTGTATTGACTCACTAAACATGAAAACGTGCGCACCGAGGGCTTTACGAACCTATTGTCTGAGATGAATATTTTCTTCGGCACACATACACAGAATGTATGAATTATAGAATATTTATTGATATTCTTTGACAACAAAGTTACCTCACTGATTTGAATAACAAATATCGACTTTCTCTTTAAAGATTTTGTTGAGGAATTCATCGACTACCAGTGGTCTCAGGTAGATCTGAACCACGTGAAAGAAACATGAAACCTTATTTATTATGTGACATACAATCAATTGGTGGTGAATTTCAAGATTTATTAAATTATTATTATTTATTATTACATAAATACTTTAAATAAGAACAGTTACAACTACAAATTTCAAAAGAGACGTATTTTTAAGTCCTTTATGAAGGTAAAAGGTGATGTAGAGGCTGTTCACACCGGCAGGGATAGCGCGCGCTAGACCGCGCTATCTCTGCGGTTTGGAAGTTACAACGTCGTTTCGGTCCGCCCAACGGCGAGCCACGGCGAGCCAAAACGGCGTGCCACTGGAGCACCTCTTGGGGGTTGTCCACGAGAGATAGCGCGGTCTAGCGCGCGCTAGAAAAAATGGGGTGCTACGATAGACCGCGCTATCTCATTGCGGTGTGAACAGCCTCATAGACTGCCTTATTCTAAGGGGTACATCGTTCCAGTATTTTGAAGCAGATACAGTAATTGTCCTATCACCGGCCAATGTGCGGGTAACTGAATATGTGAGACAGAGAGGATCACTGGCTGACCTCAATGCCCTGACAGGTGTATATAAATTCAAACAGGTATCTAAATTAGTGCCTTCTTTGCTGAAGAAAGAAAACTACGATCTTCAAAACAACTACACTGAACGACCAGATACCCCTAACATGAATCCACTCTTTAAATGTACAAGGACAAAATAAAAAATAAAAAACCTTGTAAAATTATGTAAGAAATTGTCCCTTTTCATTTTAAACCCCTTTTTCTACATTCGAAACATCTCTACATTTTGAACCAATTAACAGTAAAGTTTCTATGTAATATAACATTAATTAGACGCCATTGTTCTCCTTGTGTTGTGTTTTGTGGCAGGAATTAATTCCTTGAAATGCTGGAGCGCTGTATAAACGGCTGTTACGCTAAAGCCGGGGTAATAATAAATGCGCCTCGGAATAGAATTATCTAGATAGATGACGCTTAAGAAATGCCTATTATTATTATTAGTAGTAGTACAGAATTAGTTGTAACATTAATGCCGAGGAAAACTTTTATGATATTTTGTATTTATTTATTTATTTTATTATTGGTTTATTTATTTGAGGGAACTTATTTATTGAGTTATCTATTAAATCATGAATCTATTAATAGGTATAGCACACCAAAAATAGGTAAAACAAACACATGTTATTTGATGATTGCAAATGATCAAGCTTTATGAAAGCTTCAAAAAACAAAAAACAGAATTGAAATCGGTCAATGCGTTGTGATTTTATACAATTTTTTTGATATCGCAAAACTACCGAAAAACCTGCCAGAAATGGTCAAATTGGCAAAAATGGCAAAATTCGACAGATTTGACAATTTAATTTATCACTTTCTTGGACACAAATACTAAATTAAATTATCAGACACTAAAATATCATCTTTGTGGTAAAAAATACAAAAAAGAAAAAAACAGAAGCAAACCAAAAAAGTCTTTTTCGCCATTTTTGCGAATCTGCAGATATGAAAAAGTTGTGAAAATAACTAAGTCCGTCTAATAAATATGTGCATATGTAATCAAATCAAAACCGAACATGATACATCAATGAAACCTATTTATATCAGACAGGTATGGAAATATTTTTTTTTTGAAGAAAAAATAAATTATGAATATTCATCAAATATACAAATTAGATCATTTCAACTAATTATATATATAGGAAAGTCAAACTGTTCATTTTGTTGGCATTTTTTTAAATCATATATTTATAGATCATATTTACACCAAATATTAACATTAAATTCCAAATATTTTTGCAATGCCAATAAAATATGGCGATGGAAATTACTTGGATCACCGTCACAGCTATTTTCTCATATGTTTCACAAATTATTCAGAAAAACCGAACAAATGATAAGAATCTGCGGACTTTCAGCTACATCACAGTATATATATTTTTTTAAATGTCACATTTGAGGATTTATGACGATTTTCCGAGAAACCATTCAATTCAACAGGCCATAACATTCCACAGGGATCGAATTTCCGAGAAAAACAAAGTTTGGTGACCCCAGTACAGTTGTGGCTACCTTAAGTGTCAATAACAAATTGATTTAATGAGTGAAACACAGAATATTGCATTTTTGTAGGGGAGATTTATACATTGAAGTGCATTTTCACCACGCAGAATAACAGTCAATGGGCGATCAGCGGGCCATGTCACATATGGCTGAAAAGACAATATTCTAATTAATAATTTAACGTATTTTCCACATGCCTATAACAATGAAACTACACAGAATTGTAGTTAAAGGTATGCCTGAAAGATATGTAAAATAAAAAATTAAAAATATTGTTCAGTTTTTTTTAAAAATAAATTTACGAAAATTGCTATTTCTACCAACTGACTGCTGTTGTGTGTGTGTGTATGTGCATGGGGCAGGCTGTGTGCACAGGCAGTGTGATCACCCTACTATTAATCGTAAATTCTTTATTAATTCATTTATTCAATCATCTTTATCTTCAATTATCCTATCATTTATTATGAATAATAGCCATGTTTGCCTTTTTCTTATTAGATCTAAAATAATGGTATTACTTAGAAGATTTGTTGTTATTTTTTTTTTCACGAATGGAAAAGGCTTCACAGCAATCGATTAATGATTTAGGAATATTTTACTACTAAATGACGTACGAAATAAGAACAGACCTTGACAAACACTCTCTGTATAACCTTTAATCGCAATTCGTTGTGATCAGTTTGAGACACGCTCGAGCGGTCTGCGACGACGGCATAGGATTCTCTTGAAAGCCTCTTGAAAGTTGGGATGCTTCAAACCATAGATGATCGGATTGACCACGCTGTTCGCCATCATAATCATGAAGCCATAGAGGGTGGACAGGCTTGCACCTGGAATTACGGAATTCACACCTTGCGCTACAAAGCAAATTATGAAGAGGCAGACAACGATGAATACATTCTTTGTGATCTCGATCTCCTTTTGGTTGATGGCTTTGATCATGGGTGGACGAGAATCTTGAGATGTAGATGAGGAACCCTTGTTCTGTTGTGTCTCTGCTGAGCTTGAATCGGTAGCTTTATCATCTGCAAACTTGTCTCGAAACTGCTTATTATGTTGCAAAACGTGGCGCAAAATCAGTCCGTAAAACGTCAGGGTAAGTACCAAGGCAGCAATGATGACAGAGCCCTGAAACATGACATAAACGAAGGCCAGTAGGTTTGTACCAGTCAAAGTGCAAATGCCGTAGTATCTGGAATAACCGAGAGTCCCGCCTCCTAGAACCGGAGGTATGACCATGAGTGCAATTGACGCCATCCAGATGATCAACACGACTTTTGCAATATTCCTCGGAGTATTGAGACCTTGATGACCACGAATAGATCTGGTGATGACGTACCAGCGGACGAAACCGATAGCGACCAAATTAGATACACTACAACATACGCTGGTGGACGTAACTCCAGCTACAATTGCACAGACGATCTCGGGAATCGGGTACCTTCCCGTTTGACTTAGGAGACCGGCGATCTGGAATGGTAAGATGGAACACGTCAAAATGTCAGCGACAGCGAGATTGACCACCAAGACGTTAGTGACCGTTCGAAGCTTTTTCGTGGTGATGACGGAGAAGATAACAAGAGCATTGCCAAAGAGGCCGATAATGGCTAATCCCGCTAGGACTGATGCAACGATAAATCGATGATGGAAAGCTATAGTTGGCGCTTCTACAGAAGATTGTGGACTTGCTTCCATCGTTGGCGAATTAAAATAAGACTTGTGGGATTTTTAAGTTATTAATTCAATATGTCCATCTGTTATTAGACGATTTCTGCGGTTTAAAACTTCTTATTAGCTTGATGGCTGATGGTGTTATCTTGGAGTGTCCAAAATATTGCAGGCGTCTTTTAGTTATAGAAAGCGTAGTTTATGTCATTCGGACAACGATGGGAATCGCAGAAAATGTACGTGATCAGTAGCCGATACAACAACTGGGAAATGCAGTTGATCAAGTCAGCATTTATATTATCTTTATTCTTTTTGCCACATTGATTATCATGAACTTTTTTAAAACTCGTTGACTTTTTGAAGATGATAGATTCTGAATGTCATTTTACTTTTCAATTAAATCTAAATCAGTTGTTTCCAACTGATCGATTTATGACATTTCAAGATTTGTAGACATGATTCAATGATATCACAGTAGGATGAATCTGCGACCGGAAATATATTGTGTGTCGGGTTCATTGCATGTAAAGTTAGAGCTTCATAGAATCTCCACCGAGCCAATAGCAAACAATATACACAGTAGGGGCGCAGAAACAAGAGAGGCAAAGGAAAGAGAAGGGAAGAGAAGATGTTACGACCCCCTGCTACTCCCTCTCGCCAATTAATGGCCTTTAAAATGTGCATTTCATTCATCGAGTAAGACCTGTGTCGCCCCCCCCAAACACCACACATACATATACACACGCACGCGCGCGCACACACACACACACACACACAACGTACCATACAGTTCCAGTGCCCCCACAAATTCTAGACCCGCGCTATGCCACTACATAAACCAGTGAAATCAAGCATCATGTAAAACTGTGCCGTTGTGATTGCAACCGGCATACATTTTTCTTTATTCAATCGCGGTTCAGATTAAAAAAAATCTTTATGTCTTTGTATCAAACCATCGTGTATTCAATAAAAAGATCTGTTTGGATTGTGAAATCCTTGCCTGATTCAGGTAGGAATATATTATATTTTAAAAATCGTTTTTCCCCTTTCAAACATATTTTCTCTTTCAACTGAATGTTCAGTTTAATAGTAATTTTTTTCTTCAAAGTCATTGTATTGAAACACTTAACATGAAAACGGCGCACTGAGGGCTTTACAAACCTATTGTATGAGTTGAATATTTTTCTTCGGCATACATACACAGAATGTATAAATTATAGAATATTCAAAAGCATTCTTTGCCAACAAAGTTACCTTACTGATTTGAATAACAAAGCTCGATTTTCTCTTTATGGATATTGTTGAGGAATTAATCGACTACCAGTGGTCTCAGGTAGATCTGAACCACGCGAAAGAAACATGAAACCTTATTCACTATGTGACATACATTCAATTGGTGGTGAATTTCAATATTTAATAAATTATTATCATTTATTATTACATAAATACCTATATTAAGAACTATTACATCTACAAACTTCAAAAGAGATGTATTTCAAGGCTTTTATGAAGGTAAAAGGTGATGTAGACTGCTAATTCTAAGTGGTAGATCATTCCAGTATTTTGAAGCAGATACAGTAAAAGTCCTATCACCGGCCAATGTGCGGGTAACTGAATATGTGAGATAGAGAGGATCACTGGCTGACCTCAATGCCCTGACAGGTGTAGATAAATTCAAACAGGTATCTAAATTAGTGCCTTCTTTTCTGAAGAAAGAAAACTATGATCTTCAAAACAACTACACTGAACGACCAGATACCCCTAACATGAATCCACCATTTAAATGTACAAGAAAAAAAGAAAAAAAACCAACATTGTAAAATTATGTAGGAAATTGTCCCTTTTCATTTTAAACCCTTTTTTCTGCATTCGAAACATCTTTACATTTTGAACCAATTACTAGTAAAGTTTTTATGCAATATAACATAAATTAGACGCCATTGTTCTCCTTGTGTTAAATAGTACAGAATTAGTGGTAACATTAATACCGAGGAAAACTTTTATGATATTTTGTATTTATTTATTTATTTTGTTATTGGTTTATTTATTTTAGGGAACTTATTTTATCTATTAAATCATGAATCTATTAATCATAAATTCTTTATAAATTCCTTTATTCAAACCTCTTTATCTTCAATTACCCTTTCATTTATTATAAATAATAGCCATGTTTGCCTTTTTTGTTATTAGATCTAAAACAGTGGTATTTCTCAGAAGATTTTTTGTTAATTGTGAGTATATCACGAATGGAAGAGGCCTCACAGCAATCGATTAATGATTTAGGCCTATTTTACTACTAAATGGCGTACGAAATAAGAACAGACCTTGAGAAACACTCTCTGTATTACCTTTAATCGCAATTCTTTGTGATCAGTTTGAGACACGCTCGAGCGGTCTGCGACGACGGCATAGGATTCTCTTGAAAGCCTCTTGAAAGTTGGGATGCTTCAGACCATAGATGATCGGATTGACCACGCTGTTCGCCATCATGATCATGATGCCATAGAGGGTGGACAGGCCTGCCCCGGTGCCTATGGAGTTCACGCCTTGCGCTACAAAGCAAATTATGAAGAGGCAGACAACAATGAATACATTCTTTGTGATCTCGATCTCCTTTTGGTTGATGGCTTTGATCATGGGTGAACGAGAATCTTGAGATGTAGATGAGGAAGCCTTGTTCTGTTGTGTCTCTGCTGAGCTTGAATCGGTAGCTTTATCATCTGCAAACTTGTCTTGGAACTGCTTATTATGTTGCAAAACGTGTCGCAAGATCAGTCCGTAAAACACCAAGGTGAGTATCAGGGCAGTAATGATGACAGCGCCCCGAAAGATGAAATTAACGAAGGCCAATGGGTTTTTATCGGACAAAGTGCATAAGCAGTAGTATCTGTAATAACCGAAAGTCCCTACTCCTAGAGCAGGAGGTATGATCATGAGTGCAATTGACTCCATCCAGATGATCAGCACGACTTTCGCAATGTTCTTTGGAGTATTGAGACCTTGATGACCACGAATAGATCTGGTGATGACGTACCAGCGGACGAAACCGATAGCGACTAAATTAGATGCGCTACAGCATACGCTGGTGGCCGTTACTCCAGCTACAATTGCACAGACGATCTCGGGAATCGGGTACCTTCCCGTTTGACTAAGGAGACCGGCGATCTGGAATGGTAAAACGGAACACGCCAAATTGTCAGCGAAAGCGAGATTGACAACCAAGATGTTTGTGACCGTACGAAGCTTCTTCGTGGTGATGACGGCGAAGATAACAAGAGTATTGCCAAAGAGACCAATTATTGTAAAAACTGCTAGTACCGATGCAACGATAACTCGGTGATGGAAAGCTAAAGTTGGTGCTTCTACAGGAGATTGTGGACTTGCTTCCATCGTTGGCGAATTAAAATAAGACTTGTGGGATTTTTAAGTTATCAAATCAATATGTCTATCTGTCTTTTAGGCGATTTTGGGCTTTAAAACTTCTTACTAGCTAGATGACTGATGGTGTTTTTTTGTGAGTGTCCAAAAAATTGAAGGCGTCTTCCAGTGTTAGATAACACAGTTGATGTTATTCGGACATTGATATGAATCGCAAGAATGTACGTGATCACTAGCTGACACAGAAAGTGGGAATTGCATCTGATCAAGTCAGCATTTATATTATCTGTATTATTTTTGACACATTTATAATCATGACATTTTTAAAATTCGTTATGCGCCAAAAATTATTGACTTATTGTAGATAATATATTCTGAATGACATTCTACGTTTCAATTAAATCTAAATCACTTGTTGCCAACTGTTCGGTTCTATGATTTTTCAAGATTTACTGCCATGAATTAAAGATATCACCGTAGGATGAATCTGCGACCGAAAAGATATTGTGTGTCGGGTTCATTTGATGGAAAGTTAGAGCTTCATTAAACTTCCACCAAGCCATTATCAAACAATATGCACATACATAGTGGCGCAGAAACAAGAGAGGGGAAGGAAAGGGAGGGGTAAAGAAGATGTTATGACCCCCTCCTACTCTCTCTCGCCAATCAATGGCTTTTAAAATTTGCATCTCATCCACCGAGTATGACCGGTGTCGTTCCCCCGACACCACCACACACACGCATGCACTCACGCCCCACAAAAATACATTGCCAGTGCCCCCACAATGTCTTGACCCGCGCTATGCCACTACAGAAACCAGTGAAATCAAGCATAATGTAAAGCTGTGCCATCATGATTACATCCGCAAGACATTTTTCTTTGTTCAATCGCGATTCAGATCAAAATATTTATGGCTTCGAATCAAACCATCGTGATTCAATAAAAGACGATCTACGTGGATTGAGAAATTGTGCCTGATTCAGGTAGGAATATATTATATTTGTAAAATCGTTTTTCCCTTTCAAACATACTTTCTCTTTCAAAAAAAATGTTCAGTTCTATAGTAAAATTCTTCAAAGTCATTGTATTGAAACAGAGGAAACCGACCCCAAGTTATAACTTTACTTATTCTGAGAGATTTATTATATTATTGCCCATAAATCTACAAGATTCCCCACCAAAGTGTATGAGAGAGGTATAAAGCAGAAATAAAGTACAGTTTTTCAGCACGACATGGACATCGCCATTTTCTTGATAATATGACGTACTATGCGAAGTCGTTTATCAAGTAAATGTACCAAATTTATGGATGCTTTTTTCCCAGACGTGTGTGGTGATGAAGCATTTTATTCACCTGCTATTATCCTTTGTACTATAATTACCAGAACGCAAATTACATAAATAAGTTAGTGCACTTCTGGGGTGAAGGTTTCTCATAAATGAAATAGATTTGTCAACTGCTATAGTGTAGTATTTATAAATGAATTTTGTTACAATTGTGCCCCTATATTATTTATTTTTCACTTTATATCATTTCTATCATCTCAGTTATTATTTTTTTTAGTGAAAAGTAAAGGTTTCGTTATTGATTTAAAAATTCTTTCCAACTAAAGCCGGGTGCATGTTGCATGATACATGTACAACTTCAACAGGTACGTTACATTTTAAGAAAATGGCTGCGCCTATATCATGCTGAAAGGCATCACATCATGCCAGGAATATGTTCATTAATATATATCTTGTACATTTTCGTAAGGAATATTGTACATCAAAGGGCAGGAATACATCTCTTTTTTCAGAATACCTACACTTATTCTTTGGGTTTAGGTTTCCTTTAACATGAAAACGTGCGCACCGAGGGCTTCACAAACCTATTTTATGAGTTAAACATTTTTCTTCGGCACACATACCCAGAATGTATGAATTATAGAATATTCAAAAACATTCTTTGCCAACAAAGTTACCTCACCGATTTCAATAAAAAAAGATCGACTTTCTCTTTATAGATTTTGTTGAGGAATTCATCGACTACCGGTAGTCTTAGGTAGATCTGAACCTCGTGAACGAAACATGAAACCTTATTCACTATGTGACATACAATCAATTAGTGATGAATTTCAAGATTTATTCACTTAGTGCCTTCTTTGCTAAAGAAAGAAAATACGATCTTCAAAACAACTACACTGAAAGACTAGATACTCTTAAAATAAAACAACTCTTTAAATGTACAAGAAGAGAAAAAACCCAGAACATTCGTTCCAACCTTGTAAAATGATGTCCCTTTTCTTTTAAACCAATTTTCCACATTCGCAGCATTTTATTTTAAACATAATTACTAGTAAAGTTTCTGTGCAATATAACATTACTTGGACGCCATTGTTCTCCTTGTTTAAAATACTACATAATTAGTTGTATCATTAATGCAGATGAAAACTGTTATGATACTTTTTTTTCTTTTTCAGTCATTGGTTTTTGTTCATTTTTGGAAAGTAATTTATTGAGTTATCTATTCATCATGAATTTCTATATTAATCCATTCATCCAATCCTTTTTTCTTCAATTACCCGATCATTAATTTAAAGCCTGTTTGCCTAGTTCTTATTTGATCGTTCCTATTGTGACAAAAGAAAAATCAATAAATTCCATGTAATTTGTCCCAAAATGTTTAACTAATAATCGATTGAAAATATCGAAAGTGTATGATAACGATTGCATGAAGCTTACCAAAGGTACAACTCCATCCTGTACAATTTTGATCTAAAATAGTGGTATTTCTTAGAAATGTTTTATTAATTGTCAGAATATCACGAATAAGAAAGGCCTTACAGCAATCGATAAATGATTTAAGCCTATGCTAATACTTAACGATGTACCAAATAAGAAAAGACCCTGACAAACACTATGTATTACCTGCAATTGGAATTCTTTGTAATCAGTTTGAGACACGCTCGAGCGGTCTGCGACGACGGCAAAGGATTCTCTTGAAACCAATTGAACACCAATTGAAATTTCAATTGGTTTCAATTGGTTTCAATTGGTCTCAATAGGTTTTAACAGGTTTCAATGGGACCTCAGATGTTTTCAATTGGTCCAGATTGGCCCCATTGACCTAGGCCCCATTAGACTTTAATGGGTCCCCAATTGGTTTCAATTGGTCCGGATTGGCCCCATTGGACAAATTGGACCCATTGGCCTAGGCCCCATTAGACTTTAATGGGTCCCCAATTGGTTTCAATTGGACCAATTGGCCTTAATTTGGACTTCAATTGGTCCCATTGAAACCAACAAATCTAGGCATCTCATGAATATTCATTATCACTTTACACGTGTCACAGAAAAATAAGTTTATCATGATTTGTTAAGCAAATTATGACAATGCACATCAATTTTGTGATTTCTTTATTCCTTCAGCAAATATTAACCAATAGATTATTTTGTCTGATCATGTTACAATTACATTCACGTTTTAGCAATAGATATATTGATTTATATATTGATTATATGATTACTAACCAAGAAACAATATACATATTTAGTATATATATTTGTACGAGCCAATGTCACTGTAAATGAAACTCTTGAATTCACTTCAAATGATCTTTGTGATAAAGTTAATGCAAATGAGATTGGAATATACCTAATTGGTGGACAGTTGCCAATATCGATTATGAAGTATCAATAATTTATTACTGGTTCTTCTAACTGGATCGATTTACCAATTGAATCCCCATTGAATGCCCCATTGAATCCCAATTCAATACCAATTGGCAATTTGGAGTAAATGGAAAGTGAAACAATGGGTACCCATTGAAACCAATTGGCAATTGGTCCCCATTGGAACCAATTGGCAATTGGTCCCCAATTTGGAGTAAATGGAAAGTGAAACAATGGGTACCCATTGAAACCAATTGGCAATTGGTCCCCATTGGAACCAATTGGCAATTGGTCCCCATTGGTTTCAATGGGTACCCATTGTTTCACTTTCCATTTACTTCAAATTGGATTCAATGGGGATTCAATTGGATTTTCGTCCTGGGATGCTTCAGACCATAAATGATCGGATTGACCACGCTGTTCGCCATCAAGATCATGTAACCATATAAGGTGGACAGGCTTGCACCGGGAATTACGAAGTTCACGCTTGACGCTACAAAGCAAATCATGAAGAGGCAGACAACAATGAAAACATTCTTTGTGATCTCGATCTTCTTTTGGTTGATGGCTTTGATCATGGGTGAACGAGAATCTTGGGATGTAGATGGAGATGCCATGTTCTTTTGTGCCTCTGCTGAGATTGAACCGGTAGCTTTATCATCTGCAAACCTGTCTCGGAACTGCTTATTGTGTTGCAAAACGTGGCGAAAGATCAGTCCGTAAAACGTAAAGGTGAGTAACAGGGCAGTAATGATGACAGAGCCCTGAAACATGACATAAACGAAGGCCAGTGGGTTTGTATCGGTCAAAGTGCAAATGCCGTAGTATCTTGAATAACCGAGAGTCCCTACTCCTAGAACAGGAGGTACGATCATGAGTGCAATTGACTCCATCCAAAGGATCAACACGACTATCGCGATATTCTTCGGAGTATTGAGACCTTGATGACCACGAATAGATCTGGTGATGACGTACCAGCGGACGAAACCGATAGCGACTAAATTAGATACACTACTGCATACGCTGGTGTATCCAACTCCAGCCACAATTGCACAGATGATCTCGGGAATCGGGTACCTTCCCGTTTGACTTAAGAGACCGGTGATCTGAAACGGTCAAAATGTCAGCGAAAGCGAGATTGACCACCAATATGTTGGTGACCGTACGAAGGTTTTTCGTGGTGATTGCGGAGACGATGACAAGAGTATTGCCAAAGATGCCGATAATTGCTAAACCCGCTAGGACTGATGCAACGATAGCTCGATGATGGAAAGCTATAGTTGGCGCTTCTACAGGAGATTGTGGACTTGCTTCAATCGTTGCCGAATTGAAATTAGACTTGTGGGAATTTTGCGTTTGGCAATCAATATGTCCATCTGTTTTTTAAATGACTTTGCGCTTTAACATTTCTTATTAGCTGGCTGATGGCGTTATTTTAAAACAGTCCCACAAGATTGAAGGCGTCTTCCAGTTCATGTCATTCGAACGTTGATGGGAATCGCAAAAATGAACGTGATCAGTAGCCGATACAAAAAGTGGGAATTGCAGGTGATCAATTCAGCATTTATATTATCTCGATTCTTTTTGCCACATTTCTAATCATGAAAATAGTAAAATTAGTTATGCGCGACTGTGCACTATGCACCTTACCCGCACGATATTGTATAACCATGCGTATCGAAACTTCCAAGTGAATGGCGACGGGTACAATGCTCAATCGTAAATGCGAATAACGCACAAAGCATGCAAAATAGTTTCGATGTGCTATGGACTTTGGGACTCTTTCTTTGCATTTTAGACCATTGTTATCTTCTTGTAGTCGGCGCGAACCTATGTATAACGGGACTGTATGTACCATGGGTGTCGATCCCGAAGGGGGGGGGGGGGGGATGGGGGGATACACCCCCCCAATATTTCAGGTGGGGGGAGGCGGGTGGCCTGTACAATCATCCCCCCCCCCCAATAATTCACCATTAAAAAAAAATGAAGTGAAAAATTAATGATGAGAGCCCGATGACAGTAGTTAATGGTTATTACTCGCAAGATGACCATCAATATACACATTTTGCTATCTCATTTTCATAATACATACATATATAAATAGAAGTAAATGAGACAGCCGTATATGAAACAAGAATAAATTGAATTCTCGCTCATACGGGTTCATCAGGAATTGATCAATTTATTCAATTTATTCAATCAACAGCATCATAGAAATGCAGTGCGCGAAATGCAAAGCCGCAGCGTCGAAAAAGCAACGAGCTAAATGTTAAGCGCGAAGCGCAAAAATGCAAAAAAAGAAGTAGAGAGTGGGAGAGAGAGAGAGATAATGAGAGACAGAGAGGATAATAACCCGGGTAGCAAGCCCATGTGGGACCCATACCAAACTGGGCCCAAATGGGTATGCCCAGCTTAATCCCATCTGGTACCCATATTGGTTAACCCAGATATATCCCATGTGGGTTAACCCATGTGTTACCCATATGGGCATATTCATATTCTACCCATATGTGTACGCCCAGCTCATTCCCATCTGGGACCCATAAGGGCTGGCCCAGATATATCCCATATGGGTTACTAAATATGGGCCCCATATGGGCTTGCTACCGGGGAAAAAGGGAAAATGGGAAGAAACGGACAGAGAAAAAAGAAGGGGGAAGAGAAAAGGAAGAAAGACAAGAGAAAGACGGTTTTGTCCAAATGGCAGCATGTAGGAGACGAAACTTTCAGTTTGTTCCCTGATTCATACTCAGTAACTATTTTGTTTTATTGATTTCATCCATTTCTTTGTTTATTTATATCTCTACATGTAAAACATTTGAAGAGCTATTTTCCGAAAGGAGCAAAATAATGATATACATTTTCCTCTATTTACCTTGAACAAAATTATTAACCTAAATTACGAGAGAAATTATGAACACATGCATGTTTTAATAACATCTTTCAATAGACACCTGAACAAAATCGGGTAAACAAAGAGTTCTTTCTTAAATTACACACATGGATCTAGTGCCTCTTGAAAATAAACAAACAATATAACAGAATACTCCAGTTCAATATTTTGGAGAAAGATTGATATGTCACAACTTATTTTTGTTTTATTGAACAGCTGATGTAGGCCTATGTATTGTTTTCAAACGTAACAGGCATAAGAATGTCCTTTTTCTAGTTTTCAAATCTATGAAGTTTTCGTTAGAATCTATGTATGTTTCATTCAAATTAATGAATAATGTGCTTCTTTCGCTATTTAGTCATTCGATTTGGCGCAACACGATTTCTGACATCGCGAAGGTGTACTTTTAGCATTTGAATTCATTTGCAGCATTCAAATTAGTACTTTGTGCACTTAAATTGATGGTCAATATACATTTCTCGTTTATTACACACTTTTTTTAGTTCATTCTTTTTCTTTCAAGATTGTTTTTTCCATGTGTATTTCACCATATTTTATTTTCTTGCATTTATACACTTATATACTTTTAGATTTATCTGATATTCATCATCCTTTAAGTTTGATTGTTAAGAAGAAAAAAAACAACGACTTTTATACATCTACGGACTTGATGGTCTCAATATTTGTGTACATTTTTATGTATGGAAGTTGTTTGTCTCGTGTTTCATCATAAATTTATCACATTTTCATTATGGAGGAATGGTACAATATTGTGACTGGGGTAGGTATTTTTGTGTCCCCACTTTTCCGGGGTATATGAACATGTCCGTGCAGAAATGCCATATCCCTTGATTTCGCCCCTTCTTTACCTAATGTCTGACTACACCTATATGCATTGTCCTCAAAATTAATAAATAGAATAACAGAAAAAACCTAATGGCAAATCATGCATTTAATTGCATTTTTTTAAAACTGTAAACGTGGGTTGTATTGCTTCCCCCTAACATTCCTAACTTGAGTAAACATAATTCGAATACGAATGACAGGTGTTAATTTGAATGATAAAAATGACGCCTCGACAAGTGACGATTAATTTGAATGCTAGTTGAGCAGTTTCTAAATTAAATGACAGATCTATGAAACCCTTCGACCAAAATTCTAAATTGAATACTAAAACGGGGAAATTGAATGATAATTGGCATGGCAAAGCCGATCTGCGCTAACTTAAATGCAAAGTAAATGAATTCGAATGACAAACTCGCGAATTTCGCCGTGAAATCCTATATTAAGTTTGAAGTTTTGTTTATAACACCCTTCCAATAATAATGCACCTTCTAAGAAAAAAATAGTGCTCTGGTCAAGGCCTTAGGGGAATATTATGCTTATATTTTAGAGCGTATCTGGTATGATAAGTATATCTGGGTGACGATGGAGATAATGGAAGTTTGTTGTTTGGTAGTTGGAACGTAAGTGCTCTGGTCAGGGCCTTAGGGGAATATTATGCTTATATTTTAGAGCGTATCTGGTATGATAAGTATATCTGGGTGACGATGGAGATAATGGAAGTTTGTTGTTTGGTAGTTGGAACGTAAGTTTTATATTATATTTTTAAGAAACAGACAGTTTGTTTGAGATCAGGAGTGGAAATTTTCTGCCATTTTGAGAACCAAATTTTGCATCAGTTATATTTTGTTTCATTGAATTGAGTTTCCCGCAGAGAGGATTCAGTTGGTTTAATTAAAGAAGGAAGTGAGTCAAATGAAGAACCAAAAGCAATATGTTTTTCATTTACTAATGAGAATTTTTTTTTTTTAGATCTCCTTACACAGAATATTGGAATGGGGTTTTCACGATGAATATTGTTTGGAGACATCAATATTCATAAAATGTATGTTTCTATCACCAGGAAATAAAGAATTTTCTGTCTACATGAACCTTTCCTAGTTGCTTATTAATGCATTTGGCCACTGGTAGCATAATACTTTCACAAGCTGATATCCTTCACCATTGGATTTTTTTTGGGTAATGTCTAAATTTCGTTTAAAAATAGATGATATCAGTCTGGTAGGCCTACACTGCAGGCAAGAGTCAGGACTAACATTAAGCATATTATTAATTGTATTACCACTCTTATATTATCTGAATGTTATCTTTATTGAGGGTGACATGAATAAGTTAATAACTTGGAAGGGAGGGGTGCAACCTGTCACACGCTTCTACCTCTTGGTTGCTTTGATCCATTGCCGAAAATATTTTGGCACCTATCATCCCCCCAACCACGGATACAAATCGACACCCCTGACCAATCAAGACCGATACTGAACTACTCGATGATGGAAAGCCATTGTATATATAGCTCTGTAGGAGTTCCTAGACTCACTTCCATCCACGATTCGCTAATTTCAAGTGAGATCGTTACCGTATTTTGTTACGTTCAACATTTACCTAAAAAGAAAAATGAAACAGCTTATGGTCTGATCGTTTTTAAATTTCCAAAACTACTTTTCTATTTGTCTAACAGTTACAAGACGAAGAATGCTTGAATTTTAAAATAAAATATATTTTGACATTCCAATGCCATTCACAGTTTTGTTCGATTATTTTAGAGTTGCCTCATTGCATAGTAGTATTACTGGACTAAGTCCATTTTAATTAAAAGAGAGTCCAAAACGATTATGACAAATTGACCAACCTATATGAGTTGATACATTAGTTGGTTAAGAGGGGAAAATATATAATTATGCAAGCAAAAACAAATTGCGATTTGTTAATTCGCGACAAAACGGAAAACACCAATACAAGTTATTTGCGACTCGACACGAACTAGCAGTTCGTAGATACTACCAGGTTATACAGGAATCAAGCCAGAATGCTGTTGGTACGAAGTGAAGGTTTCCAAGTGAACGTTTTTCCCCTTTCTCAACGGTTCACATTTATCCGCTTTTGAAGTTTTAAATATCTTTGATTTTTAGCAGTCAGATAGTTATTGATTGGCAAAGAACGTAACTGATGCGCGCTCTACTTCAGGCTATAGATCTCTTAAAACCAGTATTGTTTTTTTTTCATGGGTTTTAGTAGGTCTACAACAAGGCAGAGCCATACTCCCAGAGAAAGCGATGATCATAACATGCAAATATCTTCGATCAAGCCATTAACAAAAAATGACTACAGAATTCGAGTTCAATGTTATCATATCATTGCCGTTACCTCTTTCCCCCTCTAAAACTCCACCTTTCACCCCCTCCCCCTTTCTCTCTCTCTCCCTCTCTCTCATGTTCCTCCTTATTGTCAATATCTTTGTTATGATATCAATTTCATAGTTCCTTTTATTGATTTGCAAAATTACTCCATTTACAAGGTATCATAGTTACCAGCTAGGCAACATTCGAATGTGATCTCGAGGAATTATATCTAGGGGAAACATCACTTTGCTGAATTCATTGGCAAACAGAATTGTAATCCTATGGTTTTGTTTAGACAATGTAAAAATAAAGGTGATGCTGAAAACAGAATTTGCATCGTATTATGTGCAATCTAGGAAAAGAGTACCAACTTAAGATAACTCTTATAGTCCACGGCTAATAAAGCCGTATTCAACCCTTTCTCAATGAAATTAAGATGACAAAATCTGGAGGAATCATTCTTAACCCCTTTTTGAATGATCCAGACTGTTTAAGCTCAGGGAGGTTTAGGCCTAGAGATCAGTGAACAGCAGAACTGCAACGGAGGTTTTACGGGGAGGGGTCAACCCCCTCTCAAAAAATATTCCTCAAGTCCTCAAACCATAACGGAATGTTGCCCACTTGAAGAAAAAAGGGCGATTTGTGCGTGAGAGATAACCGCCACCTATCTTAAAGTGACTCGGTAACATTGCCTCAGAGTCTGAATCAAAAATCCTGGATTTAGTTCATACTGCAATCATAATTATAAACATTTATGTCAGGAATCCCATGAATTACGGGGAGGGGTCAACCCCCTCTCAAAAAATATTCCTCAAGTCCTCAAAATTTCCGCGAGGCACATGTAGAAAACGAGCGCTAAACCCCTAAGCCCCTAAAGATCCCAAGCAACCCCAAAGATTATTCTTTAAGAACCGCTACTGCCCCACCTTTTTCAAACGCCTATGGAAGGTCCCCTTTTTAGTCTAATGTTCCATTGGTTCTACGGTGTTGTGTACACCAAGTCCTCAACCATAACGGAATGTTGCCCACTTGAAGAAAAAAGGGAGATTTGTGCGTGAGAGATAACCGCCACCTATCTTAAAGTGACTCGGTAACTTTGCCTCAGAGTCTGAATCAAAAATCCTGGATTTAGTTCATACTGCAATCATAATTATAAACATTTATGTCAGGAATCCCATGAATTTTACAAGCCGATCACCTGTCTGATTATCAAGATATTTATGATTGGAAATCGAAATTTAATTTTTCGTTTTCCTAACTGTTTTTATACCACTACAGTCTATTGAGGGGAATTGAGTATGATAAAACCGGTCACTCAAAGATTTTTCACTTTTTTGAGGCACTTTTTTGCGACAGATGACTTCGAGCTGAACGGACGGTTTGAGCGGAGCTCCTGCCACCCATTAAGATTACACGTTACACAACGCAAATGATGGCATCCCATGGCCCGAGGCCCACTACCCGACAAACTGCAAGTAAGCAGCCAGCCCCATCGGCTCCCCCGACTGACAAAGTTCGCTCGCCTACCTCGACTGACAAAGTTCGTTCGCCTACTACCCCGGATCCCTCTAATGCGGTTTTACAACGAGACATTGCAGACTTTTCAGATAAAATATTATCTAAACTTGATAATATCAATACCGAGCTACAATCATTTCATCGTCGCCTAACAGATGTGGAATCTTCAGTGGAGTTTAACTCTGCCAAAATATCTGAAGTAGAAAACTCCATACCAGCTAGCATCGCGCCCCTTCAAGAGGAGATATCTAATCTAAAAGAAAAACTGCTTCTGATGGAAATCTACAACAGAAAGCCAAATCTACTATTCTACGGGGTTGAAAGCGAACCAAACGAGGATATCTATCGCACGCTTTGTAAAGTTTTCATCCATCTTGGAATAGATGAGGAAACCGCCAAACAGATCCAAATGATCAACGCCCACAGATTACCCTATCGCAACCAACCTAGGACCCCAGACGCCGGTGCCCCAGCCCGTTCCCGACCCGCTCCGATAATCGCTAAATTCGTCAAGATGCCTGACAGAGATCTCATTCTTTCTTCTTTTGAGAACCAAAGACGCCCGAAGGAAACATCGCAGCAACTAGGAAACGCAGCGGAAATGCGACATGCACCACCGCCTCCCCCTCGCATAACGGTTAGGACGGACCTCCCTCCCACCCTGAAGGCTCATCGCGGCCATCTTGCTGAAATTGGTTACAAGTTGCGAAAGGAGAAAAACCAATCTACGAGAATAAGGTTGCAAGGTGCTAAAATCGTCCTCCAATGGAAGGAGAAAGGTACTACCACATGGAATCCCTACAGAGAATGAACAAATCCATCATCATTTCAGGTGACACAAACAATTATTCATCTTTTAATTTGAGGTCCGAAAAACGAAAAGTGATATAAGTGAGTAAAGTAAACGAGAAGTTTATGAAATCATACTTATAATTATATTCTATGTCACTTTAATATCACCGTATATTGCTTGCATCGAGTTTCAAATACCTTGCTTAGAAATAACAATAATACATGAAAAGTAAATCTTTGTTTTGAATTTTGAATTTCTGAAGCAATTTTGTAATCAGGACTCTGATTTTTGCTTATGCTCTAAGATAAAACTAAAGTGCTTCCTTTTTTCATATTTTTTGTTACAAAAACCATGAACTTGGTCGATATATTTACAGGAAGCCATTTCATGTAACGTGTGAAGAAAGAAAAGGGAAAAAGAGAGAAAAAAGAAAAATGTTGTTAAAACCCTATAGGGATCAATGAAAAGTACACCCGTTAGGTTGGAGGCATGTATTTTCCATCGCTGTACTTGATGAATGGAAAGTTTAAACCCAAGCATTTGCCAACTCCAAACTCTTTACCAAACGTTGGAGGTATTACATTATATTATTAATGCAATTTCCAAAGGTAAAACCTGATTATAAACATCATTCAATTCGCAGTCCACCGCAGGATATATTTATAACCAAGAATGTACACGTAGCTCTGTATATTGTTTGCCCCGCCCACCTTTTTTCTCACGGGATATAGACCACCCTATAGACCGTAGAGTAGTACATGGCCGATAAAGCTACCATCTAACCATGGACCCTTGGACGTCACTTAATTCGCAGGTTAGAAGTTACATATTTTCCAACCCCTCCCCACCCCCACCCCCGTTGGGTTATGGGCAAGTATTTGTGTCAAAGTACATCTTGCTTTGAATTACGGAAGGTTTTTGTAACAGGATTTTGATTCGTGTTAACCCCCCCCCCTCTCTTTTTTATAGCATATTTCCACGTTAGCTTGTTCCATTTTAAGCAACATTAACCTTGAATATAGTCGTTAAAGCAATATATAAACCCTTGACTTAAATACATGTATCTGAACGGGTAACCGACCATGGGAATCTTTGCATACCAGACCATTAATGTCACCCAATTATGGTTAAACTATTTGCATGCCGACAGAAAGGTTTAAAGAAAATCTTTGTTTTGCAGGGTCACCTGTATCAATCACAAAGCCTATATTTGTATGAAACGCTTATTAAACTGTATCAATGTTTGGGCTTGTGGTTCAAATGCGTGTTACGTTATCACAAAGATAATTGACGCATAGAGCGACGGGTTCATTAATTGAGCAGCCTAACCTTCATTTCAAATCTGCATTTAAAAGAAAAGGGAAAAAAGAAGAGAAATGTTTTTTGTGTGCGTGTTTACTTTTTTGTGACCAATAATACTGGAAAATTCGATTGTCCAAATACGTAAAGCAGTCGAACCCTGGAAGAATTGTACGTTGTCACGAATACTAAATTGTCATGATTGTATACCTTTCAGGAGTCATACGGATTTTTTTATCAACCTTTGATCTTGATTACTGGGTTTGTCAAGAACGAACTCCTAACTCTTGGTCAATAATTATTATCTGTATAGCATTCAATTGTTTTGGGTCCATCTGTTTTATTGTAGTTGACTGAACTTGTTTTGATGACCGGGAATTCATGTCAAAACCCTCTTTGCCACTTAATAATTGTACTCCGAATTGTCATTGCTATCAAGCATTATGTCATGGTCTGCTTTAGCATGCACGAATATTTTTCGTCTGCACAACGAATCCCTTAGTTTTGCAAAACACCTGTGTCAGTCACACCATTCGTGTAAGATGGGCGTATTAAACTTACTGTAACAAATACATGGACTTATCGTTTACGTGTGTCTAAAGTAGGAACAGGGCGTGGCTTCTCCGCACCACGGCTGACCGATCTTCATATTGGTCCGCAGTGGTGCTCTATCTCAGAAATACTCGACGCATGGGTGCGATGGGTCCATTGTTTGACCAGCCTAACTTTCTTTTCAAAACCGCATTAAATGTGTAAAACATTTGAATCTTGAGATAATTGTATTGTTATCACTAATCTCAAATTGTCATGACCTTTCGGGGGTCATGCAGCTCCATTTTGTATCATGCAGGAATGTATAGCTTGCCCTCCACTGGCCTGGGGGTCGTAGACAAATTTGTATTAACCTTTGATCTTGATTACTGGGATTGTCAAGAACGAATTCCTCACCCTTTATCAATAATTGTCTGTATAGCGTTCAACTGTTTTGGGTCCATCTGTTTTATTGTGGTTGACTGAACTTGTTTTGATGACCGGGAATTCATGTCAAAACCCTCTTTGCCACTTAATAATTGTACTCCGAATTATCATGCTATCAACATTATGTCATAGTCTGCTTTAGCATGCATGAATATTTACCTTTCGGGAGTCATGCAGCTCCATTTTGTATCATGCAGGAATGTATAGCTTACCCTCCACTGGCCTGGGGGTCGTAGACAAATTTGTATTAACCCTTGATCTTGATTACTGGGATTGTCAAGAACGAATTCCTCACCCTTTCTGTATAGCGTTCAACTGTTTTGGGTCCATCTGTTTTATTGTGGTTGACTGAAATTATTTTGATGACCGGGAATTCATGTCAAAACCCTCTTTGCCACTTAATAATTGTACTCCGAATTATCATGCTTTCAAACATTATGTCATAGTCTGCTTTAGCATGCATGAATATTTCTCATCTGCACAACGAATCTCTTTGATTTGCAAAACACCCGTGTCAGTCACACGATTCGTATATGATGGGCTTATTAAACTGTAACAAATACATGGGCTTGTCGTTTACATGTGTCTAACGTTTGGGCGTGGCTTCTCCGTGCCACGGCTGACCGATCTTCATATTGGTCCGCAGTGGTGCTCTATCTCAGAAATACTCGACGCATGGGTGCGATGGGTCCATTGTTTGACTAGTCTAACTTTCTTTTCAAAACCGCATTAAATGTGTAAAGCATTTGAATTTTGAGAGAATTGTTTTGTTGTCACTAATCTCGAATTGTCATGACCTTTCGGGGGTCATGCAGCTCCGTTTTGTATCATGCAGGAATGTATAGCTTACCCTCCATGCACTGGCCTGGGGGTCGTAGACAAATTTGTATTAACCTTTGATCTTGATTACTGGGATTGTCAAGAACGAATTCCTCACCCTTTATCAATAATTATCTGTATAGCGTTCAACTGTTTTGGGTCCATCTGTATTATTGTGGTTGACTGAAATTGTTTTGATGACCGGGAATTCATGTCAAAACCCTCTTTGCCACTTAATAATTGTACTCCGAATTGTCATGCCATCAAACATTATGTCATAGTCTGCTTTAGCATGCATGAATATTTCTCATCTGCACAACGAATCTCTTTGATTTGCAAAACACCCTTGTCAGTCACACGATTCGTATATGATGGGCTTATTAAACTGTAACAAATACATGGGCTTGTCGTTCACATGTGTCTAACGTTTGGGCGTGGCTTCTCCGCGCCACGGCTGACCGATCTTGATATTGGTCCGCAGTGGTGCTCTATCTCAGAAATACTCGACGCATGGGTGCGATGGGTCCATTGTTTGACCAGCCTAATTTTCTTCTCAAAACTTTATTTATTTATTTATATTTTTGTGGTTTTTGTATATGACAATTATCATGATGGAAAATTCGTTTGTCCAAATGGGTAAAGCATTTGAATCTTGAAAGAATTGTACGGTTGTCACTAATCCTAAATTGTCATGATTGTATTCCTTCCAGGGACATGCAGTAGAACTTTGTATCATGCAAGAATGTATACCCTCAAATGGGCTTGAGACAAGTATTCGTTATCCTTTGATCTTGACGACTGGGATTATCAAGACCGAAGTCCTCACTCTTTATCATTCATTATTTTCTGTATAGCATTCAATTGTTTCGAGTCTATCTGTTATATTGTAATTGACGAAACTTTCTTTTTTATGACGAGCGGAAATGTCAAAACCCTCTTTGCCATTTAATATTATTGTACTCCGAATTGTCATAACAGTTATCAAGTATGTACATACGAGCCTGCCTTAGCATGCATGTATCTTTCTAATCACCTGTGTCAATCAAAAATACATTCGAAGGTTCGTGTGCTTATAACCTTAACAAATACATGGACTTATCGCTTACGCGTGTCTGACGTATAGGTACAGGGCGTGGCTTCTCCGCGCCGCGGTTGACCGATCTTCACATCGGCCCGCTGTAGCGCTCTATCACAAACATACTCGACGCATAGAGCGATGGGTCCATTGTTTGAGCAGCGTTACTTTCATTTCGAATCTGCATTTATGTTTTGGTGTGTCTTATTGTTTTGTGACCAATAATAATGGAAAATTCGATCGCCCAAATACGTAAAACATTTGAATCTTGAAGGAATTGTACTTTTTCACTAATGCTAAATTGTTACGATTGTATACATTCGGGTGTCATGCAGCTCCATTTTGTATCATGCAGGAATGTAATAGCTTACCCTCCACTGGGCTGGAAGCTGGAGACAAGTTTTTATTAACCTTTGATCTTGATTAATGGGATTATTAAAACCGAACTCCTCACTCTTTATCAATAATTATTATCTGTATAGCATTCCAAAAATTTGAGTCTATCTGTTATATTGTACTTGACTGATTTTTTTATATTTTTTTTGATGAGCGGGAATGTCAAAACCCTCTTTGCCATTTAATATTATTGTACTCCGAAATGACGTTATTGCTATTAAGCATCATCTCAGAGTCTGCTTTAACATGCATACATTTTTCTCCTCCGCACAACAAATCTCTTTGTTTTGCAAAACTCCTGTGTCAACCACAGAATCCATTGTTATAGACTGAACTAGTTTTGATGAGCGGGAATGTCAAATCCCTCTTTGCCATTTAATAATCGTACTCCGATTTGTCATTATTGTTATCAAGCATTTTGTTTCTTCCCAGCCCCTCTATTTTGCGTGTCAAAAATACACCCTTTACTCGGGCGGTCGGGCTCCGCTCTGTTGCTCCTAAGCAATTATTGTAACTGTGACCAAGATGGTTCTTATTGTATTTTCATTTGTATTATATTTTGAAGTTACCCGCACACTTGCACTTCGTACACACACAAACGCACCAGCATCACACATGCAGTTGTTCATCCTCCAAATTTTCGGTACTTTACATAATACGTATCGTTAAATGAATTCGCACGCGCACACTCCCGATATTCTTGTCGACGATATAAACGAGAGCAAATACTACACACCCCAAGAATTCAAAAATTCATTTTCTTACAAACCAGACAATATTTCACTTTTACATATAAACTCCAGAAGTCTGAACAAAAATTTCGAATACGTTGAAAACCTTTTACACTCTTTAAATAATTTTGCATTTTCCGTCATTGGAATAAGTGAGACATGGTTACATCAGAATTCTCCAGATATGTTCAATTTGCCTAATTATAAGTTGATTAGGGCGGACCGCAAAGGAAGAAGAGGTGGCGGTGTTGCGTTTTATATTACACAAAACATAAACTTCAAAATCCGTTCAGATATTAAACTAACACAAGCAGAATCTTTATTTATCGAAATTAATAACTCAAATACCAAAAATGTCATCATAGGTTTGATTTATAGACCCCCTGATTCTAATTGTGATTTATTCTGTGACGAACTGGATTTTCATCTTCATAAAATAGGGGATGAAAATAAACACAATTTTATCCTTGGTGACTTTAACATCAACTTCTCACCCTCATCTGATAACAGTAACTCAACCAATTGTATGCAGTTGATGCATTCATACGGCTTTTTTTCGATTATTAATAAACCCACCAGAATAAATCCACATTCATCAACTCAGATTGACAATATTTTTTCAAATGTACATAACAACAAAACCATCGGTGGAATATTGTGTTCTGAAGTGTCGGATCACCTACCCATATTTTTAACTTGTGAATGCAAACTATCTGGCCGTAAATCATTTGATGAGCTTATATATCGCAAAGAATCCAAACGTAATATAGAATTGCTGAAACAGGATTTATTTTTCGAGGGATGGGCTGAGGTATATAGTGTAAATGATGTCAATACTGCATATAAGCATTTTAGTAACAAATTGCAATATTATTATGAAAAGAATATTCCTTTAGGCAAAATGAGTAATAAGCGAAATAAACCCAGGAATCCTTGGATAACGAAAGGTTTATTGAAATCAATACAAACACGCAATCGCCTCTACAAATCACATTTACACAATCCAACTGACACTAACCTAAACACATATAAAATTTATCGAAACAAATTAACAAAACTTATCCGTACATCCCGTAGATTACATTTTTCTAATAAAATAAAAAAGGCCAGTTCAAACACAACTGCAACTTGGAAAATTATCAAAGAGGTAATGGGAAAAAAAACGAATCCCCCACCCACGGATAATATCACATTAAATGGCACTAAAATACATGATCCTAGTCTTCATGCAAATTCATTTAACTCATTTTTTACGAATATCGGCCCTGAACTCGCCAGCAAAATTAATAGAACTCACGCTCACTTTAAAGACTATCTTTCCAATCAAAACCAAGAGTCTCTCTTTTTAAATCCGACAAATCCTAGCGAAATTATTAACATTACCCAATCTCTTAACAACTCAAAATCGCACGGTTTTGATAAAATAAGTATGTCTCTCCTAAAAGAAATAATGTATCCACTTGCAAAGCCTTTAACTCACATATTTAATCACTCGTTATCGCAAGGTGTTTTCCCTGATCTATTAAAACTAGCTAAAGTCAACCCCATTCTCAAAAAAGATGATCCTCACGAAATAAGTAACTATCGCCCAATTTCCCTACTTCCAAGTATATCCAAAGTCTTAGAAAAGATCGTTCATAATAGGCTACACAAATTTATCACTAAACACAAAATACTCAATTCAAATCAATATGGCTTCAGAAAAAATTACTCAACTGACTTAGCATTAATTCAAATTTATGACAAAATTACAAGTGCCATAGCTAACAAAGAGCATGTTATAGGTATATTCTGTGACTTGAGTAAAGCATTTGATACGCTCAATCACGCTATTCTACTCTCCAAACTCAGTCATTATGGAATTCGGGGTCAGCCACTCTTATGGTTTAAAGATTATTTAACAAACAGAAGACAATATGTTACATTTAATAGTTATGATTCTGATCCTCTTTTAATTCAATGCGGTGTTCCTCAAGGCTCCATCTTGGGTCCACTGTTATTTCTTCTTTATGTAAATGATATTATCAATACATCCCCCCTTCTTTCTTTTATCTTATTTGCCGATGATACAAATATCTTTTATTCCCATAAAGATCTTAATATGTTAAACAATACTTTGAATTATGAAATTAACAAAGTATCCGATTGGTTTAAATCCAATAAACTTTCACTCAATACAAAAAAGACTCATTTCATGTATTTTAAACATCATTCTCATAATACAGAAACACCTATATATATTAAAATCGATGGTATGCTACTAGAGAAGAAAACTAATTCCAAGTTTTTGGGTGTCCTTATAGATGAAGCCTTGACTTGGAATGATCATTTACACCAAGTTACAATGTGCATTTCCAAAAGTATTGGAATAATCTCCAAGTTAAAGTTTCTTCTACCCCATGCAACCTTATTCCTACTATATAATTCGCTAGTTCTCCCGTATATAACATATTGTAATAGTGTATGGGCAAATTGTGGTTCGACAAAAATTAATTCTATTTTCAAACTGCAAAAGAAAGCCATACGTATTTGTACAGGTTCGCATTTCTTAGCTCACACTGATCCTTTATTCTATAAACTGAAAACACTAAAAATTTTCGATCTGAACACTACTCAAGTAGCAGTTATTATGTTTAAGTACATTAATAATCTGCTTCCACCATCCTTTGATAACATGTTTAGGTTTAATAATTCCGTTCATTCATACTCTACTCGCATATCTGGAAACTTCCATCTTACAAACCCCAAATTATCAATAACACACAAATCTGTTAGACATTCTGGCCCGGACATTTGGAATGATTTACCCGACAACATAAAGTCTTGTTCAACCATCTACTCCTTAAAAGCTACACTTAAACGACAAATAATACAATCATATGCTCCCCCCTCTTTAAATTAGTATAACAAAACCGTGACTTAATTATTCTTTATCATGCAACTGCTCACTGCACCTGCACTTGCACCGCACCCTCTTGGTCACTCAGTTTTTTCGAAGAGAGTTATGTCGCCAATTCTTTTACGAGGCCGCCATCCATTTCCAGCCTAACCGCTCACGATGGTGGTCTCCTGCGTTCCAAATTACCTCTCTAATTTATTGAAAATATTTCATATTTCTTATGTTATTGTATGCTTCGTACATGTTTTTCGAATGATATAATTGTACATGATTTTTCATTTAATTACTTTTGTAAACATTGTATTCATTGTATTTGTTATTGTTCGAAATTTTGTACTTTGACTTTGAATTTGTATATTTTTGAACGCAGAAATAAAATCAATCAAACAAACAAACAAACAAACTTCATGATCATTTTAAAGCACAATTTTTTTAGGGCTTCAATATTACACCATATCACAGACACTGAAAACAGGTAGGGCCATGCATGGCATATTTAACATTTGTTAAACGATGCCTTTTAATACATCTGGATTCTACAGCTAACTGAGGAAAACTGATTGATGCGGTCATAATAACAAGACATTAAAAGAGCTTGACCAATACGCTGTAACAATTAACTGCAATCGGGCTTCTTCGTAATCAGTTTGAGACACGCTCGAGCAGTCTGCGACGACGGCATAGGATTCTCTTGAAAGCCTCTTGAAAGTTGGGATGCTTCAGACCATAGATGATCGGATTGACTACGCTGTTCGCCATCGTGATCATGAAGCCATAGAGGGTGGACAGGCTTGCACCGGGAATTACTAAGTTCACGCCTTGCGCTACAAAGCAAATCATGAAGAGGCAGACAACCGTGAAAACATTCTTTGTGATCTCGATTTCCTTTTGGTTGATGGCCTTGATCATAGGTGGACGAGAATCCTGAGATGTAGATGGAGAAGCCTTGTTATGTGGTGTCTCTGCTGGGCTTGAAGAGATAGCTTTATCATCTGCAAACTGGGCTCGGAACTGCTCATTATGTTGCAAAACGTGGCGCAAAATCAGTCCATAAAACGTTAAGGTGAGTACCAGGGCAGTAATGATGACAGAGCCTTGAAACATTACATAAACGAAGGCCAGTGGGTTTGTATCGGTCAAACTGCACATCCCGTAGTATCTGGAATAACCGAGAGTCCCGACTCCCAGAACAGGAGGTATGATCATGAGTGCAATTGACTCCATCCAGATGATCAGCACGACTTTCGCAATATTCTTCGGAGTATTGAGACCTTGATGACCACGAATAGATCTGGTGATGACGTACCAGCGGACGAAACCGATAGCGACTAAATTAGATACACTACAGCATACGCTGGTGTATCCAACTCCAGCTACAATTACACAGATGACCTCGGGAATCGGGTACCTTCCCGTTTGACCTAAGAGACCGGCGATCTGGAACGGTAGGCTGGAACACGTCAAAATGTCAGCGAAAGCGAGATTAACAACCAACATGTTGGTGACCGTACGAAGCTTCTTTGTGGTGATGACGGAGATGATAACAAGAGTATTGCCAAATAGACCAATAATTGCTAATCCCGCTAGGACTGAGACAAGGACAGCTCGATGATGAAAAGCTATAGTTGGTGCTTCTACAGGAGATTGTGTGCTTGCTTCCATCGTTGGCGATTTGAAATAAGATTTGTGGAAATTTTACGTTATTAAATCAATATGTCCATCTGTTTTTAGAAAACAGTGCGCTTTAAAATTTCGTATTTAATAGCTTGATGGCTGATGGTGTTATTTTGTTAGTGTCCAAAATATTGAAGGCGTCTTTCAATGATAGATAGCGCAGTTGATGTCATTCGGACATTGATGGGAATCGCAAAATTTTACGTGACGAGTAGCCGATACAAAAAGTGGGCATTGCAGGGGATCAAGTCAGCATTTATATGATCTCGATTCATTTTGCCACATTTATAATCATGAAAATTGTATAAAAAAACTCATTATGTGCGAAAAGCTATAGGCTTGTTGAAGATAGTAGATTGTGAATGACATTCCACTTTACAATTAAATCTAAATCAGCTATTGCCAACTGATCGGTTCTCATGTTTTTCCATGATTGATAGCCATGAATAAAAAATATCACGGCAGGATGACCAGAAAGATTTTGTGTCCTGGGTTCATTAAATGTAAAGTTAGAGCTTCATTGAACCTCCCCCGATCCATTAGCAAACAATATACACATAGCCTCCATAGAGGCACAGAAACAAGATAGGGGAAGGAAAGGGAAGGAAAAAGAAAAATTTACAACCAACTTATACTCCTCTCGCCAATTAATGGCTTTTAAAATGTCCATTTCATCCACCGAGTAGTGTCGCCCCCGACACACCCACACATACATACAGTATCAGTGCCCCCACAAAGACTAGACCCGCGCCATGCCACTCTACAGAAACCATTGAAATCCACCATCATGTAAAGCTGTGCAATTATGATTGCATCATGAAAGACATTTTTCTTTAATATTTCAATCGCGATTCAGATGAAAATATTGATATCTTCTAATCAGACCATCGTATATTCAAAAAATAAAAATCTACTTGGATTGGGAAATTCTTGCCTTATTCAGGTAGGATTACATTATATTTGTAAAATCGTTTTGCCCCTTTGAAACATCCTTTCTTTTTCCACTGAATGTTCAGTCCTATAGTAAAAATTATGAAGAGTTCTTTTCTTGAAATACTTAACATGAAAACTTGCGCACAGAGGGCTTAAAAACAAATTGGATGAGTTGAAATGTGTTCATTTGTACATAATACTCACAATGTATAACATGATAGAATTTGTAAACACAATTTTTGCCAAGTAAGATACCTTACCGATTTAAATAAAACAAGATCTAATTGCTTTTTGTAAATGTTGTTGTGGAACTCATCGACTTCCAGTAGTCTCAAGTAGATATGAACGACGTTAAAGAAACACGAGACCTTATTCGCTATGTAACTTACAGTCAATTGGTAATGAATTTCATTATTCATTCAATTTGTTCCTTCTTTGCTAAAGAAAGAAAACACAATCCTAAAAAAACTACACTAAATGACCAAATATATACCCTTAAAATGAATCAACTCTTTAATTGAAAAAAGAAAGGAGAACAAAAGCCAGAAAAACTCGCTCCAACCTTTTAAAATTGCGTAGGAGAATTATCCATCGATTTTAAACCCTTTTTTCCGCATTCAAAGAATTTGATTTTGAACCAATTTTAGTACAGTTTCTAGGCATTACAACAGCAAATTATGTTGAAGCCACTATTCAAGTTGATTTAAATTATATAGAATTAGTTGTTCATTCTTCTGAATTTTAATTTAAGATATTTATTAGTTTATTAATTAATTTTGTTATTGGTTTATTCATTTTTGAAAATGTATTAATTGAGTTATCTATTAATCATAACTTCTGTATCAATTCATTCATTCAATCATTTTCTCTTCAATTACCCAATCATTTGATTAAAGACTGTTTGTCTATTTCTTATCAAGTCGTTCCTATTGTAGCAAAAGAAAAATCAATAAATTTCATGTAATTGTCCTCAAGTGTTTAACTAGTAATCGATGCAGAATATCGAACTTGTATGATTACGACTGCATTAAGCTAACCAAAGAAAACACACAAGTTTAAATGGTCTACAGGAAAAATCAACAATAAATACTAATATATACCGTGTATAAAGGCATCAATGATGTTAATATCTTGAGGGTTCCACAAGGAGGTTTCCTCGCCCCATCATATTCTCCTTGACCAATAACGATGTAGCTGAATATCTTGATGCACCATGCCGTAATTATATGTGTCATTTAGCACAATGTGCAAATTGTTACTTTTTAGTAATTTCTCCATATAAATGTCATCAACACAACAATCATTATTACAGGTAAACTCATCAGACTTTTAAATTCGCTAACCATGAGCTAATTGAACTTGGAAAAATCCTAACAGCAATCGATGAATGATGTAGGCCTATTATAGTACTAAACGACGTACCAAATAAGAAAAGACCATGACAAACACTCTGTATTACCTGCAAATGGACATCTTTATAATCAGTTTGAGACATGCTCGAGCAATCTGCGACGACGACATAGGATTCTCTTGAAAGCCTCCTGAAAGTTGGGATGCTTCAGACCATATATGATCGGATTGACCACGCTGTTCGCCATCATGATCATGAAGCCATAGAGGGTGGACAGGCTTGCCCCAGGGATTACGGAGTTCATGCCTTGCGCTACAAAGCAAATTATGAAGAGGCAAACAACAATGAATACATTCTTTGTGATCTCGATTTCCTTTTGGTTGATGACTTTGATCATGGGTGGACGAGAATCTTGAGATGTAGATGAAGAAGTCTTTTTATTTTGTGCCTCTGCTGAGCTTGAACCGGTAGCTCTATCATCTGCAAACTTGTCTCTGAACTGCTTATTGTGTTGCAAAACGTGGCGCAAAATCAGTCCGTAAAACGTCAGGGTGAGTATTAGGGCAGTAATGATGACAGCGCCCTGAAACATGAAATGAACAAAGACCAGTGGGTTTGTATCTGTCAAAGAGCAAATGCCGTAATATCTTGAATAACCAAGAGTCCCGACTCCTAGCACAGGAGGTATGATCATGAGTGCAAGTGACTCCATCCAGATGATCAGCACGACTTTCGCAATATTCTTCGGAGTATTCAGACCTTGATGACCACGAATAGATCTGGTGATGACGTACCAGCGGACGAAACCGATAGCGACCAAATTAGATACACTACAGCATACGCTGGTGGACATAACTCCAGCTGCAATTGCACATATGATCTCGGGAATCGTGTACCTTCCCGTTTGACTTAGGAGACCGGCGATCTGGAATGTTATACTAAAACACGTCAAAATGTCAGCGACAGCGAGATTGACCACCAAGACGTTAGTGACCGTTCGAAGCTTTTTCGTGGTGATGACGGAGACGATAACAAGAGTATTGCCAAAGAGGCCGATAATTGCTAAAGCCGCTAGGACTGATGCAACGATAACTCGATGATGGAAAGCTATGGTTGGCACTTCTACAGAAGATTGTGGACTTGCTTCCATCGTTGGCGAAATTAAAATAAGACTTGTGGGATTTTTGCGGTTTAAAACTTCTTATTAGCTTGATGGCTGATGGTGTTATCTTGGAGTTGTCCAAAATATTGAAGGCGTATTTAAGTGATAGATAGCGTAGTTTATGTCATTCGGACATTGATGGGAATCCCAGAAAATGTACGTGATCAGTAGCCGATACAACAACTGGGAAATGCAGTTGATCAAGTCAGCATTTATATTATCTCTATTCTTTTTGCCACATTGATTATCATGAACTTTTTAAAACTCGTTGACTTTTTGAAGATGATAGATTCTGAATGTCATTCTACTTTTCAATTAAATCTAAATCAGTTGTTATCAACTGATCGATTTATGACTTTTTAAGATTGGTAGCAATGATTCAATGATATCACAGTAGGATGAATCTGCGACCGGAAATATATTGTGTGTCGGGTTCATTGCATGTATGGGTAGAGCTTCATAGAATCTCCACCGAGCCTTTATCAAAAAATATACACAGTAGGGGCGCAGAAACAAGAGAGGCAAAGGAAAGGGAAGGGAAGGAAAGGGAAGGGAAGAAAAGATGTTACGACCCCCTGCTACTCCCTCTCGCCAATTAATGGCTTTATGTGCATTTCAGCCATCGAGTAAGACCTGTGTCGCCCCCCCCCCAAACACCACACATACATTTACACACGCACGCACGCGAACGCACACACACACACCCACATACACACACACAAACACACACACTCAAGCCTCACAAAAATAAAATGCCAGTGCCCCCACAATGTCTAGACCCGCGCTATGCCACTACAGAAACCAGTGAAATCAAGCATCATGTAAAACTGTGCCATTATGAATACATCCGTAAGACATTTTTCTTTGTTCAATCGCGATTCAGATCAAAATATTTATGGCTTCGAATCAAACCATCGTGTATTCAATAAAAGAAGATCTGCTTGGATTGGGAAATTATGCCTGATTCAGGTAGGAATATATTATATTTCTAAAATCGTTTTTCCCTTTCAAACATACTTTCTCTTTCGACTGAATGTTCAGTTCTATAGTAAAATTCTTCAAAGTCATTGTATTAAAACAGAGGAAACCGACCCCCAAGTTATAACTTGACTTATTCTGAGAGATTTATTATATTATTGTCCATAAATCTACAAGATTCTCCACCAAAGTGTATGAGAGAGGTATAAAGCAAAAATAAAGTACAGCTTCTCAGCACGACATGGGCATCGCCATTTTCTTGATAATGTGACGTACTATGCGAAGTCGTTTATCAAGTAAATGTACCAAATTTATGGATGCTTCTTTCCCAGACATGTGTGGTGATGAAGCATTTTATTCACCTGTTATTATCCTTTGTACTATAATTGCCAGAACGCAAATTACATAAATAAGCACTTCTGGGGTGAAGGTTTCTCATAAATGAAATAGATTTCTCAACTGCTATAGTGTAGTATTTATAAATATGTTGTTACAATTGTGCTCCTATTATTCATTTTTCACCTAATATCATTTCTATCATCTCAGTTATTATTTTTTTTAGTGAAAAGTAAAGGTTTCGTTATTGATTTAAAAATTCTTTCCGACTAAAGCTGGGTGCAGGTTGCATGATACATGTACAACTTCAACAGGTACATCACATTTTAAGAAAATGGCTGAATCTGCGACCGGAAATATAATGTGTGTCGGGTTCATGACATGTATAGTTAGAGCTTCATTCAATTTCCACCGAGCCAATAGCAAACAATATACACAGTAGGGGCGCAGAAACAGGGAGGCAAAGGGAAGGGAAGGGAAAAGAAGACCCCCTGCCACTCCCTCTCGCCAATTAATGGCTTTTAAAATGTGCATTTCATTCTTCGAGTAAGACCGGTGTCGTCCCCTCCCCAACACCAAACAAGCATGCACATACACACACGCGCGCGCGCGCAACCACACACACGCACACCCACACAGAAACACACATATCCCACATACATACAGTATCAGTCCCCCAAAAATGTCTAGACCCGCGCCTTGCCACTACAGAAACCATTGAAATTCACCATCATGTAAAGTTGTGCCTTTTTATTCAATCGCTATTCTGATACACTTTTATGTCTTCGAATCAAACCATCGTGTATTCAATAAAATAACATCTGCTTGGATTGCGAGCTCTTGCCTGATTCATCTCGGAATATATCATCTTTATAAAATCGTTTTCGTTTTGAAACATCCTTTCTTTTTCAACTGAATGTTGAGTCCTATAGTAACATTTATTATTAACTATTTTCTTGGAACACTTAACATGAAAAACGTGCACACAAAGGGCTAGTAAGAGTTGACCATATTTCTTTGGTACATGTATACTCAATGAATAAAATCATAGAATATTAAAAAAAACTAGCCTTGCCAAGAAAGATATCTTTCCGATTTAAATAAAACAAGATCGAATTGCTTTTTGTAAATTAATGTTGTTGTGGAACTCATCGACTACCAGGAGTCTCAGGTAGATCTGAACAACATGAAAGATAAATGAAACCTTGTTTATTATGTGACATAAAATAAATCGGTGATGAATTTTCAAATTTATTTAATTTCTCCCTTCCTTGCTAAAGAAAGAAAAACCAATCTAAACAAAAACTACACTGAACGACCAAATACCCTTTAAATAAATCATCTCTTTCAACAATCAAACAAGTCCATATAAAAATCCGTAGGAAAATCTTAACGTCCATATTCTAAGCAATTTATTTTAAACCCATTATAAGTAAAGTTTCTTTGCAATTTAACAGCAAATTATGTTCATGCCATTATTCACCTTGTTTTAATTATTTTTTTTAATTTATTTGGTTGATTGATGCTGTTTTTTAAATATTTTTTTTATTTATTTATTTATTCATTTTGTTCTTGATATATTCATTTCTTCAATTATTCATTTGCATTGTCAAAGGTTGTACCGTGGTGTGATGTTAGTGACTTATTTCATAACTTCCACTTTGCAAACCTTCATAGTGACAAATAAATGTAAAAACGTAAAACATGATGCATCTTAAAAAAAAAAAAAAAATTTTGAACAATTTCTGACATAGAAAAAAGAAATTGTATGTATGTTTATATTGCGACTAGGAACAGTGACCTACCATTACCGATGAACTGAAGAAAACAATAATGTCATATGGCGGTCATTTTGTTCACAAAAGTGAAAGAATTATGAGGTATAATTAAAATACGCCACGTGCATCGACTATCTTCTCCCATCCGATTCGCTGTGATGATGATACTGATGAGGTAAGAAGCTACGATGCGAATTACAATAATTCCTTTACTATTATTTTTAAGAGAACGTAAATAATGAATGCCATCCACTGAACAATCATAATTAGATTCACTATCCACTTTCACTGACTGCAGTGAAAAACATAATTCTCTCTTACATGACATTCCTTTTCATTTCATTCCACAAGTAAGTTTCCTCAAAATCTCCAAATGAATCTAATCAAACAAATCAGTGATAATTGAAAGTAAACTCATCCGACTATCTTTAAATGTATTCACTGACCATGAGCTAATCGCGGGGAAAAAGACAAGGCGTCTTAAGCTATGGTCACAACCCCATAAAGTAACCTGGTCGGCGGCCGGACGGCGAGTTTTTAGCCAATTTTGCCCAGGCACCGAACGGCGGCCGCCCGGGCACCGCTTGTTTTTAAGGCATTGCTCGGTCGCCGCTGAAGTTTTAACGCTGAGTTAAAATTCGGCGGCGCCTGCTCACTTTTCATTCGATGCCCGAAATACGCTCGGTGACCGTACGGTCGCCGCCGAGGTACCGACCTAATCGAGCGCTCGCCGTCGAGCGAAATAGGTCAAAAATCGAAGCCGCTAGGTCACCGAGCGTATTTTGGTGTCCCGCCGATCACCGGCCGGCCGCCGGGCAATTTCTTTAAAATCAGCCGGTAGTGATTCGGTGGGTAAACCAGTCCGTCACTGCCGGGACGCCGCACGGAGGAGCTTCCCGATTTTGCGCAGTTTTGACCTCAAATCAACCGTCGACCGACGAGAAATCAACAAGGCACTGCCCAGGCATCGCTGGGGCTCTACAGCCTACTCGACTTCTCAAAAAATCCCAGCGGCGACCGAACAGGATACAAATTGGTCGGTCG
This sequence comes from Strongylocentrotus droebachiensis, assembly GCA_035222895.1. Lineage (NCBI taxonomy): Eukaryota > Metazoa > Echinodermata > Echinoidea > Camarodonta > Strongylocentrotidae > Strongylocentrotus > Strongylocentrotus droebachiensis. The sequence continues at coordinate 822,440 of JAVYIG010000046.1, read as the reverse complement.
CCGCTCTGAGATGTGACCATAGCTTTAAGGTCACTAAACTTGCGAGCGCACATATAGCCTTAATTTGTATTTTTGTTTTAAACCTTCCAAGTAACAGAAAAATTACCTTGGTTACCCTGCATAATTATCACTTTTTGTTTTTGGTTAATTAGTGTCCGTCTTACTTACCTCTACTCGCTTATGTAACAGATGGGTATTTTAATAGATCTGTATCTAATTAGGCAATGCTAATTCTCTGAATGTAATTCCCTCAAAATTAAACACCACGGTCATTCTTACAAGACGCCTGACCTAATGACTAGAATTCATTACATGATAACATTCAAGATGCGCTTTCCTTAGATAATTAAAATAAGTATATGTTTAATAAACCAAAATTTCATTTCGCATTATCCAACATTATTAATATCTTTTCTCATAAGATGATAAATATATTGATACTTGTACTCCTTGCCTTGTATTTTGATTAATATTCATTTTAGAATATCGGTCTATAAGTAATAACTATTGTATCGTAATGTTTTGTTAGTATTTGTTTATTGTGAATATACAAACCTTCTGTTACTAGCGGATTGGTTTCACTATTCTAAATAGGCCACTATCGTCAATTTTTATGTCTCACAGGACCATTATTACAAATCATTCCTCTACCAATTTTGTTGTGGTAAGAAGTGGTAATTCTTAGAAGATTTTTGTTAATTGTGAGTATATCACGAATAAAAAAGACCTTACAGCAATCGATAAATGATTTAGGCCTATTCTAATACTTAACGATGTACCAAATAAGAAAAGACCCTGACAAACACTCTGTATTACCTGCATTTGAAATTCTTTGTATTCAGTTTGAGACACGCTCGAGCGGTCTGCGACGACGGCAAAGGATTCTCTTGAAAGCCTCTTGAAAGTTGGGATGCTTCAGACCATAGATGATCGGATTGACCACGCTGTTCGACATCGTGATCACGTAGCCATAGAGGGTGGACAGGCTTGCACCGGGAATTACGAAGTTCACGCTTGACCCTACATAGCAAATCATGAAGAGGCAGACAACAATGAATACATTCTTTGTGATCTCGATCTCCTTTTGGTTGATGGCTTTGATCATGGGTGGACGAGAATCTTGAGATGTAGATGAAGAAGCATTTTTCTTTTGTGCCTCTGCTGAGCTTGAACCGGTAGCTTTATCATCTGCAAACTTGTCTCGGAACTGCTTATTGTGTTGCAAAATGTGGCGCAAAATCAGTCCGTAAAACGTAAAGGTGAGTACCAGGGTTGTAATGATGACAGCGCTCTGAAACAAGACATTAACGTAGTTCAGTGGGTTTATTTCAGACAAAGTGCATAAGCCGTAGTATCTGTAATAACCGAGAGTCCCTACTCCTAGAGCAGGAGGTATGATCATGAGTGCAATTGACTCCATCCAGATAAACAGCACGACTTTCGCGATATTCTTCGGAGTATTGAGACCTTGATGACCACGAATAGATCTAGTGATGACGTACCAGCGGACGAAACCGATAGCGACTAAAGTAGATGCGCTACAGCATACGCTGGTGAACCCAACTCCAGCCACAATTGCACAGACGATCTCAGGAATCGGGTACGTTCCCGTTTGACTTAGGAGACCGGCGATCTGGAATGGTAAGCTGGAACACGCCAAATTGTCAGCGAAAGCGAGATTGACCACCAAGATGTTGGTGACAGTACGAAGCTTCTTTGTGGTGATGACGGAGACGATTACAAGAGTATTGCCAAAGAGACCAATTATTGTAAAAACTGCCAGTACCGATGCAACGATAACTCGGTGGTGGAAAGCTATAGTTGGTGCTTCTACAGGAGATTGTGGACTTGCTTCCATCGTTGGCGAATTAAAATAAGACTAATGGGAGTTTTACGTTATCAAATCAATATGTCTATCTGTCTTTTAGGCGATTTAAGGCTTTAAAACTTCTTACTAGCTAGATGACTGATGGTCTTATTTTGTGAGTGTCCACAAAATTGAAGGCGTCTTCCAGTGGTAAATATCACAGATGATGTCATTCAGACATTGATATGAATCGCAAGAATGTACGTGATCAGTAGCTGACACAGAAAGTGGGAATTGCATCTGATCAAGTCAGCATTTATATTATCTGTATTATTTTTGCCACATTTATAATCAAAAACATTTTTAAAATTCGTTATGCGCCAAAAATGATTGACTTATTGTAGATAATAGATTCTGAATGACATTCTACTTTTCAATTAAATCTAAATCAGTTGTTGCCAACTGTTCGGTTCTATGATTTTTCAAGATTTACTGCCCTGAATTAAAGATATCACGGTAGGATGAATCTGCGACCGAAAAGATATTGTGTATCGGGTTCATTTGATGGAAAGTTAGAGCTTCATTAAACTTCCACCAAGCCATTATCAAACAATATGCACATATATAGTGGCGCAGAAACAAGAGGGGGGAAGGAAAGGGAGGGGAAAAGAAGATGTTATGACCCCCTCCTACTCCCTCTCGCCAATCAATGGCTTTTAAAATTTGCATCTCATCCACCGAGTATGACCGGTGTCGTTCCCCCGACACCACCACACACACACACACACACACACTCACGCCCCACAAAAATACAGTACCAGTGCCCCCACAATGTCTAGACCCGCGCTATGCCACTACAGAAACCAGTGAAATCAAGCATCATGTAAAGCTGTGCCATTATGATTACATCCGCAAGACATTTTTCTTTGTTCAATCGCAATTCAGATCAAAATATTTATGGCTTCGAATCAAACCATTGTGTATTCAATAAAAGAAGATCTACGTGGTTTGGGAAATTATACCTGATTCAGGTAGGAATATATGATTTTTCTAAAATCGTTTTTCCCTTTCAAACATACTTTCTTTTTCAACTGAATGTTCAGTTCTATAGTAAAAATTCTTCAAAGTCATTGTATTGAAACAAAGTAAACCGACCCCCAAGTTATAACTTTACATATTCTGAGAGATTTATTATATTATTGCCCATAAATCTACAAGATTCCCCACCAAAGTGTTTGAGAGAGGTATAAAAGCAGAAATAAAGTACAGTTTCTCAGCACGACATGGGCATCGCCATTTTCTTGATAATGTGACGTACTACGCGAAGTCGTTTATTGAATAAATGTATCAAATTTATGGCAGAAGCGGATCTAGAGGGGGGGTTGGGGGGTTTGCAACCCACCCCCCCCCCCCTTGGGCGGCCCCCCCCCAAAAAAAAAAAAAAAAGGAAAAAAAAAAAAAAAAAAAGAAAAAAAGAAAGAAAAAAGAACGCACGCTGGAGAGAAACCCTTTCAAGTACAAATATTGTGAGAAGATATTCAACTCATCTGGTAACTTAACCAAACACATGATAACTCTGGATATAACTATGTATTAAACTGTTACTTGATTTAAAAAGACGTTATCATGCACTGCTTTTTATGGTCTTCATTGTGTTAATAGATGCCAGGAAAATATCACTAACGGGGTTCAAATAAACACCCCAAAAAAAATCGGCTCGCCGCTTCGCGGCTCGTGGACGATGCTCCGCATCGTCATTATTTTGGTCAAACCCCCCCCTTAGCAAAAAGCTAGATCCGCCCCTGTATGGATGCTTCTTTCCCAGACGTGTGTGTTGATGAAGCATTTCATTCACCTGCTATTATCCTTTGTACTATAATTACCAAAACGCAAATTACATAAATAAGTTAGTGCACTTCTAGGGTGAAGGTTTATCATAAATGAAATAGATTTGTCAACTGCTATAGTGTAGTATTTATAAATGAATTTTGTTACAATATTTATTGTGCCCCTATTATTTATTTTTCACCTAATATCATTTCTATCATCTCAGTTATTATTTTTTTTATTGAAAAGTAAAGGTTTCGTTATTGATTAAACAATTCTTTCCAACTAAAGCTGGATGCAACTTGCATGATACATGTACAACTTCAACAGGTACGTCACATTTTAAGAAAATGGCTGGGCCTATATCATGCTGAAAGGCATCACATCATGCCAGGAATATCTTCATTAATATATATCTTGTACATTTTTGTAAGGAATAGTGTACATGAAAGGGCAGGAATACATCTCTTTTTTCAGAATACCTGCACTTATTCTTTGGGTTTAGGTTTCCTTTGAAAACGTGCGCACCGAGGGCTTTACAAACCTATTTTTTTAGTTGAACATTTTTCTTCTGCACACATACCCAGAATGTATGAATTATACAATATTCAAAAACATTCTTTGCCAACAAAGATACCTTACCTATTTCAATAAAAAAAGATCGACTTTCTCTTTATATATTTTGTTGAGGAATTCATCGACTACCAGTAGACTTCGGTAGATCTGAACCTCGTGAAAGAAACATGAAACCTTATTCACTATGTGACATACAATCAATTGGTGATGAATTTCAAGGTTAATTCACTTAGTGCCTTCTTTGCTTAAGAAAGAAAATACGATATTCAAAACAACTACACTGAACGACTAGATACCCTTAAAATAAATCAACTCTTTAAATGTACAAGAAGAGAAAAAACACCAGAACACTCGTTCCAACCTTGTAAAATTATGTAAGAAAATTGTCCCTTTTCCTTTAAACCCATTTTCCGCATTCGCAGCATTTTATTTTAAACAAATTACTAGTAAAGTTTCTGTGCATTCTAACATTAATTGGACGCCATTGTTCTCCTTGTTTTAAACACTACAGAATTAGTTGTATCATTATACAGATGGAAACTTTCATGATACTTTTTTTTTCTTTGTCAGTCATTGGTTTTTGTTCATTTTTGGAAAGAAATTTATTGAGTTATCTATTCATCATGAATTTCTATATTAATTCATTTATCCAATCTTTTTTTCTTCAATTACCCGATCATTTATTTAAAGCTCCTTGCCTAGTTCTTATTTGGTCGTTCCTATTGTGACAAAAGAAAAATCAATAAATTCCATGTAATTTGTCCCAAAATTGTTTAACTAATAATCGATTGAAAAAAATCGAAAGTGTATGATAACGATTGCATGAAGCTCACCAAAGGTACAACTCCATCCTGTACAATTTTGATCAAAGATAGTGGTATTTCTTAGAAATGTTTTGTTAATTGTGAGAATATCACGAATAAGAAAGGCCTTACAGCAATCGATAAATGATTTAGGCCTATGCTAATACTTAACGATGTACCAAATAAGAAAAGACCCTGACAAACACTCTGTATTACCTGCAATTGGAATTCTCTGTAATCAGTTTGAGACACGCTCGAGAGGTCTGCGACGACGGCAAAGGATTCTCTTGAAAGCCTCTTGAAAGTTAGGATGCTTCAGACCATAAATGATCGGATTGACCACGCTGTTCGCCATCAAGATCATGTAGCCATATAAGGTGGACAGGCTTGCACCAGGAATGACGTAGTTCACGCTTGACCCTACAAAGCAAATCATGAAGAGGCAGACAACAATGAAAACATTCTTTGTGATCTCGATCTCCTTTTGGTTGATGGCTTTGATCATGGGTGAACGAGAATCTTGGGATGTAGATGGAGATGCCATGTTCTTTTGTGCCTCTGCTGAGCTTGAACCGGTAGCGTTATCATCTGCGAACTTGTCTCGGAATTGCTTATTATGTTGCAAAACGTGGCGCAAAATCAGTCCGTAAAACGTCAGGGTGAGGACCAGGGCAGTAATGATGACAGCGCCCTGAAACAAGATATTAACGTAGGCCAGTGGGTTTGAATCGGACAAAGTGCATAAGCCGTAGTATCTGTAATAACCGAGAGTCCCTACTCCTAGAGCAGGAAGTATGTTCATGAGTGCAATTGACACCATCCAGATGATCAGCACGAATTTCGCAATGTTCTTCGGAGTATTGAGACCTTGATGACCACGTATAGATCTGGTGATGACGTACCAGCGGACGAAACCGATAGCGACTAAAGTAGATGCGCTACAGCATACACTGGTGAACCCAACTCCAGCCACAATTGCACAGATGATCCCGGGAATTGGGTACCTTCCCGTTTGACTTAGGAGACCGGCAATTTGGAATGGTAAGAAGGAACACGCCACATTGTCAGCGAAAGCGAGATTGACTACCAAGATGTTGGTGACCGTACGGAGCTTCTTCGTGGTGATGACGGAAAAGATAACAAGAGTATTGCCAAAGAGACCAATAATTGTAAAAACTGCTAGTACCGATGCAACGATAACTCGATGATGGAAAGCTAAAGTTAGCGCTTCTACAGGAGATTGCGGACTTGCTTCCATCGTTGCCGAATTAAAATAAGACTTGTGGGAATTTTATGTTATCAACTCAATATGTCTATCTGTCTTTTAGGCGATTTTGGGCTTTAAAACTTCCTACTAGCTAGATGACTGATGGTGTTATTTTGTGACTGTCCAAAAAATTGAAGGCGTCTTCCAGTGATAGATAACACAGTTGGTGTCATTCGGACATTGATATGAATCGCAAGAATGTACGTGATCACTAGCTGATACAAAAAGTGGGAATTGCATCTGATCAAGTTAGCATTTATATTATTTTTGCCACATTTATAATCATGACATTTTTAAAATTCATTATGCGCGAAAAACTATTGGCCTATTGTAGATAATAGATTCTTAATGACATTCTACTTTTCAATTAAATCTAAATCAGTTGTTGCCAACTGTTCGGTTCTATGATTTTTCAAGACTTACTGCCATGAATTAAAGATATCACGGTAGGATGAATCTGCGACCGAAAAGATAATGTGTGTCGGGTTCATTAGATGGAAAGTTAGAGCTTCATTAAACTTCCACCAAGCCATTATCAAACAATATGCACATATATAGTGGCGCAGAAACAAGAGAGGGGAAGGAAAGGGAGGGGAAAAGAAGATGTTATGACCTCCTCCTACTCCCTCTCGCCAATCAATGGCTTTTAACATTTGCATCTCATCAACCGAGTATGACTGGTGTCGTCCCCCTGACACCACACACACACCACACACACACATGCACTCACGCCCCACAAAAATAAAGTACCAGTGCCAAAGCACCAGCGCTATGCCACTACAGAAACCAGTGAAATCAAGCATCATGTAAAGCTGTGCCATTATGATTACATCCGCAAGACATTTTTCTTTGTTCAATCGCGATTCAGATCAACATATTTTTGTCTTCGAATCAAACCATCGTGTTTTCAATATAAAAATATCTATGTGGATTGGGAAATTATGCCTGATTCAGGTAGGAATATATTATATTTTTAAAATCGTTTTTCCCTGCAAAACATGCTTTTTCTTTCAACTGAATTTTTAGCTCTATAGGACAAACAAATCAAAGTCATTCTATTGACTCACTTAACATGAAAACGTGCGCACCGAGGGCTTTACAAACCTTTTATATGAGTTGATTTTTTGGGGGGACACGTACACAGAATGTATGAATCATAGAATATTTAAAAACATTGATCTGAACCACGTGAAACCTTATTCACTATGTGACATACAATCAATTGGAGATGAATTTCAAAATTTATTCAATAAGTGCCTTCATTGCTAACTTCAAAACATACCCTTAAAATGAATCAACTCTTTAAATATACAAGGAAAGAAAAAAAAAATACCATAAAACTGGTTTCAACCTTGTAAAATTATGTAAGAATATTGTCCCTTTTCTTTAAAACCCATTTTCCGCATTCGCAGCATTTTATTTCTAACAAATTACTAGTAAAGATTTTGTGCAGTATAACATTAATTAGACGCCATTATTCACCTTGTGTTAAATAGAACAGAATGAGTTGTATCATTAATGCAGATTAAAACCTTTATGATATATATATATTATTTTTAGTTATTGGTTTATTCATTTTTGGAAATTTATTTATTGAGTCATCTATTCATCATGAATTCTTTATTAATGAATTCATTCAAATTTTTGTTCTCCTCAATTAACCAATCAGTTATTTATAGACTGTTTGCCTATTTCTTATTTGACCGCTCCTATTGTGACAAAAGAAAAATCCATAAATTTCATTTAATTTGTCCTAAACTGTTCAACTAATAATCGATCGAAAAAATCGAAAGTGTATGATTACGACTGCATGAAGCTTACCCAAGAAAATACACAAGTTAAAATCCTATTGAGGATAAAAAACAATATTGTTTCAGTGATCGATATGAATTCATTTTATTAAGTCGATCAAGTAGATTGATTATATTTATGTTTAGCGCCATATAGAGGCTACTAAATTCGTGTAAAGAAATGGCACTCTTTTTGGTTTCCAGTGGATGAAATCTATTGATATTGGAGGCATCCTTGTGTAATATGATGTTAGATGCACTTAAGAAGGCAGAATGAAGTTTTTACGGAGCATTTGGAGCAACAAGAGAATTGGAACAATAAAGAAAGACCAATAAACAAAGTCAAAGATGCTTCCGCTACTATTCATCATGAATTCTTTATTAATGAATTCATTCAAATTTTTGTTCTCCTCAATTAACCAATCAGTTATTTATAGACTGTTTGCCTATTTCTTATTTGACCGCTCCTATTGTGACAAAAGAAAAATCCATAAATTTCATTTAATTTGTCCTAAACTGTTCAACTAATAATCGATCGAAAAAATCGAAAGTGTATGATTACGACTGCATGAAGCTTACCCAAGAAAATACACAAGTTAAAATCCTATTGAGGATAAAAAACAATATATATAAATATACAATGTAATGAGGCATCAATTATGATAACATTTTGAAGGTTCCACAAGGAAGTTTCCTCGCCCCATTCATATTCTTCTTGATCAATAACGATGTATCTGAATGTCTTGTTCCACCATGCACATCATGATTTAGCGCAACGTGCACAATGTTACTTTTTAATAATTTCTCCCAATAAATGTAATCAACAAACAATGATTATTACAGCTAAACTCATCCGACTTTAAAACAAAATATATATAGTGACCATGAGCAAATTAAAATGGGAGAAAAAGGCACCGCGCCTTGTTGAAGGTCACTATACCTGTGAACCGGGCTGGCCAGAAAATACACACAAAACGGTCAAATGATTTTATGTAGACAGACTGTCTGGAATCTCCGCAAAATTCGAAAAATTGAACAGCGTCGATTTTTTTTTTTACTTCTCCTTATCTTTTCTGATTCCACTTAAAATTGTTAATACAACTTGAATTCGGCGTAAGTATTCATAAATGAATTACACGCGCCTTTAAGACTAAACAACAACAACAACAACCACATATCCCCTTGATTTATAGTTTTGAAGAAAAAAAGAATCCTTCCAAGTAACAACAAAATAAATGATCCTGGTTACCCTGATCACCTTTTCTACATTAAAGATGTGCCTCTTGCAGCCAACATCAAATTATGTAGAGCTTTACAGAAATTATGAATATGTAATGTATGTCCTATCTTTGAAATTTAAGCATTTAATTTAGCTGTGTCCTAGTATTCAAATTATGCAACCAAACCAGTTTAACTTCTAGACTTCACTGTCAGACAATATTAAGTGACTGACCGACATCTTTTTTCTTTGGTAATAACATACATTGAAGTAGCTGTAACAGGTTCACGACCATTTGCCTACATCAATAACCCACTACTTGTAATAGCCAACATTAAACTAATTGATTCTGTGTGCAGCACAAAACGGACGACCACTCGGTAAAAGGAGACTTTTACTTAGGTAATTGCAATCACTTAAGTCTATTCGACAACTGATGGTCGCTATTTTCCTATGCCTATACCCGCTAATCAAACAAATGGGTATTTTGATAGATCTGGATCCAATGAGGGATTCTCTGAATGTAATTCCCTCAATACTAAACACCGCATTCATTCTTACAAAACGCCTGAGCCAATGACTGGAATTCATTATGTGATAACATTCAAGATGTGCTATCCTTGGATAATTCAAATAAGTATATGATTAAGAAACTAAAATTCGACATGATATATTTTCTCATAAAATATTAAAAGATATTGATGTCTGTTCTCCTTGCTTTGTATTTTGATTAATATTCAGTTTAGAATTTCGGTCTATAAGTACTAACTATTGTATATTAAATTTGTGTTAATGTTTTTTCTGTGAATATACAAACTTTCTGTTACTAGAAGTCAGATCTTTGGTTCCATAATTCTAATAAATCTTTGTTGTACAATTCTTATGTTTTACAGGATCATATTTATGAATTATTCCCCACCGATTTTGTTGTCCTGTCAAAATACATTTTAGTAAATATGTAGAAGGATAAATATATAAATAGACAAATGTATGAAAAAACGAAGGAGTGGATAAATAAGTTTTAAACAAAAAGATTAAACAAAGCTTCAACACAATAATGAGCTCATGATTTGTTACATAAAGGACTAATACACTTTGTTGGTAAAAATTGAAGGAATTAAAATAAAGGGGAAAATATCTTTTCATTTTCCCCCAGATACCTATGGAGGTACAACTCCATCCTGTTAAATTTTGATCTAAATAGTCGTAAATATTAGAAAAAATGTTAATTGTGAGTAAATAACATAATTATAATACTAAACGAAGACCGTGACAAATACTCTGTATAACCTATAATCGGACTTCCTTGTAATCAATTTGAGACAAACTCCTGCGGTGCGAGACGACAGCAAAGGATTTTCTTGAAGGCTTCTTGAAAGTTGGGATGCTTCAATCCATAGATGATCGGATTGACTACACTGTTTGTCAGCATGATCATGTAGCCATAGAGGGTTGACACACTGCTGCCAGGTATGATGAAGTTCACGCTGGATGCCAAAAAGCAGACGATGAAGAGACTGTGAAAATATTCTTAGTGATCTCGATCTCCTTTTGGTTGATGGCCTTGATCATCGGTAGAGGAGAATCAGATGTAGAAGCCATGTTCTGATGCCCCTCTGTTGAGCTTGCAGAGGTATCTTTGTCGACCGCAAACTTGCCGCGGAATTGCTTATTGTGTCGCAAAACATGGCGCAGAATCAGACCGTAAAATATCAGGGTAAGCATCAGGATGGTGGCGATGAAAATGCCTTGACATGCGACATAATACAAGGCCATTCTGGTATAACCAATGAAAGCACACATGCCGTAGAATGAGGAATAACCTAGCCTCCCGATTCCTAGAACAGGGGGTAAGACCATGAACGCAGCTGACTCTATCCAGAGGAACACAGCCACTGTGGCGATTTTCTTCGGGGTATGGAAACCTTGGTGGCCGCGGATAGATCTGGTAATGACGTACCTTCGGATGAATCCGATGACAACAAGGGTCGAAGCGCTACACACCAGGCAGGTGTGAAGCACAGCTGCAACAGTAGCGCAAACGCCCTCAGGGAGAGGATAGCTTCCCGTCTGACTTAAGAAACCTATGACCTGAAATGGCAAGCAGGCGCACGTCAAGAAATCAGCGATGGCGAGATTGACGACCAAGATGTTGGTGATTGTACGTAGCTTCTTCGTAATAAGGACGGAGATGATCACGAGAGTGTTGCCAAATAGACCAATAATCGATGCTCCTATCAGGGTGGATGCTACAATCACTCGATGATAGAACGCTATCGTAGCTATTTCTGTGGTGGTTCCTTCGGTTGCCTCCATCGTTAGGTAATGGAAATCAAGCTTATTTACGTTGTAAATAAAATTGTGCTCATCTGAATGAGACGAATTGCTCTTAAAACTTAATGGGAAATGGCCCAAGATCGGATCGTTTATAAATATCTAAACGAGAATCGTTTTGCATTGAGAGAGCAACAAAGTTCATGTGTCACATGATCTCCAATACGGACAGCTTTAAATGAGCCACTTGGCGATTTGGAGATGCGGACAGTTTTTCACGCGTAATCGTTTTTCAGTTTTATCCCAGCTCTTAGATTCCTTTGAACTCTTTGAAGCTATTTGTTTTCTTTTCGGAAGATTTAAAATGTTTGATAACCGTAGATTATGATTGGTTCCCTACTTTTCGCTAAACTAAAGATCCACTAGTTCCAACTTTCGTGTTTGAAATGATCTTTCGAGATTGATATTAACGAAGCAAATTGATCACGATAGAGTGATCGAGTTAGCGGTCAGAGTTTTTTGAGTGATGTAATCATGTAGAAAAAAATCATTTCTTCCACCGATCCATTAGCACTAAACTCAACACTTAAAGATGAAGTTGAGTTCTGGTCATGCGATTGCATTTGGAAAGAAACGGTGTGGAATCGACCAGAAAGGTTGATCATCTAGCATATAAGAATTTGTGTGTATTGCATGGTTCTGGAATCATCAAAATGATAAGAAATTTGGCCAAGTCTTGGTAAAGTTACAAACACTGTACACAGAAAGATGTATATGGGACTACATGAACACATGGGGTAAAAATCCTACCCGGACTTTTACGATGTTACATGACATATTTAGAATATGAAGGCATTTGAAAAGCCATGCTTTTCAGGGAACATGTCTTATCTGATGTTCTTCAACACTTGCATAATAAAAATGATAACGCTGACAAATTATTTTCCACCTCTTCCCAGAACTCAACCTTCTCTTTAAGACGAGGCTGTATTTGTATTACAGTGGTTTACATGTTATAAAAGGAAGCTGTGATATTGAACATTCATCCGCAAGATATGTCCTTTAATTCAATCCTGATTCAGATTCAAACACAAAGAATATGTATGAGTTGCACAATTTTCAAAGTCAGAGTAATTCATTTTAAAACATTTATTTCCTTCATCTTTTTCCTTTTCTCCCTTTTATTTTGTAATATCCCTTTCATCTTCATAATACAAATGCAAAGATTCTAAAGGTCTGGCAACTGCATATGCAAGTACATATATGCCACAAACGTGCAATATTTAATTTGTTATTTTTAAAGGTGATTGCATGCCTTTAGTTACATAAACATCTCATTTTGGCCATAAGCTGACATCGAATATTCGGCTCATTGCGTCCGGTCGGGTGGTCGCGTTACAAGACCTTTTATGAAACGAAAGCGGAAGATCACGCGACCTTTCGTAGATTTGCCTATAGTGTTTTCATAAAGTGTAGGGTGAATTGGACTAGACAATTTGTAGACCAGCGGGGTATCTCACAAACATTACCTCCGCCATTTCGTGAATATTTAATGAGACACGAAAGGTCGGGTAACGCGACCAACCAACCCCGGACGCGATGACCCGATGATTCGAGGTAAGCCGGGCCCAAATGAGGTATTTTGCGGTGTGAGAAGAATCAACAGAAGTGCGTTTGCCAGTGTTATAACTATTATATATTTTTTTGTTTTACATGTGTTTAAATCATTTTTAATTGAATCAAACAAACAGCAGAGTATACAATAATTTCGCCTGATCACATTCCTATAAAAGGAACAGTTTGATATTTTGTATACATTTATATATATATATGCAAAATTAAATGATAATGATAATTGTAATAAGAATAAATCAATAAAAATAATAAAGAAAATTGTGAGACATTAATGTTAGGAAGTCTTACATAAATGTAACTAGCATGATGATATATAGCCTAGATCAGTATTACTCGGGGAAGTAACTGAATAACATTTGCTTAGGGATAACATGGACATTTATATTAAAAATCTACAATAAAAGTGGTAGTGAGAGAATTTTGTACAATCAAAGAAATATAACTTTCTCATAACTAATCTGATTTCCTTAAACATTCCTCTTTTCATCTGGTCTTTCTGTTTTTGTTGAAATCAAGTTATTTTCGGATCGAGGTTGGCCTTTCAGAAAACAAAATGCGTAGTGCCTGTGGGATTCATCATCAATATCCTTTTTTTAATTTTTTAATACATGACAAAATATTTCATATTTGAAGTGGCAATTTCTCATCTGGAAGCAGATACTCCTTTTATTCGAAAATGATTTTAACATACAACCCGTCTGCGCATGTTATTTTTTCGATTACGACACAAATAAGGTCACTCAGAAGAGTTACTACCTATATACCCAGATCAGATGGAGAAAAGAACGGTATGAACAGAGCTCATTCTCATCTCCCTGCTCATACCTTGATAGGTTGCTAAATGTATTTTGACGTATACCATGACTGTGTGTCTATTATTGTCTGTACTAGTCTCTTCATTTAGTTTTCCCTCTCTGTCATCCTTCTTCCCCCTCTATCTTTATCTCTCTCTTTTTCTCTCTCTCCCTTTCTCTCTTTCTTTATACAACTCTTCTTTTGCCTCTTTATCTTATACAACTCTTCCTTTCTCCTCTCTCTTCCTTTCTCTCTCTCTCTCCTTTTGTTTCTTTCTCTTATGCAACTCTTCACTTCTCCATCCTCTCCCCTCTTTCCTTTTCTCTCTTTCTCTAATACAACTCTTCCTTTCTCCTCCCTCTCCCCCCTCTATCTCCCCTCTCACTCTCTCTCTCTCTCCCTTTCCCTCTTTCTCTTATACAACTATTCCTTTGTCCCTTTCTCTTATACAACTCGTCCTTTCTCCTCCATCTTTCCCTCTCTATCTCCCCCTCTCTCTCTCTCTCTCTCTTTCTCTCTCTCTCCCTTTCTCTCTCTTTCTCACTCCTTCTCTCTCTTTCTCTTATACAACTCTTCCTTTCTCCTCCCCCTCTCTCTCTCTCTCTCTTCCTTTCTCTCTTTCTCTTACACAACTATTACTTTGTCTTTTTCTCTTAAACAACTCTTCCTTCTCCCCCCTCTCTTTCCTCTATCTTTCACTCTCTCTCTCATCCCTTTTTCTCTTATACAATCTCTTATATAACTCTTCCTTTCTTCTTCCGCCCCGGCTCTATCTTTCTCACTCTCTCCCCTTCTCTCTCTTTCTCTTATGCAACTCTTCCTTTCTCCTCCCTCTCTCTCTCCTCGTTATCTTTCTCTCCTTCTCTCTCTTTCCTTCTTTCTCTCTTACTCTTCCTTTCTCCTCCCTCTCCTCCTCTAATTTTCTCAATCTCAATCAAATTCTATACAACTTTTCCTTTTTTCTCCCTCCCCCTCTATTATTTTCCTTATATTTCTATTTATATCTAGACACATATATCTGTTTCCTTTTTTTCTCAATGAATTTTACTTTTGCGTTTTCTACTTTCTTTCCCTTCTAAAGAAAAGTTAGCAAATTTGATTATATTATAAATTATGTTAATTATGGATCATATTTATATACCATGCCGAATCACGTATCATTCCCCTTCCCCCTTATATGTTCGCTAGAGTGATGTTTTGTATTTAAATATGGATTTGTTTTTTATTTGTAAAACATATGTACAATTAAGTCTAGGCTGCGACGGAGAAAGATTTAAAATCGATATACCATCAAATAAAATTAATAACATGGCTATTGAGAAGACGATCTTTTTCTTTTAAGTTTTATAGTGCGTTACATTAGAAAGTGACTTTACTCTGTTAGAAAACTCTTTTAATTTTCGGAATCGAATTATATCACAATTATATAAGCTGGTATATACACACTCTTGGACACAATACTTCAATACCTCGTGTCTTTTCCCCTTTCTAATAGCTGACTGATGAGTAGTACACTTCTTTATGAAAACCCGATCCGTTTGTCCAATGTCAAAGTCGCTCTACTGGAAGAGACGTTGCTCTTTTGAAACAAAGAAATTGTTAATAGTTGGAACAGGGTAACATATATAATCTGGTATGAACGCACCCTTAGAAATATCTTCCTTTGCTCGTAATAATAGAAGCAATCAGTTCACCTCGAAAAATTCATCTTTAGAGCTTTCCAATCTGCCTCTCTTCGTTTCCCCTCAATCATAATCTTTATACTCATCTTGATTACTGAATACAACAATAATAAAGCTCTCACCATTCATTGGGAAATACAGAATATTCACTAAATGTTTTTGATTTTTATGACAAATGACAAATACCAGATACCCAATTAGATTCTTGACTACACGCGATCTCCGAGGCAAATATCAATTTGATGAATAGTCGTGGTATTTACTGGAAGCCAATAATGTGAAGGCCCTTTGTATCCATCCTTCTAATGGTTATATATCAGTTTTTGAAGTAAAGAAAACCTACGAATGAGAAATCAAAGAAAAAAACTTTTTAAAGGAAAACATTATCCAGTTCAAGCCCCTCCCCCTCTTTTTTATGGAAAATACCATTAAAGTAGTTTCAATATCGTTAATTCAGCTTGTCTATATATTGTTGCTTCTTCCGCTCAAATGTTGGCAAATGTCAATGTCGTATTCACTGAAACAACTTTGCAAAGGTATTATGTTATTTTTTTTGTCCATATAACCAACCGGAGAGGAATTAACTCTTTCTTTGATTAAAAAAAGAATTCTCAAGGTAGAAGGTGAAATATCATAAATAAGAAATAAAACAATTTATGAATATTTCAAAACTACATTTAGTATGGAGAATGTTTTTCGAGCGGAATTTGGCTAAAAGTGGTGTGGGGTGTGTGTTATTAAAGGTGCGTATGTGTGAGGGGCGCATGCGCACTTCCTGCTTTAAGGGAAAGGGAAGGAGAAGAGAGTCAATGTTGCATTGTTGCAATTAGTGTAAAAAGGTTGGGGGCTTATTTATATATTTCCTGATAGATTTCATTCTCTATCTGTTTTTGACTCTCAGCTAATGCATTGAAATATGTCTATTTGTATTATTATTTGTTAACGTGGTCTAATTATTGGATTGTAATAATGTTATAATGTATCAATCAACTTAAGCATCAGTGCTCATAATTCATTTACCTTTCTCTGTATAATCATGTTGTATCAATCACATTTTCAAATGGAATGCAATTTATGTTGAATTGAATCGAATAAAAATTACGGGGGAAAAGGTATGTGCGTATGATTTCATGAATTGAGTATTCCTTTTTTTGTGTGTACAGGAACGGATTTAGACGGCACAACCAGCTCTTGCCCCCCTTATTTAATATTTACTTATTTTAGTCTTCTTTATAAAGAGTGGCCATTTCATGTTCGAAATGAGAGATACTTGGAAGTGAAGGCAACTTGTGAATCAATCCGTTCTAGGTTTTTTTTTTTTTAAATAGTAGGGGATTTGCCGCATGTCTTGTCTATATATAGAAATCTTTCTCGGAATAATAAACCCAACTGATATACTTTAAGCACACAAAATATTCTTTACACATCGTTACTAAACAATCCCCCTTCCAATTGTTTTTAAATAAATTACTTTTGTGGAAGGAACATTCCGGTAAGTTTGTCGGATAAAATTGAATACAAGCATAAATTAGTGCATACACGTGGGAGCTACCTTTGAACTTGGGATGCTGATTGATGCCCGGTGTCTCTCTGAAATGTTAGAGTAAGTAAACGATAGATGATTAAATAGAAAGAAAAATAATAACCAACCCCAGGACCTCTTGAGCGCATTGTCAAGTATTATTTATTTACGCCCTAATAAATTCAGAGAAAATAAATATTTCGGAGACTTTAATATCTATGTATGGCATCGCACATTACGACCATATATCATGAGATATGTATGGTTTCTATTGCCTTAGCACTTACTAACCATTGGAATGAGTTCATTTGAGTGAAAGCGTGAAAATTGGACAAAGAGACAAACAAAATAAACGAAAGCTATAAATGAGTTAAAAATATAGTCTATTTTAATTTCAGACTGGCCATTTAGTCAGTGGATTGTGACGTATTCACGGGTTAAGTCTCCTAATTTTTGTGTGCTGAAATATTATTGATTCATGGTTTCCACTAAAGCACCTTATGATCCGAATATAATTTATACAGACTGAAAAAAAACAATTTCAAAAATTTCAGTGGCAATAGTGTTGGGTTTATTCTCCAGTTCAGATATTTTTTTAGGAGGCTATGTCGAATGTCCACCTAACACGCTAAATGCGTGGGATGTTCATATATATATATATATGTGGGCAGCATAAATAAACACAGGTCGCAATATGTGCCTTTTAAATGCAATTCCCGCAGTACATGCCTTTACGAAACGCTCTCAGAAATAATAGAAAATACTAAGGCGGCAATCATCTTCTTGTACGCACTGAACAATGGATTTGAATTTAGCCTACACTCTTTTTGGCATTTCAAGCAGTGTAAGGAATAATTTTGCAAAATTCAGTTATCAAGTGTTTTCACGTTGATGACGGTAGCTCTAAGCAAGTCTGTTTAAAAGAAATTCATTGTATCTTTTTTTTTCATCGATAGATGGCTCTGTTGCCTTTTTTCGGATTTCGTTATATTGACTATCAGGCTCGTGATCTTTAACAAGAGAGCCATACAAATTCTTGAGAAGTATTCCAACTTATAATATTCTGCGCTCATGACCAGAAGACAAGGACTCGATAACAAGACAGTGAAAGCGAGGTCAAAGTCTATTTACGGTTGTTGTGAGCCCCAAAAGTGAAAATAAATAAATTAGTATATAAAGATACATTTTTTCGTCGGATTCGTTTGACATCCGGACAAAATCAAGGTGTTGCTTTTGTGGTTCGCGACGACAGCAAATGAAGACCTCTTGAAAATTGGGGGTGTTTAGAGCATAAATGATCGGACCTACTACGCTGATGGCAGTACGAATCATTGTGGTATACGGGGTCGACAAACTGTCACCGGGCATGATGATATTCATGCTGCTGGCGATTAAACAGCACATAAAGACACAGACAACCGTAAAGAGATTCTTGTTAATCTTTATCTCCTTTTGGTTAATGGCTTTGATTATGGGTGGACGAGAACCGGAAGCTGCGTGCGGATGAATTAATACTCTTTTGTGCCAAAATCGAGCTTGACGAGGTGAATTATTTATCGTCAAACCTGTCTCGTAACTTCCTGTTGTGATACAAATCATGACGCAGAATTAGACAGTAAAATGTGAAGATTAGACATAGGGCAATGGCTATAGAACTTGAAGAATCATTCCATAGTGCCTGGAGTACCCTCGAGTCCCAATTCGGAGAATGACCATAAAATAATATGTGGCGATACTTTTCGGAGTAGATGCCTTGACGGCCTTGACGGCCGCAGGAAATGATGGCGAGGGTCACAGCACTGAATCACACGGAGGTGTATCCCACCCCTGCCGCCTTTCCGCAGATGATCTAGGGGACCATGTATACCTTCCAGTTCGACTGAGGAGACATAGACTCACAAATGGTAGGCAGGCACACAACATGAAATTAGCGAAAGCGAGATTTTGGTGATCGTACGAAGTTCTTGGTGATGATCATAGAAAGGATGATGAGGCCGTTAAAGAAAAGAGTCAGTGCGAACACGATTAATATAAATGCAACAGTGGCTCGATGATGGAAGGTACTACATACACCTCTGTTTCCATATACAGTGCGTCCCAGAAAAAACGAAACCGAGAATTATCGATGTTTTATCATAACTTAATCACATTATATAATAATCATTTCGCAATATTATTGATAAATCACACATATTTGGAAAGCTTAGATTCTCCTTTTTCATTTAATGCAACTCATATGATGCATATTTCACGCACGAGTGAGTCAAATGAATTTGAAGATAGGAAACCAAAAAGTCATTTGGCGGAGGGTATCTGAATTTCAAGGAGAAAATCACATTTCTAAAAATATTAGTTTCTGCCCTTTCATATGACACCTCAATCAGGAAAAACGAGCAAGGAATGAAAAAGTTCTGTTTGTTTAAAGTAGTGCTTGCATTTCCATTATTTTATCAAACGAATTATTTTTCTCTGGCTGCCTGCCGTTGCAACGAACAGAGTTGACAAAAGACTTAACTCCGTTTCTTTGACAATCAGCCGTAGACGAAAGACTTCATGTATGATTGATTGTCAACGAAACGAAGTTAAGTCTGTTTTCAAATTTGCTGTCAGAACTACGAGAAAAAAATTGTAGTTGAATGGTTGTACCTTGAAATTTTGCTTTTAATCGCTTCCGATTCTATTTGCCACGGACGAGGTTTCCAGACCTCTCTCCTTTGCTTTTTGAACTTATTGAATTTTAATAGCCATAAAACACGAACAAATCCCCGTCACTGAATAATTTAAGATACCATTGTTATCAGTTATCATTGCAGATGGTTTGAAATAACTTTCAAGAGAGATAATGATCATTCATTTACCGGACTGTGCATGTCAAAAAAAACTAATATATGCATCGAAGAAAGCTAAATTCATTTCCCTATAGGACGTAAAACCAGCCAAGCATTTTCTATTTTCCTTTATATAATCTATTTATATGAATATCTCTCTCTGTCTCTCCCCTGTCTCTTTCTTTCTTTCAATTTCCCTACCTCTGTCTAGCCATCTCTATCCATCGACCCCTGTATTCAAAGTAAATCTCTATTATTGAACTTTGGCTATATCTCTTCCTATCTCGCTGTGTCATTGTCTCTTTGTCCTTAACTCACCGTGACATTGCGCATGTCTTTTTTTAATGATTGACATGAACAGTTATGAGTAACCTCGTAAGGGCTTCACCCAGGCGCGTACGCAGGGGGGGGGGGGGGGGGGGGGGTTTGGGGTTTAACCCCCCCTTATGTTTTGTGTATGTTTTAGGGGAAAACCCTCCCCCCCTTATAGATGACCTAAAAAAAAAACCTTACCCCCCCCCCCCGGAATGGAATGTCGACGGAGCATAATTTCAAATTCCGGACCCCCCCCCCAAAAAAAAAAAAAAAAAAAAAAAAAAAGTCCTCTTACTTCCCCCCCCCCGCTTATTCAGCGGCTGGCTGAGTCGTTGCGAACATTTTGGCCCGATTTTAAAACCCCCGCTTGAAAAATTCCTGCGTACGCCACTGGCTTCACTAGATACCCAGCTGAGCTCTGTAAAGGCCAATATACTAGTTAATTGTAATGTTTATCAAATCATAAAAAAGATGATGAGCAGTACTTTCTTCGTGACATTTTCTTCCTCCTTGGAAATATTGATTAGTTTGCTTGCTAGAGAAACGGCTAATACTTAAAACTCAATCGAAAGACTATCGACGGCAAACACACCTCAGGTAATGCATTAATGCATTATTCATCCTTTTCTAAATATCCTTTGTCAAATTAAAAACGTCAAAAGGAGATATTTTAAAATAAATTTAAAGAAAAAGTTTGTTCATAGGCCTATAAACATATCATTTCAGATGTGTGCATTAAGTGCATTTTATTATCTTTTTTATAAATAAAAGGAGCATTTCAAGAAAATCGATTATCCTCGTAAATTAAAACGAAAGTTGACTTTTAAAAATACAATCGTAAACCCTTATCTTTTTTATTGCACATATTTCTAGCTAAATTCGGCACCGAATCCATTACGTCATATATTAATTTGTATCGTTTAGTATCAAACATGCTAAAACTGCTTTGATGGTGAACGTTTCAGAGATTGGTGCCACTGCCCTCACAAACATGTGTTGTGAACACATTTTTACCCAAATCTGGTTATTATCTTTTAATCTATATAACGTGCCAAATGCTGTGGTTTTATTAAACATTACACAGAAGTATGGAATATTTACAAACAAAATATTCGAAACAAAATTTGTGTTAAATCTTCTTTTCCACTGTTTAAAGTGATAGTTGAGTTCTGTTTTCAGACCGCAAATGCCTTCGAAGTGCATGGTTGTTGCTCTTATTCTTATCTATGACGTTTCTAATGCCCTTTTAGGACCTACAATTGATATGAAGGTAATTTTAGACCCCAAAATGTGTGAAATTTAGCCAATACGAACATACCAATACGGTGACCGTTAATTGACTAATTAATTAAAAATAACAATACATGGGCCGGGTGGTTGTGAGTAATATAAACAACACGACAAAGTGAACAACAAAAAGCCAACATCAGAATTGGCTGAAATACGACGTAAAAGGCGCTATTTCGTTTTTTTTTCAAGGCTTTTTCAAATTATTGAATATTTGTGGTGGTACACAAGTATTCGAAATCATTATATTTATGGATATTTCAGCCGTCTCTGAACCGATTTTGATCAAACAAAGATTTTGAAATTCATTTTTTCATTATCTCACATACACACAAAAAAATTGTGTAGCACCCTCTGCAACAGAACTTCACTTTCCCTTTAAAATATTTTCACGAAGATCCTAACTCGCTCACTCACTTAGCTTGTACAAACATAAATGTGAATCATTTTCTTGTGTCGTGGACGATTGGATATGTCACTAGACTGTGTATCACAAGGTCCGTGGTTCAAGTCCCACCGCGGCACTAATGTCCTTTGGCAAGACATTGATCTACATTTGCCACTCTCCACCCAGGTGTTCAATGGGTACCCGGTAGGATGCGAAAGCTAATGTGCTTAGATTAGCAAGCGTGCGCTTGTGAAAAGGGAGTAAAGAATGTGCATAAATTGTGTGCGGGTAAGGCTGAATCCGATGACCGGGGTAATATATATATATTGATATCTGTAAGGCGCTTTGAGAGGGCCTTCGGTATTGAAAAGCGCTATATAAGAACTAGCTATTATTATTATTTGATCATTCATTCAATCCTTTTTTTGTTCAATTTATACCCAATCATTTGATTACAGACTGTTTGCCTATTTGTCTGTTTGCTTTTTTCCCGTTTTTGTTTGTACATGTTCACAACTGATGTACTTCGAATACTATGTAATTTTTTGCTTGTTTACAATAATATCTGCTATTTTTACATATATGATTGTTTTCGCCAATACCCTGATTATGAGTGACAGAAGAATAAGTGACATTGTCATTGTCACTCAAGAGACATATTCCTCTTATTTTCTTTTTTTACCCGCATTGGAAGTTCTTGAACGAGTAAGCTGCAAAGAGTTTGGTATATATGTATCCGGTTAAGATCTAGACCAAAGTCCCATATATAGGCATTTAGAAATTTGCTTAACAAGATTCATTTTCATTGTCAAAGGTTATACTGTGATGCCATGTCATGGACTTATTTCATAACTTCCACTCTGTGAACCTTCATAGTGACAAATATATGCAAAAACGTAAATGAAGATGCATCTAAAAACATAAAAAAAATAACAATTTCTGACAGAGTAAAAGAAATTCGTATGTATGTTAATATTGTGACTAGGAACAACGACCTACCATTATCGATAAACTGAAAAAGAAAAACAATGTCACCAGGCGGTCATTTTTTTCAGAAAACTGAAATAATTATGAGGAATAATTAAGATATGCCCTCGTGCATCGACTTCTTCTCCCATCCGATTCGCTGTGATGATGATACAGATGAGGTACGAAGCTACGAGGCGAATTAGAATTATTACTCGACTATTATTTATGAGAACGTAAATAATTATTGTCATCCACTGAAAATCCTAATTAGATGTTAGTCAGACTTAACAATACTTGTCATCCACAATCACTGACGGCACTGAAAATCACAATTCTCCCTTACATGACAAATCTTTTTATTGCATTTAATCGGTAATGTTCGGTCGTTCCTATTTTGAAAAAAGATAATTCAATAAATTTCATGTAATTTGTCCTAAAGTGTTTAATAATCGATCGCCAAAATCGAAATAGTATGATTACGGGACTAAAGCGCATCAAAAAACAAACACACAAGTCAATATGCTCTAGAGGAAAAATAATCATATTGTATACCATGTCTGAAGGCATCAGTCATGTTAACAGTTTGAGGGTTCCACAAGGAAGTATCCCCGCCCCCATCATATTCTCCTTGATTAAAAACCGATGTATCTGAATGTTTAAGTTCACCCTGCCGTAATTATCTGTGTCATTCGCAGCGATGTGCATGTTATTTTTTAAACAATATCTCCAAATAAATGTAATCAACTAAACAACGATAAGTAAAACTCATCCGACTTTCAGAAAATATATACACTGACCATTAATTGAACAGGGAAAAATGCACCGCGCCTTCTTGTGAGCAATCCTTCCAAGTGACAGAAAATGACCTTGGTTACCATAATCGCTTTATAAAACAAAAAATATTTGTGTTCGTGTTTCATGCCTCTACCCACTTATAAAACAGATGGGTGTTTTGATAGATCTGGATCCAATTAAGCATTGCTAATTCTCTGAATGTAATTCTCTCAAAACTAAACACCAGTCATTCTTTCAAGACGCATGAGCTAATGACTGGAATTCATTACGTGATAACATTCAAGATGCGCTTGGATAATTCAACTAAGTATATGTTTAAGAAATCAAAATTCAAATTCGCATTATCCAACACTATTTTGATATTTTTTATCATAAGATGATAAATTTAATGATATGTGAACTCCTTGCCTTGTACTTTGATTATCATTCGTATTAGATTTTCGGACCGTAAGTACTAACTATTGAATTTATTTGTCTTTGTTTATTGTGAATATACAAACTTTCTGTTACTAGCATTGGTTTCGCAATTATTATAAGTCGTTATTGTACATTGTTTATGTCTTGCAAAACCATATTATAAATCATTCCTCTTCCAATTTTGTTGTTCTCTCAAAATACGTTTTTAGGAAATAAGTACGTGAATAAAATAAATAGGTAGAAGATATATGAATCAATGGAAAAGTGAATAAATAATTAATAAATAAATTAATTAATTAATAATCCACTCTTAAACACAATAATTAGGTAAACTTATCATCTGTTACATATAGCACCAATGTTGATTAAAGTTGAAGGAATTGCAAAAAAAAGAAAGAATATCTTCCTGATATTCCCCAAATACCTTGGAAGGTACAACTCTATACCGTACAATTTTGATCTAAAAGAGTGGTATTTCTTAGAAGATTTTTGTTAGTTGTGAGTGTATCACGAATGGTTAAAGGCTCAGAGCAATAGATAAAATGATTTACGCCTTTTTTAATACTAAACGACGTAAAAAATAAGAAAAGACCTTTACAAACACTATTTTGTCCTCTTATTCTCTAGCGAGGTTTTTATTTTCATAATAGCAATACATATTTACATTAATAACTCAATGATTGTGTGAAAAATAACACAGGCTAAAAATTAAAGTATATTCAACGATTCTTTCAGCTTAGTATTATTTTCTTTGTTAACAAATTTATATCTTAAAAATAATCTTAGCAACGACTTGAATTTAAAAAAAATAGTATGTGGATAGTAAACAGACCCATTAACAATCTTCTTAACGTAACATTGATAAATTGCATATTGCGCATAATTTAAAACAATATTCAGAAGTGAATATTTCTTGTTTTTAATATCCTTACCTACAACTATTATATTCTGGTCTATTTGTATTTCTTTTTGGAATAATTTAAATATCAAATTACATATTATTTTCCAAAACAAAGTCACATCCTTGCAATATAACATTAAATGAAAAGTTGAGTCAACTTGTCCACAGGAGTTTCATAAATTATTATTAACAATTTGCCATTTATATACGTTTTCCTTTGAGGCAATAAGCCTATGAATCATCTTGAAATTAAATAGTTTAACTTTATTATTGCGAATTTGCTTTAATTTAAATAAAAATACATCCTTTAAAACAAAGTCATTATCCAAATCTAAATAGAAATTCCAAAAGTAAATGATATTTGGTTCTTTTGACTTTTTACGTATTAACAAACGATAAAAATCTTTCACTCTCATAACAAAAACATTCACTTTATCCCTTGTTTCTATTTCTATAATATTCGAAATATCACATTTAAAAAAAAACCCATATTAGCTTAATCTATCCAACCAACACTGTGGAAATGCTTTCTTTAATTTTGTATATCTAAAATCAAATAAGAGCTGTTGTGCTTTCACTTTTGTATTTAGTATTGTAGAGTCATTCCAAATACCATTTGTAATCAAATTATGAATGTTCAATAAACCGGCGTTTTGCCATTCTCGATAAAACAATATTTTTTTCTTAAAGGTGATGTTACTATTTTTCCAAAAAAAATTCATTTGGAATATTTCTTACTTTAAACATATCAATGAATTTTAGTTCTGACCAAGTACAAAAAAGATCTACATAGAATTCTGGCAAATTATGTTTAGATCATATAAATTAATATCCTTTATATGTTACAATTGAAATGTACACAAAGTGGCAAACCCCCTATTTTATCGGACCAGTATCTAAACATATTGTTCAAATAAGAGCCATTATCATTAAAAAACGAGGTATCCATGCCAAACGAAGTAAAGATATTTTACTAGCAATATCAATCATATCTACAATCCACCATTTTCAATATCACTTATAATTGCATTACGTTTAATTTTATCTTTTTTTTTGCAGTTCCATAAAAAACAAAATAATAGTCTGTTCATTATCTGTAAAAACGTTTTTTGATATTGGTACAACAGTTGCGGTATATACAATTTGTGACGCCGCTAAAATTTTCCAAACAATAGTCTGCTCATTTTCCACATATTTAATACATTTCGAATTTTATCTATTTTTTACA
This sequence comes from Strongylocentrotus droebachiensis, assembly GCA_035222895.1. Taxonomy (NCBI): domain Eukaryota; kingdom Metazoa; phylum Echinodermata; class Echinoidea; order Camarodonta; family Strongylocentrotidae; genus Strongylocentrotus; species Strongylocentrotus droebachiensis. The sequence continues at coordinate 796,115 of JAVYIG010000046.1, read as the reverse complement.
TTCCAGTCTAAATTTTGTAACAATTTCTTATTTTTAACACTATGTATTACCTGCAAACGGACTTTTTTGTAATCAGTTTGAGACATGCTCGAGCGGTCTGCGACGACGGCATAGGATTCTCTTGAAAGCCTCCTGAAAGTTAGGATGCTTCAGACCATAGATGATCGGATTGACTACGCTGTTCGCCATCAATATCAAGTAGCCATAGAGGGTGAATAGGCTTACACCAGGAATTAAAAAGTTCACACTTTGCGCTACAAAGCAAATCATGAAGAGACAGACAACCGTGAAAACATTCTTTGTGATCTCGATCTCCTTTTGGTTGATGGCTTTGATCATGGGTGGACGAGAATCTTGAGATGAAGATGAAGAAGCCTTGTTATTTTGTGTCTCTGCTGAGCTTGAACCGGTAGCTTTATCATCTGCAAACTTGTCTCGGAATTGCTTATTGTGTTGCAAAACGTGGCGCAAGATCAGTCCGTAAAACGTCAGGGTGAGTGCCAGGGCAGTAATGATGACAGAGCCCTGAAATATGACAAAAACGGCGGCCAATGGGTTTGTATCGGTCAAAGTGCATAAACCGTAGTATCTGTAGTAACCGAGAGTCCCGACCCCTAGAACAGGAGGTATGATCATGAGTGCAATTGATTCCATCCAGATGATCAGCACGACTTTTGCAATATTCTTCGGAGTATTGAGACCTTGATGACCACGAATAGATCTGGTGATGACATACCAGCGGACGAGACCGATAGCGACTAAGGTAGATACACTGCAGCATATGCTGGTGGTTCCAACTCCAGCCACAATTGCACAGATGATCTCGGGAATCGGGTACCTTCCCGTTTGACTTAGGAGACCGGCGATCTGGAATGGTAAGCTGGAACACGTCAAAATGTCAGCGATAGCGAGATTGACCACTAAGATGTTGGTGACCGTACGAAGCTTCTTCATGGTGATAACGGAGACGATAACAAGAGTATTGCCAAAGAGACCAATAATCGCTAATCCTGCTAGGATTGATGCAGCGATAACTCGATGATGGAAAGCTATAGTTGGTGTTTCTACAGGAGATTGTGGACTTGCTTCCATCGTTGGCGAATTGAAATTAAACTTGTGTGAAATTTACCAATTTGTCTTTCTGTTTTTAGATGACTCTGTGCCTTAACACTTCTTATAAGCTTGATGGCTAATGGTGTGATTTTATCAAGGTCTAAACATTAAAGGCGTCTTGCAGTGATAAATAACGCTATTTATGTCATCCGGACGTTGATATGAATCGCAAGAATGTATATACGTGATCAGTAGCCGATACATTCACAAACAGTGTGAAATTGCAGGCGATCAAGTCAGCATTTATATTATCTCTATTCTATTTGTTATCGATATCATCGTGAAACTTCCACCGAGCCAATAGCAAACAATATACACATACATATTTGCGCAGAAACAAGAGAGAGAGGAAGGAAATGGAATGGAAAAGGAGATGTTACGACCCCCTCCTACTCCCTCTCGCCAATTAATGACTTTTAAAACTAGCATTTCATTCATCGAGTAAGACAGGTTTCGTCCCCTCAAGTAAAACACACACACACACACGCGTACACACACACAGACACACACACGCACACATACACACACACACACACCCGCACACAAACAGTACCAGTGCCCCCACAAAGTGTAGACCCGCGCTATGCCACACCAGAAACCAGTGAAATCAAGCATCATTTAAAGGTGTGCCATTATGATTGCATCCGCAAGACTTTTTTCTTATTCAATCGCGATTCAGATAAAAGTATTTATGTCTTCGAATCAAACATCGTGTATTCATTAAAAGAAAATCTTTTGGGATGACAACATTCTAGCCTGATTCAGGTAGGAATTCTTTATGGTATAAAAACAATTATCGCTTTTCAAACAACCTTTCTTTTTTAACTAAATGTCAGTCCTATAGTAAACATTGTTAGAGATTAATTCTTGAAACACTGAACATGAAAACATGCGCACAAAGGGCTCAAAAACCCTATTGTATGAGTTGACCATATTTATTTGGTACATATATATACTCACAACGAATAAAATGATATAATTTGTAAAAACAATCTGTGCCAAGTAAGATATCTTACCGATACGAATTTGAAAATTATCGAATTGCTTTTTGTAAATGTTGTTGTGGAACTCATCGACTACCAGTAGTCTCAGGTAGATTTGAACAATATGAAATAAACATAATACCTTGTGTCCTGTGTGACATAAAAACGATTAGTGATGAAGTTCAAGATTTATTCACTTAGTACCTTCTTTGCCAAAGAAAGAAAATACGATCTTCAAAGCAACTTCTACTTCTACTTCTACGACGATACTCAGCAGGATCCATAAGTCAGGATTTAGTGCTGAGGAATAAACTATCTAGTTCTTGGTCTAGATGCTTGGTGGAAGCGCTCCCTTGAAGCCCTTCAGTGAAGTAGCGTCAAGGGTGATCTTAGCCTCTTGTCGATGCCCTCGCGCTGTTGGAGTCTCTAAATTCTGACGAGCGAAGCGAGTCAGAGAAACCGAGGCGCTTGCGCTGAGGGCCTCTTGACAAGTGATCTGAATTATATATTCATGAGACCCGATTTCCTACTGAATTATGCATGTCTAGACCGCAGCGATTGTGTGTGTGTGTAGGTGTGAGTTCGGGATTGCCCAACTAGGCTAGTCTGCAAGCACAGACCCTAATTTGACACTTTATCAAAAAATCATTGTGCCTTGAGAGAAGCCTAGCCCAGCTATCTTCTGGTACCTACTGGTTGTACCAATATAGGTCAGGAGCAGCTATCAGGCTATCAGGCTATCAGGCTATCAGGCTCATTACAAATTCAAATTACAGAAGTCCAAGTAATCCTTTATTTGTGCAACTTCAGATGTTGCCTCTTGATGAATTAGTCTCCATGAATTGTTTGATATTCATGTACAAATCTCAATCTGCTCAAAATAATTCATTTTTAAAAGATGCGTTTATTGTTAATTCGACTGTCCATTCGTACAACACACGTCAGAGAAATCTTATCCATCAGCCGTTTGCGAGAACACAAACTGCTTCGAACTCTTTTGTAATTAATTGTATCAAAGAATGGAATAAGTTGCCACAAAACATCAGATCCAGTCCAACACTACCTATGTTTAAACATACATGTCGAGAATATCTTTTTGAGAGATTACAAAATATGTTAAAGTAAATCCTGGAAAGCCATGTGTGTATGTGTGTATGTGGGTGTGTCTGTGTGTGTGTGCGTGGGTGTGTATGTGTATGTGTGTTATCTTTTTTTTCTGTTCCCATATTTACTCATTAGTTATCATTGTAAATATGTTTTTGTCATCGGTTATTCTAAATACTGTTATTTTGTTTTTGTTTATGTACCTTTTAAGGGGCCCCTTATCACAAGCTCTGCTTCTCCGGGGTCCCAAACCTATCATGTTTTTTATTTCTTTTGTGTCAATTGATTGTAAAATGTTGTGTTTGATTGGTTTGAATAAACTTGAACTTGAACTTGAACTTGAACTAGTACGTGGCATATGGTAGTCTTATAGTGCACACTCTCTTTTACGACTGACCAGGGTTTGTGCTTGCAGACTACAACTATGCGGCCAGTCTCGCTCTCACGGAGGAATTCGCACAGAGCGGTAAATATTACGTCATAGTAGCTCTCTCTGATTGGATGACTTTCACCGAACTCTGCTGGGTCGGAATATTCGCCAAACAAAGTAAAACATAAGAAATTCAGATGACTTGTCAAGAGGCCCTCAGCGCAAGCGCCTCGGTTTCTCTGACTCGCTTCGCTCGTCAGAATTTAGAGACTCCAACAGCGCGAGGGCATCGACAAGAGGCTAGGGTGATCTTTGAAAGTGCATTCTACGCAGTTACTGTCCGAGGGAAAAATGAGTTCTGGTAGAGCTGGGTGCGGGATGGGATAGCCAGCAGCTTCTTTGAGTGATACTGTCGTGTGTTGCTGGCAATCATGGGTGCTGTGTAATGGTGTGCATTGATGGCTATTGATGGCTACTGTGTCGTTTTGGATCTTGTACATGAGGTGGAGGCTTGCTTTCAACTACACTGAACGACTAGATAGTATTAAAATAAATCAACTCTTTAAATGTATAAGAAAAGAAAAGTAACCCAGAAAACCTTGTAAAATGATATAAGAAAATTGTCCTTTTTCTTTTAAACCCATTTTCCCGCATTCGCAGCATTTTACTTTAAGCTAATTACTAGTAAAGTTTATGTGCAGTATATCATTATTCAAACGCCATTATTCACCTTGTGTCAAATAGTACAGAATTAGTTGTTTTCATTAATGCAGATGAAAACTTTTATGATATATTTTTATTTCAGTTACAGGTTTTTATTCATTTTTGGAAATTTATTTAGTGAGGTATCTATCTTTCATAAATTATTTATTAATTCATTAATCAATATTTTTTTCTTCAATTACCAAAGCATGTACTTAAAGCCTGTTTGCCTTTTTCTTATTATATCGTTCCTATTATGACAAAAGAAAAATCAATAAATTCCATGTAATTTGTCCTAAAGTGTTCAACTAATAATCGATAGAAAAAAATAAAAAAGTGTATGATTACGAGTTTACGACCGCATGAAGCTCACCAAAGAAAATACTCAAGTTAAAATCCTCTAGAAGAAAAACAAACAATATATATATATATATATATAAAATGTAGAAAGACATCAATTATGTTAACATTTTTAGGGTTCCACAAGGAAGTTTCTTCTCCCCATTCATATTCTTCTTGATCAATAATGATGAATCTGAATGTCTTGTTCCACCATGCACATCATTGAAGGCCCGGTCACACAGAGGGGATGCATGGGGGACGCACGGCCGGCGCATGGAAAATTTGCAAATTTGGCCAGTGCGTTGTCGTTCGCTAGGCGTGCGTCATCACTCGTTACTCGTTCGTCGAGCGCGCTGGACCCACGCTATGCATTCGTCGTCATTCGCTGTGTGCGTCGGGATTTCAAAAGTGTGCGCGGAGCTCGACGCATGAATGTACACGCCAAAGGTACGCCAGACGTGCGTTGAGCGCGCTAGACCAGCGCCAGACATACGCGGAGCACACGCACTGTATACGCACAGCGCGCTAGCTACACGCTGTGCATTTTGTGTCAGCTCGCTAGCTTTTCCAAAATCATGACAAAAGCTAGGCACACGGCCTTTTCCGATTTCCAATGCGCTGGCCGTGCGTCGTAGAACGCGGTGCATGCGTGGACCATTCGTCCAGCGCGCTAGCAACACGGTGTGCATTCGTGGAAGTTGTTATCATGTGCGCTCTGGGTACGGTCTGCATGCGCTCAGCGCGCTAGCAACACGCTATGCATTTGGTGTCAGCTCGCTGTAGCTTTGACAAAAGTTGGGCGCGACAACGCACTGGCCAAAATTGCAAATTTCCCATGCGCTGGCCGTGCGTTCCCCATGCGTCCCCTCTGTGTAACCGGGCCTTTAGCACAACGTGCAAATTGTTACATTTTAATAATTTCTCCCAATAAATATAATGAACAAAACAATGATTATTACAGCTAAAATCATCCGACTTAAAAATATATATATACTGACCATTTGCTAATTGAATTGGGGAAAAAAGACACCGCGCCTAGTTAAAGGTCACTAAACTTGTGGGCGCACATATCCCCTTGATTTATATTTTTGAAGAAAAAAAGAATCCTTCCAAGTAACATAAAATAAATGATCATGGTTAACCTGATCACCTTTTCTACATTAAAGATACTATGTCCCTCTTGTAGCCAACATCAAATTATGTAGAACTTTGCAGGAGTTATGAATATGTCATGTTTGAGTTATAGTTTGAGTTTGAGTGTATAGGATTTCCCGGCCAAATTCGCGTGTTTGTCATTCAAATTCATTTACTTTGCATTTAAGTTAGCGCAGATCGGCTTTGCCATGCCAATTATCATTCAATTTTCCAGTTTTTGTATTTAATTTAGGATTTTGGTCGAAGGGTTTGATAGATCTGTCATTCAATTTAGAAACTGCTCAACTAGCATTCAAATTAATATTCACTTGTCGAAGCGTAATTTTTATCATTCAAATTAACACCTGTCATTCGTATTCGTAATATTTTTAATCAAGTTAGGAATGTTAGGGGGAAGAATTGCAACAAACTTTTACAGTTTTTAAAAAATGCAGTTAAAATGCATGATTTGCCATTGGGGTCGAAGCTGTTATGCTATTTATTTATTTTCAGGACAATGCAGATCGGTGTAGTCAGACATAAAGTAACGAAGGGGCGAAATCAAGGGAAATGGCATTTCTGCACGGACATGTCCATATACCCGGGAAAGGTGAGGGTACCCTCAATCGCCCCTTTTTACTACAGACTCGGAATTTTACAAAAGTAATTCACATCGTCTCTTATACCCAGCACACCCCTCTGTTTTTCTTAACGAGTTTCATAGTTTACTTGCCCGCCAGCAGATCGATGGCTAAAGACATGGCTAAATAATGAATCATGCTCAAATTGTTGTCTCTAGTCCCTACCCCAGTCACAATATTGTACCCTTCTTCCATAATGAAATTATGATGAAATTATGATAAATTTATGATGAAACATAAGACAAACAACTTCCTCACATAACATGAACATTTACAAATATCCTGAGACCATCAGGTAGATCCGTAGATGCAAGTCGTTTTTTTCTTCTTAACAATCAAACTTAAATGCTGATGAATATCAGATAATCTAATAAGTATAAGTGTATAAATGGAAGAAAATGAAATATGATGAAATACACATGAAAAAACAATCTTGAAAGAAAAAGAAAGAGCTATAAAAAGTGTGTAATAAACGAGAAATGTATATAGACCATCAATTAAGTGCACAAAGTGCTAATTTGAATGCTACAAATGAATTAGAATGCTAGAAGTACACCGTCGCGTTGTCAGAAAATCGTGTTGCGCCAAATCGAATGACCAAATAGCGAAAGAAGCACATTGTTCATTAATTTGAATGAAACATACGTAGATTCTAACGAAAATTCCATAGATTTGAAAACTAGAAAAGGGAATATAAACCCGAGATATACCTGACTGCACTAAAACCGTCGAATTTGAACGCAAGACAAATTAATTTGAATGACAAACTCGCGAATTTGGCCGGGAAATCCTATATTAACAACAAAATAATAACAAGTGAAACATAATGTATCAAGCATGATTACATAAAATATAACAATATAAAACAAGATCGATAACATTACACATGAATAATATAAATATTGTTTTACAAAGTATGTCGTATACAAATGGAATAAAATATTATGTGTACACTTGTGTTGTTAAAGGGGCTACCAGAAGTTAGCACAAGTGCTAGTTGAGTCTGGTTCCCTGTCTTTGGCAAGAATTTTAAAACTATTTGTTACTATACTACATTATATACATGTAACATAAACTATATAAGTAAACAAAGAAATAGAATAGTCATTTCGAAATATTCCTTACTTAATATATACATGTAGGTCAAATGTGTGTCGACTTCCGTATCAAAACCAAACATACAGTAAATTAAAAATATATCATTATCTAGTGATCTTTTTAGAAATTCTCTAATCTGAGATTTCTTTTTTGCCATTTTAAGAAGTCTTAACTTTTGTTTAACTCGAAGTATTTAGATGTTTCGTTAACCCCTTCCGAAAAGCATTTTTAGATCGTATTCCTCTTAAATCGTATGGTATACTATTCCATATTTTCACGCCCATAAATGATATTGAAAATTGACCTTGTGTGGTTTTGCTTTTAGGCACATATAGTTGTCCTTGTTCTTTGCCCCTTGTGCCATATCTGTGCTCTATTACCTGACAGTATTTTAAGGATTGAGGAAGATTGCCATTTAATGAGTAATATATGAAGGTTGAGACAGATAGGAAATGAAGGTTGTAAATATTTAAAAAAATTATCTTTTGGAACAAGGGTCCCGAATGAATACCTCTTGGGCTAAAAGTTATTGCTCTCTTGCCATTTTCTGGGTAAGGAAAATACAATTCAAGTTGGTTTTGTATGTGGCTCCCCATACTTCAATTCCATATGTGGCTGGATTAACGCTTTGTATAATAACACTAAAATGTTCTGTGGGACATAATGCCTTATTCTGAACAAAATTCCAACTTTTGAACGAATATTTTGATTTACCATTTGTATATGTTCAATCCATGTGAGATGCTTATCAATTTGTAGTCCTACAAAAGATGCCTTATCTACTTCAAGTAATTTAGATCCAGATATTTCAAGAGCACCTTTTATTTGGACAGATATCCTTTTGCCCTTTATTATCATATAATTTGATTTGCTTAGATTATTTATGACTTTGTTGGCATAACACCACTGCGGGACCTTATTCAAATCCGTATTCACCTCATTCATATCAATATCTTTCTGACCAGTCTTAAAGGTATGGAACAAGTTTGAATCATCAGCAAATAACCTGTTTTTGAACATTTTTGTAGAGTTTGGCAAATCATTTATATAAATGAGAAAAAGAGTTGGGCCAAGAACAGATCTCTGTGGAACACCGCATGATGTTTTAAAATATCGAGACATTGTTTCCCGGTATATCACAAACTTAAATCTATTGCTCAGGTAATCTGCGAACCACTGGAGCGCAATGCCACGTATTCCGTAATGAGATAATTTACTAATTAGAATTTCATGGTTTATAGTATCAAATGCCTTCTGAAAATCAATGAACACACCAATAGTTAGTTTTCCCTCATCTATTGATCTCAGTAATGCATTTGAAAAATTAACAACATATAACTTTGTACTGTATTTCTTCCGGAAGCCATACAGATGTTGCTGCAGCACATTGTTCACATCTAAGAAATCTATCAACCGACTATTTACTATTTTTTCAAAGATTTTTCCAAGTACTGGTTATACAGAAATTGGCCGTATGTCCTATCTGTGAAAATGTTAACATTAGCAGTGTCCTAGTATTCATTTATGCAAGGAAACCCGTTTACCTTCTAGTCTTCACTGTCAGACACTATTAAGTGACTGACCGACATCTTTTTTTCTTTGGTAATAAACGTAAAATGAGCTGTAACAGGTACATGCGTATTTGTCTACAACAATAACCCACTACTTGTAATGGCCAAAATTAAACTGATTGAATCTTTGTGCACCACAAAACGAACGACCATTCGGTAAAAGGGTATGGAAATCAGACTATTACATAGGAAATTTCAATTTTAAAAATATACAATAAACGTGGTAGTGAGAGTATTTGTTATAATGAAAGAAATATAACTTTCTCATAATTATCTAATTTCCTTAAACATTCCTCACTGTTTTTTCTGTATTTGGTGAAATCAAGTTATTTTCGCACCGAACTTGGCCTTTGAGAAAACAAAATAAATGCCTTGTGCCTGTGACATGCGTCATCAATATCCATTTTTTTTACACAACAAAATATTTCTCACTGAAATATAAAACGTGAAAGGTACTTAAGTAAGAAAAGTCTTTTGCTTGATCATCTGGAAGCAGATACTCCTATTATTCGAAAACGATTCTAACATCAACCCCGTTTGCGCATGTGATACTTTGATAACGACACAAATAAGGTCACTCAGAAGAGTTACTCCCTATATGCTCAGTTCAGATGGAGAAAAAAAACGGTATAGACGAAGCCAAATCTCATACATTGGTAGGTTGCTAAATGTATATTGACGTATATGACTCTTCCTTTATTTCTCCCTCTCTGTCATCCTTCTCTCTCTCTCTCTCTCTCTCTTTCTCTCCCTTTTGTCCTTTCCCTTATAAACACTTCCTTTCTCCCCCTCTATCTCTCTCTCTCCCCCTTTATCTCTTATAAGAACTCTTCCTTTCTACTCCCTCTCTGTCCTCCCTCTCTCTCACTCTCCCTTACTTTAATCCTTACTCTCTAGTCTTCTGTTAGATAGATATACCATCAAATAAAATTAATAACATGGGTATTGAGAAGAGGGTATTTTTCTTTCAAGTTTTATAGTGCGTTTCATTGGAAAATGACTTTGCTCTGCTGGAAAATTCTTTTAATTTTCGGAATCGAATTATTTCACAATTATATAAGCTGGTATAAACACAATCTTGCACACAAGACTTCACTACCTTGTGTATTTTACTTGTTCTATTAACAGATCGATGAGTACGCTTCTTTTTAAAAAAACCCGATCCGTTTGTCTTAGGTCAAAGTCGTTCTAGTGGAAGAGACGTTGTTCTTTTAAAACAAAGGAATGTATATATAATAGTTGTAACTGGATGACATACATACCTTGGTATGAACGCACCCTTAGAAATATCTTCCTTTGCTCGTTATAATAGAAGCAATCATTTCACCTCGACATATTCATCTCTAGAGCTTTCCAATCTGCCTCTCTTCGTTTCCCCTCAATTATAATCTTTATGCTCATCTTGATTTCTGAATACAACAATAATAAAGCTCTCACCATTCATTTGGGAAAACAGAATATTCACTAAATGTTTTTTTTATTTTCATGACAAATTACAAATACCAAATGTCAAATTAATTTCTTGACTATACAAGATCTCCGAGGCGAATAGCAATTTGATGAATAGTCGTGGTATTTACTGGAAGCCAATAATGTGAAGGCCCTTTGTATCCATCCTTCTAATTGTTATATTTCTGTTTTTAAAGTAAAGAAAAACCTGCGAATGAGAAATCTAAGAAAACAAAATTTTAAATGGAAACATTGTCCAGCTCAATCCCCTCTCACTCTTGATATGAAGGCTAATAACAAAATTCCATTAAAGCCATTTCAATATCATTAATTCATCTTGTCTACAAAGTCTACAACTTTGCAGGTATTAAATCTTTCTTTGATTAAAGAGAAGAATTTTCAAGGTAGAAGGTGAAATAACATAAGTAATAGATAAATACAAATAAAACCATTTATGAATATTTCAAAACTACATTCACTATGGGGAATTTCTTTCGAGCGGAATTTCGCAAAAAGATATTTTGGGGGTGTGTGTTTAGGTGCGTATGTGAGAGGGGCGCATGCGCACTTCTGGATTTAAGAGAAGGGGAGGGGGAAGAGAGTCAATGTAGCTTTGTTACAATTGTGTGAAAGGTTGGGGCTTATTTAAATATTCCGTGATAGGTTTCATTCCGTATCTGTTTTTTGACTCTCAGTTAATGCATTGAAATATGTCTATTTTTATTATCACTTTTTTTAGCGTGGTCTAATTATTGGAAGTTACTGTTATTGTGAAATGTTATTAGTTAATAATGTATTAATCAACTGAAGCATCAGTGCTGCATTTCATTCACGTATTTCTGTTTCTGTATAATCATTTTGTATAATTCACACTTTCAATTGGAATGTAATTGATGTTGAATTGAATGGAATACAAATTACGAGAGAAAAGGTTTTGCGTGAATTTAATGAATTAGTACTCCTTATTTCTTTTATGCAGGAACGGATCTAGACGGCACAACTAGCTCTTGCCCCCACCTTATTTATTTAAAAAAATTCTTTTTAGTGTTCTTTATAAAAAGTGGCCATTTCATGTTCGAAGTGAGAGATACTTGGAAGTGAAGGCATCTTGTGAATCAATCCGTTCTAGGTTTGTTTAGTTTAAATAGTAGGGGATTTGCCCCATGTCTTGTCTATATATAGAAATCTTTCTCGGAACAATAAACCTAATCTTCCCTTTAAACAAACAGAACTTTGTTATTCCTTGCTCATTTTTCATGATTGTGGTGTCATATGAAAGGGCCGAAACTGAACTTTCTACAAATGTGATTTTCTCTTTGAAAATCAGATACCGTCCGCCAAATGACTTTTTGGTTTCCTCTCTTCAAATTGATTTTAATCACTCATGCGTGAAATATGCATCATGTGTGTCGCATTAAATGAAAGAGGAGGATGTAAGCTTTACAAATATGTGTCAGGTGAAGTAAATGGGTACCTGGTAGGAATTTATTCCTTGAAACGCAGCGCGCGTAACAGCTGCACTGCTAAAGCCAGGGTAATTATGCTGCATTATTGTAGAGCGCTTAGAGACTTCTGACAAAGTAAGTGTTAGGCGCCATATAAGCACTGTAATTATTATTTATTGATTATAATTGTGATTAAGTTATGATAAAACATCGATAATTCTCGGTTTCGTTTTTTTCTGGGACGCACTGTATATTATGTGGGCAGCATAAATACACACAGGTCGCAATATCTGCCTTTTTAAGTACAATTCCCGCGGTACATGCCTTTACAAAACGCTCTCAGAAAACAGAAAATACTATAGCGGTAACCATCTCCTTCAACGCACTGAACAATAGACTTAATTTTGTCCTAAACTCATTTTTGGCATTTCAGGCAGTTTTAGGAAGAATTTGGCAAAATTCCTTTATTAAGTGTCTTAACATTGATAATGGTAACTCTAAGCAGGTCTCTTGAAGCAGGGAGGTGAGACTCACCGCCCTGCTTGACAGGAGTTCAATGTTTATTTTATATTTCGTCGATAGATGGCTCTGTTGCATTTGTTGGATTTCGTTTTATTGAATATCAGGCTCATGATCTTTGACAGGAGAGCCATAAACATTCTTGAGTAGTATTCCAACTTCTGATATTTTGCGCTCAAGACCACAAGACGGGGGCTCGATAACAAGACAGTGACAGCAATGACAAAGTCTATTTACGGTTTTTGTGAGCCCTTAGTGAAAATAAATAAATTAGTTAAAAAAGATAAAATCTTTCGTCGGATTCCTACGATTTCAGCTGAGTTGTATTTCTCAAACGATAAACAAAGCGCGTGTCGTTGAAGCAGAAGTAATTGTGCAGGTCAAGGAATTCGAAGTGTGTCAAAGGAAGTTAATTTTATTTAGTTTACTTCTATATTTCTCCGAAGAACAATACATACACTGATTTCACTTTTCCGTATCTCTGTCTTTTTTTCTCTTCCTCTCTCTTCCTCTATCTTTCTCTGCCTCTGTCTATCCATCGACCTCTCTGTATTGACAGTGCCTCTTTCTCATTTTCTGCTTGCCCAAATCACTTCCTCTATTTTCTCTGTGTCTGTATATCTTTAACTTTAAGCACGCCCTTTTCAATGATTGACAAGTACAGTAATCTTAATAAACGCCTCGTAACTTGAACTAAAAAACATCAAATCATTTTATTTAATCGGCCAAATATCAACCCATAGCGATTCAGAATTATCTAAAGGTCAGTATGAATCAGCTTTTCCCCATTAAATTGGCCACACAAATAGTTGTGTTTTCCACTATTTAATAGTTAATACAAAACAATGTACTTTGTTTACGTTATCGTCAATTTTGCATAGGTTTTACCACTTTGGTCCATTTCAAAGTGCAATGTTGTCATTATTATTTTTATCCGGTTGGATGTTTATAATTTGAAACCGATCTTTTGGATATCCACTTATTATCCGTATTACGTTTCCTATTATACTCCATACCATTATGTGAAACACCTCTTAATCTGATTTTTTACGCTCCGGACGCGTCTTATTTTTTCGTACCCTAGCGAGCCCAGATTGAGCTCGCGAAGGAAAACTGCGCATGGGCAATCGCGAAGGAAATCAGCGCATGCGCACATGGAATCCGGTAGGGTTGTTAATAGGGTTATAGTAATTATACAAATCAACTTTTCATCAACCCATCGTTAGCGCAATCAGTAAGGACAGCGCATTACTAATATAACCCTGGAGTTGACTTGAAGGTTCGAATCTGAATATAGACTCAGGTTTTTAGCCTTTATAAATAGTGAGGCAAAGCAATAAATAATCAAAGTCTAATTGTTTGTGACCTCTTTGCAAGCTTTCGTAGCTTGTTATGTATGAAAATTATTTCATACTGGAATCTGGGATCGCTGTGGTACGAAAAAATAAGACGCGCTCCGGACATCCGGACAAAATCAGGACATGGTTTTATGGTTTGCGACGACAACAAATGAAGACCTCTTAAAAGTTGGGGTGTTTTAGACCATACATGATCGGTTTTACTACGCTAATGGCCGTAAGAATCATTGTGGCATACGGGGTCGACAAACTGTCACCGGACATGACGATATTCATGCTGCTGGCGGATTAAACAGCACTTAAAGACACAGACAACCGTGAAGAGATTCTTGGTATTCATGATCTCCTTTTGGTTTATGGCTTTGATCGTGAGTGGACGAGATCCGGGAGCTGCGGATGAATTATTACTCTTTCGTGCCGCAATTAAGCTTGAACCGATGAATTAATTATCTCCCAACCTGTCGGTAACTTCCTGTTGTGTTTCAAAATCATGACACAGAATGAGGCAGTAAAGGGTGAAGATTAAAAAAAAGGACAATTGTTATAAAACTTGAAGAAGCAGGTAATAAAAAGTCAGAGGGTTTGTGTCTTTTAAAGAACAAATGTCGTAGTACCTGGAATACCCTAGAGTCCCAATGCCGAGAATGATCATAAATGAGACTGCGTCTATTAAAATAATCACCTCTATGTGGCGATTCTCTTCGGAGTATAAATGCATTGACGGCCGCGGCCAGACCTCGTGATGATGTTTTGATAATGAATGTTTTAGAAATTGGTGCCACCGCCCTCACAAACATGTATTAAGAACACATTTATATCAAAATCTGTTTATAATATATTATTCTACATAAATTGCCAAAATTTGTGGTTTAATCAAACGCTACACGGAAATGTGGATTTTTTTTACAAGCAAAATAATTCGTTTTTTTTCGATAAAATATACTTTTCCACTGTTTAAAATATTTTCACGAAAACCTTAACTCGCTCACTCACTTTGCTTGCACAAACAGATTATTTTATTTGTAAGCCAATTTTCCTTCGTATCAAAAGTTACAAAGTTTCAACTAAAGTATTCCGATATCACCAATTAATTGTGTGGTATATCGATATCGGCATTGAAAGAAATAACATCTCACACATTTTAACGTGTAGGATGTATTGAAACTCTCTCATTCCGCTCGTACGAACAAGAAAACAAACTTTTTTGTAACGAAAAAAAATCGTATTGGTTTGTGTGTATTTCTTTTTGTTTGTATAAATATCTAAATAATCCATATTATTGTTGGTATTTTTACCGAAATCGATCAAAAAAACAAACAACAACCAACAATAACGTTTAAAAGAAAAGTAGGCAAAATTAAAGTCTGCTGACCATATTACTTTCATGTATTACCGCCGATGAGTTTATAGGGCATACTGATAAGACACAACCACGTCTCACAAGAAGCAAGTGGTCACTTATTCCTTAAATGTAAAGCTCTGGACCTTACTAACAGTAGTGGGAGAAAAGATTTTTGTCTATTTTGGAGGGGAGGTATTTGGAGGGGAAAAAAATCATTAATACACTCAACGAATTCAATTCGTAAACCTCCGTCGGGAACAGTTTTAAAATGAAACGTGATGTTCCAAGCGACCAAGTAGGAGCAATTACATATATTTGTTTGTGTTTCAAGGATTTTATCCTGGCATTTATCACAATGTGTCATATGTAAGATAGAATTGTGAATTCACATGTTTTTTTTCTCAAAATAAATACGTTTACTACCCTCAAAACTCATTCGAAGATGCAATTTGTATGTGCAGATGAAACTTTGGTAGTACCAATGTCCATTATTTCAATTCAATAATGCATGAATGTTGAATAATAGGTCGCATATCAATGAAAGAAGAGAAGCAGAGCTTTTCATACATGTATATCTTTTCAAGGCAATTATTCATCATTTGAGACAAATTCGGTCTCGTTTCCGGGACACACCGTATGTCTTATTAGTACATTGGGTGTTAAAGGGTTTCATGATGTGCAATATGTGATGTCATTACTTTGTATTTTAAAAATCTTCGTTATATCAATGGAGTATTTTTGTATCGCGTTAAACCTCTTCAACATACAATAATACAACAAACTAACTAAATTTATATTTAGATATGGAAACGTTGTATCATCCGATCAATCTGACTTGCGTGCATAGAATAAATAAGCATTTTTCCATGAAAAAGTGAAATTTTCTAAAATGTGCGTTTCTTTCCAGCATTATGGTGCCCGGAAGTCACTCGGGTAACATTCCATAAAGTATAATATAAAAAGGCCATATGCAAATTTTCTGTACTTTTGTCGGAAAAGATATATTTATCCAGCACAATGTCGTCTCTTTTTGCTTTGGAGAAGAGCAAATAGCGAGTTTCGATCACACTTTGGCCGCTCTCGCAAGCTCTCACTCGTTTCACTGTGGTCAAGCGACTTTGGGGCAAGCGGTTAATGAAAATACTAATCGTTTGCTTTCTTCTGGTATTAAACTTGTTTTGATTGATTGTATAATTTTGTCAAAATAAAGGAAACAAAAAGGCTTGAACAATAACTTATCAGCGTCTGAATTGACTTTTTGACCTTGAATTCCCTGATGCAAGCGCACATAAACATGTTCTAATGACGTCATTTTCGCTAAATCGGTGTCTTTTATCGTAAAATGCTATACTTTCACAATGTGTATACATCTTTTTAAAATTATTATTAAGATATAACATATTTTGTCTGATATCACTGAAGTTTTGGGTTTTATTTAATGAGTAATTTAACAATAAGAGCCATTATACTGTTTAAATTTACTGGATCGTACCATTAAAGTCGCAGGGTAGAAAGATGCATTTTCCAACCGCGCCAACTTTAATTTACGTTCCGACATCCACTGCTTTCTGCTCCACCAAACGTCTACATGCTGAGTCGATTATCAACTAAATTATTCAAATTTATGGATGCTTCCTTCATAGGTGTTTGTGTTGCTGAAGCATTTCATTCACCTGCTATCATTCTTTGTACTCCAATTGCCAGAACGCAAATTACATTTTGGTTTTATAGTTTCATGCGGAGTCGTTTATGGTGTTTATGGTTATGGTGTTTATGCATTTCACTCATCTGTTATTATTCTTTGTACAACAATTGTTAAAATACAAAATGCATTTTGGTTTTATAGTTTCATTCAATAAGTAAGTCAATAAAAGAGTATGTTCTGCACAATAAAAACAATGTGTCCCTATTGTACAATATAATGTGTCCCCTCATTTTGTAATAGTTAATTTACCCATTCACATAATGGAACTACCTGCCCGATGAAGCCAGTGGCCCGTGACTCCTGAGCACTCAACACCGTGTGGGAGTCAGTTTGTGGTCAACTTATTTTATGAGACAAATCCAAGCAAACGTTTTTATATGTGATACATGTTTTAAATCATTAAATTTATTCCTTGCTGTTTTGAGTGGTATTTTAAAACTTTTATTTTATCATATTAGTTTTAATAATCTGCTCTGCCTAAATGGATAGTTGAGTTCTGTTGCAGAGGGTACTACACAAAATATTTTTTTGGTAAGATAATGAAAAACTGATTGTCAAATTTGAAAGAACATACAATTTAAATGACAAAATCATCTTTGTTTGATCAAAATCGGTTTAGAGACGGCTGCAATATCAATCAATATAACCATTTATAATATTTGTGTACCACCACATATATAATATAATTTGAACCAGCCGTTGAAAAAACGAAATAGCGCCTAATACGTGTTTTTCCAGCCAATGCCGATGTTTGCTATATGTTGGCTTTTTCATGTTGGTTATAATACGCACAGTCAGCCGGCCCATGTATTGTTATTATTAAAATTAATTAATTAATTAAAGGTCACCGTATTTTCTTGAAAGTAAAGCTGAATTTGAATGAACGTATTGGCTAAATTTCACACATTTGGGGTCTAAAATTACCTTCATAGCAATTTTAGGTCCTAAAAGAGCATTAGAAATTGCATAAATAAGAATAAGAGCAATAACCATGCACTTAGAGGACATTTGCGGTCTGAAACAAGAACTCAACTCTCCCTTTAATTAAGGTATAAGTTAGTGACAGGTCTTTCTCTCAGGTAGGATGAATAAGAATGCAATCGTTCATACTTATTTATTAACCGTTTTACTTTTCTTACTATAATACCCCGGCAAATTATTTTTAACACGTTATATTTTGATAATCGTTTTCTATTATTGATTATTACAGATGTTTTGATAAAGAATAAATGTAAAGAAGAAATTCTACCCTTATTCAATATGTTCTAGCGACACATCGGACATCATTATAATCAAGATGAGACAGGCTTTGACGGTTCGCGACGACAGCAAAGGATTCTCTTGAAGACCTCTTGAAAGTTGGGATGCTTCAAACCATAGATAATGGGATTCACTACGCTGTTCGCCATCAGGATCGTTGTGGTATAGAGGGTCGAGACACTGTCACCTGGCACGATGAAATTCACGCTACTGGCGAGGAAACAGAACATGAAGACACAGATAACTATGAACAAGTTTTTGGTGATGTCTATCTCCTTCTGGTTGATTGCCTTGATCATCGGAGTAGTAGACCCTGAGGTGGCGGATGCAGTCTTGCTCTGTGGCCCCTCCGTCGAGGTTGAAACGGTATCCCTATCGGTTGCGAACTTATTTCGGAACTGCTTATTGTGTAGCAACACATGACGCAGAATGAGACCGTAAAACGTAAGGATGAGCATCAGGGCAATGACAATCGAAGTTCCTTGAAGAACAGAGTAGTAGAAGGTCAGAGGGTTTGTGTCTTTTAAAGAACACATGCTGTAGTACCTGGAATACCCTAGAGTTCCGATGCCTAGAAGAGGAGGTACGACCATGAATGCAACTGCTTCAATCCATATAATCACCGCTATGGTGGCGATTCGCTTCGGAGTATGGATGCCTCGGTGGCCGCGTACAGATCTGGTAATGACGTACCAGCGGACGATTGAGATGATGACGAGGGTCATAGCACTACATCGCACGGCGGTGTATCCCACTCCTGCCGCCGATGCGCAGATGATCTCGGGAAGCGGGTACCTTCCCGTTTGACTGAGGAGACCCACACTTAGGAACGGCAGGCACGAACACAACAAAAAATCAGCGAAAGCGAGATTGACCACCAAGATGTTGGTGATCGTACGAAGTTTCTTGGTGATGATTACGGAAACGATGACAAGGCCATTACCGAACAGACCAATCATCGACAACAAGACAAACATCGACGCAACAATAGCTCGATGATAGAAAGTTACTACGGATGCATCTGTTGGGGTTCCTGGACTCGTTTCCATTTTCATTTATCGAGATCAAGCTACAAAAGTGAAAATTTGGTTTGCTAAAAACGGCTTATGATGTGGTCTTTCCAAATATCTTTTGTTTTGAAATGATGACTAAAAGTTATTTGATTTCTCGCAAATACAAGAGATCGATCGGGACAAATCTCTTCTCTCAAACATAAACCTTTTCTTTCAAAGTTAAGGCGCAGTGAGTAGATGAGGTTATATGGATGAAATTTTGTGAGCCGTAAACAAACCTTTAGCCGGTGATATCACTCCTATGTTGAGATGTGGAAGTCAACATTTGCGGTTCGTAGTTTCACTTTTAAAGCATTCGAAAATAAAATAATTGATAATATACGGATGATCGTAACAGTTTTTTTTAACTGATAACGTCACGAAATGAGAAGTTCATCATCAAATATTTTTGCATTGTGGTATGGTAATATTGATCGGTATCGGAATTAACTGACTCCTGATGAAAGGAATATCTCCCCCAAAAAACGGTGCACCAACCCATTAGCAGACAATAGACAAAGCAATGATATTTTATAGAGATGTATGCATATTGTGTGCAATGACGATCGATATTTTTTTTTATTCAATGGCCACAAGATATTTTTGTATAGATCAGACACAGTGTTGATGAAAGTGCAAGAATCATTCGTCCCTCGATGGAACCACGTGATCGAACATAGATCAATCAAAGATTCTTCCATTTCCTTTTTTGCATTAAATGCCAGCCATAGCACTGCAACAGTGGCTTCCCCGCTACAAATGTGGATTTTGTTTTTAAGGAGAGACCTCGATGGTGTAACTTCATATTCTTTACGGACTTTCAAGAACATTTTACACAACTTCAACATTTTTTGTTGCCTAAAAACATGCATGAAATGGGCCTTGTACCCCTATTTTACAGCTTATCGTGTAAAAATTAACAAAAAGTATCCTATTTTCGAGGTTTTCATCGTTTTGGGGGATACGAGTCGCAGGTTTCTTTTTGATGATAGATGATAATTGTTGATTCGACACCTAACAAATCTCATTTATTATTATTGCTATCATGGTGACCATTTTGGGAAATAATGCTTGCCATATACCCAGGGGCGGCGATAGTTTTTCATGACCGGGGGGGGGGGACGAAATGCGAGGGACGAGGGAGCATAATGAATGAGAAGGGCTCCTTAACAGAGCAAGCGGAATATTCATTTTGTAGCACTGATATATTTTTATAACTCTTAATCTTGTATTTAAAACATAGAGTGTAAAATGTGCTTGAAGGATATTGTGCGAGGGAGCGTAGTGACCGAACGAGAAGATTTATGCATTTTTATTAGTCTAAACGCTGCACTCTCGGGGCCTCCAGAGCCTAAAAGTGTGTTGCAGTCTTTATAAGCAGTATTTGCTATACATTTTTGTGTAAGCACTTTTCCAATTTTTTCGGTTGGGGGCAATCCCCCCTAAAATAATCGAGGGGGGACGTGTCCCCTTGTCCCCCTCCCCGGGATCGCCGCCCCTGCTCATACTCATACTACTATTACAGAGCACTAATACATGTTTCACAGGACCAGCCGCGTATAAAGAAATTGATGATGATTTGGTGTAATCTTCTCTAAATGGGGCAGGGGGGGGGGGGGGAATGGTTGAAAATCCGATTATTTAAGAGACACAAGAATAAACATAAAATCAAAAAAGCCACAACACGACCCATCTGTTTCTTTGTTTAAAAAAGAAAATTTGCTATTTTAACCACCTTTCTTGCTCTACCTGTGTAATGTGTGTGTGGAGGGGGAAGGGAGGGTGGGTGCACGCCTACGCCTGTGCGTGGGTGAGTGTCTGAGTCATGGGTCTGTGTCCACCACTTACACGATTTCTCTTCTCTATAACTTCCCCGATGTTGTACTTGTCGCTGTCAAGGCTCATAATTCAAATAGTCAATATTAATACTACACTTGTCCATTGACAACGAAAACTGTCTGGCCCTAATGGACTCTTATCTGCTATTATCTATCATGGTTAAAGGCCACTAGTCTTTGTTGGTTTTCGTCAATACCAGGGATTTACATCGACAAGTAGACAAAAATACAAGCTTTGGCATTGTTGTAAATCTTACCTTTTGCTCTTCAAAATGCCTAATCTATCGCTGTCTTTAAACGTACGTACAAGGACAATTTTGTTTAAACCTGTGTGATATAATGCCTATTCATATACTGCTCTTGACATGGCTTTTTTTCTCTCTCTCCCTTTCCTTTTCCCTCTCTCCTTCTCTCTCTCTCTCTCTTTCTTACCTTCTCTACTCTCCACCAATTTCCATGTATATTTTCTCCTCGTCTAATCCTTTTGGTGATATTTAATGCGTTTTAAGTGATTTGATATTTTTGTGCTGTTAATTTGAATTGTGACATTGTCGTTTTATTTTGTCTGTTCCTTTTTACTACTTTTAAAGATTATTATTCTTATATTTTAGTTTCATGCTGTTTTTACCTTTGCTTGTGAGCTTTGATGAATTTCATTATTTATATTTCCGTGTATTACATTTTTATTCAGTTCAGGATCAGGATCAGATCTGTAAAACAGATTTTGTGTCTACAATATATATCTGATTCTTGTTATACTGATTTAATATATTTCAACAACAAAAACAACAAAAATCATGTCAAAATGTGTTTCGAGGCTAGAAAAAGTGGTCAAAATACACAAAATGGTTAGGTCAGCAATTGTTTTGGCCCAAAATGACAATTTAGTCAAAAATCAGGCCATTTTTTTCAGTCAAAAGCAATTGATGGATGGGTGTCATTCAAATCATCCAAATTAAATATAAAAATATGCGCCGATATTAGAACAATCAATCACATTGAATCTCATGAATTTACACAGTTTGGTTGTTTGGTCATCGGTTATTTCGATTGGTGGCAGTGTTTTCCTGCGCTTCACTTGTTTGGAAGATGTCGATCCGCGAGCTGAAAATCGGCTTGTCCCGGCATGTCAGTGGGAGCGCAGTTAATTGTGAATCCATCCTAACCCTTTTCATGGGGCTACATCTTCCAAATCAATATAAAGCTCATCTAATTCAAGATTTTCATCTTCCTATTTTGTACTTCAATTATCATAGTAACCAAATTTACGAAAAGTCACCAAGAGAAAAAAGGAAATTCACCAATTTCTTAGTGTGTTTCCAAATGAGCATCCCTTGAACAATCGACATGAAATGATAATTAATAACCAAGGAACCATAGCAGCGAAATATTAAACAGATTTTTACTTTGAAATTTATTTTCAGATTAATATAAATATAATATATCGCTCTAATAACTTGAAACTTTAGTAATATAACGATGGCGTCAGAAATGGGGAAAAGTTTGAAAACACCTCTTTTTTGGCAACCGTCATCTCATATGCAATCATTGTATAACCAAAGATTCGAATTACATTGTATTTCAGCATGACAATGATTATACATTTTATTTATGGAGCCAGCAAATAGCAAGAGCTATTCATTTCATATTAAGGAAAGAACTGATCTGTCTGTATTTAATGAAAATATTGAATCTTACTTCATTGAGGTATCTCACAGTAATAGTAAAAACTTGATAATTGCAGTAATTTATAGACCTCCTTCTCAGAGCTGTGACTTTATATCAGATCTTAACAATATTCTAGAGAAAGTTGGTCGCGAAAATAAAACATGCTACTTTTTAGGTGATTTCAATCTAAACTTACTGGATGTACACTCTGACCAACATGTCAACTCTTTTTTGGAAATGGTTTTTTCTCACTCTTATGCCCCTCTCATAACAAAGGCAACAAGAATAGTTCAGTCAAGTTCAACTCTTATTGACAATATTTTTGTCAATGACACAAGTCTAGTGTTAAAAAGCGGTATTTTACTGGCAGACATTTCAGACCACCTTCCAATTTTTGTTTTCAATCGGTCAAAACGTAGTGATTGGCTTAAGCGCGATCAATGCAATAAAACTTATACAAGAGACATGTCTCGCTCAAACTTTGAAAAATTTAGGGTTGCCCTGACTGAACATTCTTGGGAATATGTGATGCATGAAGAGTCATGTGACAGAGCTTATGAAGTATTTCTCAGTGAATTTAATATCATACAGAATTTTTGTTTTCCTTTGAAAGAAAAGCGTAGCCGAAAAAGGGAATCTAAACCATGGATTACAATAGCAATATTGAAATCATGTAAGAAAAAGATAGAGCTATACAAAAAGTATTTGAAGAACCCTTCTGCATACAGGAAAAAAGTATACCGACAGTATCGAAATACTTTAACTTCAATTATTCGAAGGTCAAAAGAATCTTACTATGCAAAGCAGTTTGAAGAAAGTAATTGCAGTAAACGAACCTGGAATATTATTAACAATATGTTGAATAGGGGAATCAAAAGAAAGAACCAAGACTGTTTTCGTGATGAAAATAATAAGAAACTTACAGATCCTGTTGATATTGCAAACAAATTCAATGAATATTTCATAGGCATTGGGACAATGTTCACAGATACAAGTAATATTGACATGCTGAAATGTAGATCTTATATGAATGGTCAATATCAACAGTCAATGTTTCTGAAACCAATAGAAGGTCATGAAATTATAGATATATTGAAGGCATTGAAAATAGGTAAAAGTCCTGGTCATGATAATATAACTGTTTCTGTCATTAAAGAATCAATCTATTTCATTCTTGCTCCACTGGTACATATTTTTAACCTTTCCCTCTCCACTGGTAAATTCCCTCACAGTATGAAGCTGGCGAGGGTGACTCCGATCTATAAGAAAGGCTCCCTCGAGCAGTTTTGTAATTATAGACCGGTGTCACTCTTGCCCGTTTTCTCCAAAATCTTGGAAGATGTCGATCCGCGAGCTGAAAATCGGCTTGTCCCGGCATGTCAGTGGGAGCGCAGTTAATTGTGAATCCATCCTAACCCTTTTCATGGGGCTACATCTTCCAAATCAATATAAAGCTCATCTAATTCAAGATTTTCATCTTCCTATTTTGTACTTCAATTATCATAGTAACCAAATTTACGAAAAGTCACCAAGAGAAAAAAGGAAATTCACCAATTTCTTAGTGTGTTTCCAAATGAGCATCCCTTGAACAATCGACATGAAATGATAATTAATAACCAAGGAACCATAGCAGCGAAATATTAAACAGATTTTTACTTTGAAATTTATTTTCAGATTAATATAAATATAATATATCGCTCTAATAACTTGAAACTTTAGTAATATAACGATGGCGTCAGAAATGGGGAAAAGTTTGAAAACACCTCTTTTTTGGCAACCGTCATCTCATATGCAATCATTGTATAACCAAAGATTCGAATTACATTGTATTTCATCATGACAATGATTATACATTTTATTTATGGAGCCAGCAAATAGCAAGAGCTATTCATTTCATATTAAGGAAAGAACTGATCTGTCTGTATTTAATGAAAATATTGAATCTTACTTCATTGAGGTATCTCACAGTAATAGTAAAAACTTGATAATTGCAGTAATTTATAGACCTCCTTCTCAGAGCTGTGACTTTATATCAGATCTTAACAATATTCTAGAGAAAGTTGGTCGCGAAAATAAAACATGCTACTTTTTAGGTGATTTCAATCTAAACTTACTGGATGTACACTCTGACCAACATGTCAACTCTTTTTTGGAAATGGTTTTTTCTCACTCTTATGCCCCTCTCATAACAAAGGCAACAAGAATAGTTCAGTCAAGTTCAACTCTTATTGACAATATTTTTGTCAATGACACAAGTCTAGTGTTAAAAAGCGGTATTTTACTGGCAGACATTTCAGACCACCTTCCAATTTTTGTTTTCAATCGGTCAAAACGTAGTGATTGGCTTAAGCGCGATCAATGCAATAAAACTTATACAAGAGACATGTCTCGCTCAAACTTTGAAAAATTTAGGGTTGCCCTGACTGAACATTCTTGGGAATATGTGATGCATGAAGAGTCATGTGACAGAGCTTATGAAGTATTTCTCAGTGAATTTAATATCATACAGAATTTTTGTTTTCCTTTGAAAGAAAAGCGTAGCCGAAAAAGGGAATCTAAACCATGGATTACAATAGCAATATTGAAATCATGTAAGAAAAAGATAGAGCTATACAAAAAGTATTTGAAGAACCCTTCTGCATACAGGAAAAAAGTATACCGACAGTATCGAAATACTTTAACTTCAATTATTCGAAGGTCAAAAGAATCTTACTATGCAAAGCAGTTTGAAGAAAGTAATTGCAGTAAACGAACCTGGAATATTATTAACAATATGTTGAATAGGGGAATCAAAAGAAAGAACCAAGACTGTTTTCGTGATGAAAATAATAAGAAACTTACAGATCCTGTTGATATTGCAAACAAATTCAATGAATATTTCATAGGCATTGGGACAATGTTCACAGATACAAGTAATATTGACATGCTGAAATGTAGATCTTATATGAATGGTCAATATCAACAGTCAATGTTTCTGAAACCAATAGAAGGTCATGAAATTATAGATATATTGAAGGCATTGAAAATAGGTAAAAGTCCTGGTCATGATAATATAACTGTTTCTGTCATTAAAGAATCAATCTATTTCATTCTTGCTCCACTGGTACATATTTTTAACCTTTCCCTCTCCACTGGTAAATTCCCTCACAGTATGAAGCTGGCGAGGGTGACTCCGATCTATAAGAAAGGCTCCCTCGAGCAGTTTTGTAATTATAGACCGGTGTCACTCTTGCCCGTTTTCTCCAAAATCTTGGAAAAATTATTTTACTCTCGATTATTGTCTTACATTGAGAAACGAGAGATTTTGTCGAATTTTCAATATGGCTTCAGATCTGGTCATTCAACTATATTGGCCTTGACATATTTTTTGGACCAAATACTTACTTCCCTTGATGATAGCAAACATTCACTCTGTTTGTCATTGGATATCTCAAAAGCTTTTGATTCCATTAATCATCAAGCCTTATTATCCAAATTGGAGTACTATGGTGTGAGAGGTTTGCCATTACAGTGGATAAAGGATTATTTGAAGGAAAGAAAACAATATGTTGTTTATGACAATGCAACTTCATTTGAAAAATAAGTTATATGCGGAGTGTCCCAAGGGTCAATAATTGGGCCACTGTTGTTTATTCTATATATAAATGATTTGCCGAATGTTTCCTCAACTTTGTCATACATTATTTTTGCAGACGACACCAATGTCTCTTTAAGCGAGAAGAAACTAGATACTCTTGTCCATAATATGAATAAAGAAATACAAAAGGTTAATATTTGGTACAAAGTGAATGGGTTAAGGATAAACATTGAGAAAACAAATTTTATGCATTTTGCACCATTGAATAAACAATATGATAAGAACTTACTTACTCTTAAGTTTGTTGATTCACTAGAGCCCTTAAAGCAAGTACATAGTGCCCGCTTCTTGGGAGTTAATATTGATGACAAGTTATCATGGTCTTTACATATTAATGATATTGCATTGAAGATCTCGAGAATTACTGGAGTTATGTCAAAACTGAAATGTGTATTACCGTCAAAGGTACTGCTTTTGCTATACAATTCATTAATTCTTCCTCATTTACAATATGGTAATATGCTATGGATAAATGCATCAAATACATTGTTAAATCGTTTACATTTGTTGCAAAAACGTATAATATGCATAGTTGCCAAGTCTCATTATTTGGCCCATACCAACAATATCTTTAAACAATTAAGGGTTTTGACTGTATATGAGTTAGGTAGGTTACAACTGGGAGAATTTATGTACAGGTCTGAAAAGGGACTATTACCAAACTCACTTCAAAACTGGTTTAGATGCAACAGTGATGTACATTGTTATAACACTCGAAACTCCAAGAATTTGCATAGCATTTATTACAGAACTGCTACTGGCCAAAGAAGTGTTAAGTATCAGGGTTACCTTACATGGTCCACTTTAGATAACAGTCTCAAACAATCTGCATCATTACGACAATTTAAGTATAAATGTAAACAATATATCTGCGATTCTAAATAGTCATAGCAATTTAAAAACAATTATTATTATGTTTCAAATCGCAATTATGTTATCATCGGGTCAATTTAATCTAATTATAAAACCAGACATTTGAAGGGAGAGTCCACCCTGAGGATGGGTTTACTCCGCCTTTACTTGGCCACACACATTCTCAGGGTGGACTTCCCCTTCATTGCTACCGGGGCTAGACTCAACAAGCTTCGCTTTTTCTAGCCCCATCTACATTACTTACCTTTTTATGTTTTAATGTTGATGTTTTGTTAACTGATGTAGATTTTCATTGTTCTTTTATGCTTATGTATCTGTTTTCATTTGCTCTATGTGTCAAATGTGTATAATGTAATCTGTTACCTTGTATATTTTTCTGGTTTTTAATGTGGAAAATAAATGAAATGAAAAAGGTTGACCCTGTACCAATGCTACATAATCAATGACAATAAGTCAACCACTAAGAGTAAACATTGAATCATAAAAAATTATTTGGGGTTTGAACTAACCTTCAAAAAAAATTATGATATGAAATATAGACACGAAATAATTATATCAGCCGATCATATGTACACTATGCACAATAAAACTATTCACACGATCTGATTGAACTATTTACAGTAATTTTGTATTCATTTATATATTCGTGCAGAGAGGTGCCTTTATTTGGGAATTTATCAATACCTTTGTTAACATTGTGATTATAGCCAAGACAGTAACTCAACATGAAATTTTGATGTTTTTGCTATATTAAAAAGAACGGACCCCTCACTCCCCCCAATCACAAGGTTCAGTTGCCGATATGTACAGTACAAGCTATAATTACATAATACCTAACGTTAATTAATTTCAGAAATTTACTTAAGTTAATTCATGAGTTAATAATGTTTAAGTACTTGACTGCAAATGCAGAAGTCCTGGGTTCGAGCCCCGTTAGGGCACATTATGTCCTTGATCACGACATTTTATCTTCAAAGTTGTGAATTTTATTGTAAAGTTGTGATGATGATGATGATGATGATGATGAACAGCATTTGTATAGCGCCATTTATCTGCAAAAGCATTCAAAGGCGCCTGGCTCCCTCAATATGTCACATATTATTCGCAATGTTGCCGGAAAAGATAGGTTTTGAGTTCAGATTTAAAGGTATCAATGTTGTTACAATTTCGAAGTTGGACAGGTAGAGAGTTCCAAAGATGCGGAGCAGATGAAGAGAAGGCTCTATCCCCGTATGTTTTTAGACGGGTACTGGGCACTTGAAGAACGAGTCCCGCACAGCGTAGTCCTGGTCGTAGCTGACGTACACTGATGAGAGCAGATACATAGCCAGGGGACAAGTTATGTAGAGCCTTAAATGCAAGCAGCAAGATCTTATACTGCACTCTGCAGTGCACTGGCAGCCAATGAAGCTCATGGAGTGTAGGCGAGATGTGGTCAAACTTCCTGATTCCCATCAGAAGGCGAGCAGCAGCATTCTGGACCGCCTGGAGACGTTTGATGGCTGATGATGGTAAGCCGACAAGGAGAGAGTTGCAGAAATCCAGCCTTGAGGTTATTAGAGCATGAATGAGGTTTTCCGCGGCACTTCTGGTGAGACAGTGTCTGATCTCTGCAATCCTGCGGAGATGGTAGAATGCAGACTGACAGACACGCGAAATGTGATCCTTCATGCTCATAGTTCTGTCAAAGACTACTCCAAGATTTCTAGCCTTGTTGTTGGGAGATACAGCTTCCTCACCGACTAGAATAGGAGTACCAGTGATCTTATTTCCCATGTGTGGTGAAGACAAAAGGAGATACTCGGTTTTCTTTTCATTTAGCTTCAAGAAGTTGCGTCTCATCCAACATCGAATCTCTTCGATGGCAGCACTGATGGCTGCAGCTGCACGTTCCGAAAGTTGTAATCCCCTTTCGTATGGGCACTGCAGCATTTCAAATTAGCTAATGTCACTGTGATGAAGTGCCATTTTATTTGTTCTACACACAAAATGGCCATAGTTTCAATTTCTAAAGATGTATCAATAAAGAAGGTCTATTTAAAATTTTAAAAATTCTTTGTACGGACAAACGGAAAAACAATATGAGAGTCGCATAGATTTAGTGATTTCATGATATTTCCGACATTTATAACCCTTTCATTTTTCTGCTTTCACACAAATGTTTAAATCACACGTAAAGCCACGTTCAGATATGACTCGGCAAAACCTAGGTTTTTCTTTTAATGATGACATGTCATGCATACAAAAAGATGTTGTATTGGGTGCCAAAACAGGGGTCGGTCGGTCGGAAATCATTATTTAAAAAAAAAAACTTTCTTTTTCTCCCTCTTTTGGCTGAAATAAAAAACGTTAAAAAAAGATAAAAGCCGACCGTAGATTTCAAATATTTTGGGTCGGTCGCAAAGGGCAATACAACATCTTCTTTTTTAACGCCCGAGTTTAATACACTTCTCCATATCTGTATCTTATAACTTATGGATAAGCATAAGACCTCTTTTACCTTTAATTTACATGTTTAACAAATGCGGCGGTGGTTAAAAGCAGTAGTTTACAGCGTCATATTTGAACGAGCCTTGAGAAATAGCAAATAAATACAATTTAAATCCCACTACCAGATACAAGCTTAATCGATGACAAGTTATTCATTCACAGTTTATAATGTCGAACATTATTTCCAACAATCTTTGCTCTACCTGCTCCATTCAAAATTGCCCATAACACGACTTTACATCGCATAGGACAAAAAAGAAACCCCTATATACCATTTGAGTCTATACAAAAAAGAGAGACTCGTACAATTGTAACCATGTCAGGTAAAAATGGAAACATGCATGTTTTGTTGGGTAAAATCTAAACCAATATCCGGTGAATGCCAAGACTGTATTGTAGTATCAATATCATTTCTAATAACCTGCGCCAGGAGTGTCAAGTCGACAGATATGGTGCGTTACAATTGGCCACTTTATCATTATTATTCATTTTGATGTTGTATAAACCTTTATAAATATCTTGACATGCATGTATCTTATTTACCATATATAGGTTTTATTGGACCTATAATTTTTTTTACAGTGTACCTAAAGTATCAACAATGCAACATTTTTGGAAGTACCCCTTCTTTGTGCAACAAAACTGTTTGACTACCACTTCCAACTTTTGCCACCATCATTAGACTTTAATTTCGATGGTTTTCGAATGTTGCTGTGGCACACTTTTATGCCCTTCTTTCGTTATTTTGTTCAATAGTTCTTTCAGTCAATTGTTCTCACTTCGCCAGTCGAAAAGCCTCACATGAACTTTCAGTCTCTCATGATACCTATCCCACGGGACGACAGCATAGAATACTTTTGAAGACCTCTTGAAAGTTGGGGTGCTTAAGCCCGTATATGATTGGATTGACTACGCTGTTCGCTAGCAAAATCATGGTACTGTAGAGAGTAAAGACGCTGGTACCAGGGATGAAGAAATTTACAATTGTGGCTAGGAAACAGAGCATGAAAACACAAACGACCATGAAGAGATTCTTAGTGATCTCGATCTCGTTTCGGTTGATGGCCTTGATCATTGGCGGACGAGAACCTGCAGAAACGGACGAAGAAGCTTTGTCTTGATGTGCCTCTGTTGAGCTTGAACCCTTATCTTCATCAACCGCGTACTTGTCTCGAAACTGCTTATTATGTCGCAAGACATGGCATAAGATACGAATGTAAAATATAAGGGCGAGCAGAAGGGCATTGGCGACCAGAGTCCCTTGAAGTAAGATAAAATAGAATTCTAGTTCGTTTGTATCTGTCAAAGAACATGTGCCATAGTATGTGGAATAACCGAATGTCCCGATGCCAAGAACAGGAGGTACGACCATGAAGGAGATTGAGAATATCCAGATGATCACAACCATGATGGCGATTTTCTTCGGGGTATGAAGACCTCGATGACCACGAATGGATCTGGTGATGACATACCAGCGGACGAATGCGATAGCGACTAGAGTGTGTACACTGCAGCACACGCTAATGTATCCTACTGCGGGAACGGCTGCGCACACCACCTCGTGCATAGGGTACCTTTCTGTTTGACTTAGGAGACCAGCGCTTTGGAACGGTAAGAGAATACATGCCATGAAATCAGCGAAAGCAAGATTGACCACCAGGACATTGGTGATCGTCCGGAGCTTTCTGCCAACGATGACTGAAATGATGACGAGGGCGTTACCAAACAGACCGACCAATGCGAATACGAGCAAAATGGCTGCAACAATTGCTCGATGATTGAAAGCAACGACATTCGTTTCTGATGTTGCATTTGGAATCATGGTGATCATGTCCAAACTTATTGATTTAACCTGTGTAACGACCACTGATAAATGAATGAAATTAAATATATGCTGCGTTTTCCATTACAAAATATCAATGAAGGCTACCGTTCCGCTGCAAAATATGGTCACTTCTTAATGATGGAAAAAGTCAAAAAGTAAGACCACATCTTAAAAGTATCCTGACACGCGAAGTTTCGAATTACAAGTTCTTGAAGCTAAATGGCAAAAAAACAACAGAAGTTTTATTCTTATATCTTAATTATCATGCAATGGCAATATTGAAGGCAGCACAAGGTAGACCCACATGACATTTACACCAGCCTGTTGCACTGACCAATACGTAATATTCATTAGGATTGCTCACGGTTAACATTCAAACTTGAACCTTGAAATTTGAACTTGAACATGACAGTTTGTTTCCTGAAGATTTTCATTAAAAAATCGTTGATTATATGCCAGATTTCAGGATTATTAGCAGAGTTCATACGTGTGCAACTGCACAATAGCCCGTTTCAAATCCCCTTTATGTCGTCATTAAATATGTGCCCGATTTATTGCCTCGGGCAAAAAGTGCCTTCGTTCAATGATTACAATATTCATACGACGATGAGTGTCGCCTCTCTGTCAAGCACGGCACGACTCATTATGTCTTTGCATCAAGACATATTATCTAGAGGTGTTGTGGTCGAGTGGACATCTCACCGGACTCTTGATCACAAGGTCCTTGGTTTGCGTCCCGCCACGTCTATAATTTTATTTGGCAAGACATTAATCTACATTTGCCACACTCGACCCAGGTGAGGTAAATGGGTACCAGGTAGGAATTAATTCCTTAAAATGCTACAGTGCCGAGATGGAAGCCATGCTTAAGCCGGGGTAATCATTTCAAAAGCTCTTTGGAAGCGCATACAAACATTATAATGTGATATGCGCTATACAAAACCGAATATTATTATTATTATTATATAAATTGCACCTCTCCACCCAGGTTTTAAACGGGTACCCGTTGGGATGCGAACGTCATTGTGTTTTAATTAACATGTAAGTGCCCGTAAAAAAGACACTATGATGTGTAAGTTTAAAAAAAGTTTACACGCAGAAAATTGTCATTGATTTTAAAAGTCAGGTACCAATAGTGTGGTATGTGTTCACGCTTGGATGAACAGGAGACATTGTTTGCGAGAGTGCAAAATTCGACTTGCGCAAAAGTTTTAAAGTGAGAGAATGAATTGAATGTATCAAATGAGATGCATTGCATATGCTTTTGCAGAAGCAAAGTCACACACACACACACACACACGCGCGCGCGCGCACACAAATGTTCTTTTATATTTGACATGTGTGGCATGATTAATTTTGTTAGGGATGTATTTGGATCTGCAAAGGCCGATTAAATTATAGCCCAAATCCCAATCGTTTTATTCAAACATCACATAAGTATTACTTTGGCGCAAGTCGATTTATACACATTCTTAAACAACATCTCCTGTTCATCCCAGCGTGAACAGATACCAGACACAAATGATTTAGGATAAAACACTATTTCATAAAATGTATAATAGCTTACTATTCATAGATGATTTTTTAAATAAATTGCAATTTTCTAGGTGTACGCTTTTTTGCACTCACACTGTAAAAATGAAATACTCACCAGGGAGTGGAGAATGAAAACTGGAGGATAGTAATTGAAACAAGAGACCAGAGTAAGAATGAAACTGTAGGCGTTTTAGTTAGTTAAAGAAAAATTGCTTTATAAGAAATATGAATAATTATTATCAATATAATTACAAGCTAAATTTTCGTTTCTAAACATTTTGTGTACATTCATGTTTATCCCACAACCTAAACATACAATACT
Source organism: Strongylocentrotus droebachiensis (assembly GCA_035222895.1). Lineage (NCBI taxonomy): Eukaryota > Metazoa > Echinodermata > Echinoidea > Camarodonta > Strongylocentrotidae > Strongylocentrotus > Strongylocentrotus droebachiensis. Next base: position 762,738 of record JAVYIG010000046.1, on the reverse strand, counting down.
ATTAAGCATACTAAACATGTATAATAAACATTTTTTAATTTAAATACAATTAAATCCTATGAGAAGAAAAAGGATATAAATATAACTGAATTCAAATAGTTATTGGCTATTCAATCTGTTCCTTAATACAGTCAAAGTTCATTGTTTACTTTACGTGCTCAACAATTACTTAAACATTTGTAATTTAAATCTACGTCAGAGCCGACATGAATGCTTAACAAGAATCCAATATCACTATTATCATCATTATTTTTTTCACCAGCACGCTTAGAGAAACATCCAACCTGAATAATCAACTACACAAAAGGAATCAGGAAATTCAGAGAAGCTGACAAGTGAAAGTTGCAAAAAATAGGACACAAAAAAAAGAAAGTTGTTCTTTTTGTTGTAAAGTTGTAATCACTTTTCCTATGGCACCGCAGTACTTCAACTTAGCTAATGTCAACGTGATGAAGTGCTATTTAATTGTCTCCATACGCAAAAGGGTCAATAGACAAAGTGTCAATTATTGAGGATATATCACTCAGAGCGTCTTTTGTTTCCTTTGTACACGGCAAACGGGAGAATTGCCATTATATTACCTCAAAATCCAGTGACCATAATCCATTTTTATATTTGCATAGATTTAGGGATCTCACAATATTTCCGACAATCAAAGCCCCCTTATTTTCTTACTTTCACACAAATAGACATATTACAAACGTTAGATTGCCCCCTTGAAGCACATATAAAGCCTCGTTTATATATTATGATACTGCAATACTTCGGTTTTGGGGTTGAATGATGACATGAATGTTATCCGTTTTACCATTTCTGTATCTTAAAGCTTATATGTTAGGTTGATAAGCGGAGGACCTTTGTTTGGGCGCTGTTGACATTTATATACACATTAAAAAAAATCTGGCGGTGGTTGAAAGCGGTGGTTTACAGCGTCATATTTGAACGAGCCTTGAGAAACAGCAAATAAATACAATTTAAATCCCACTTCCAGATACGAACTTAATCGATGAGAAGTAGTTCAACAATAAACAATAATAAACAATATTTATAAAGCGCAACATATCCATCTCTAAAGATGCTCAAGGCGCATACAAATAGTTTAAATTAATATTCAACATACTTAAGATTAAAGAAATATTAAATGTTAACTTGCATTAGATCATACAAGTTCATGGTGCCAAGGTATATACAATGTGACACAGTGTTATTGTTTGTTTTGCATGCATTGTATAAAAAGAACATTGAAATTTAACAATATGCATTGAGCATCAGGTGAGTTTTAAGCCCAGTTTTGAAAGTAGAGAGAGTGTTGGCCGTCTGAATAGAGAAAGGTAACTTATTCCACAAAGAAGGAGCTGCTGATGCAAATGCTCTATCCCCCCAATTTCTTTTGGTACGTATTTCTTTAAGTCTAATATTATGTGATGAACGTAAACCAGAACGACCTGCGGAGTGTGGTGATAGAAGGGATGAAATATATTCTGGAGCTAGATCATTTAGTGCACGATAGGTTAAGAGTAGAATTTTATAGATCACACGCTGTTGAACAGGGAGCCAGTGCAGAGATTTCAAGATAGGAGTGATATGTGATGATTTTCTGGTGTTGGTTACAAGGCGAGCAGCAGCATTCTGAACTTTTTGCAATCGGTTGATTTGGTTGGCGGGTAGCCGAAAGAGTAATGAATTGCAATTATCAAGGTGCGAAGTAACAAAAGCATGTAATAACTGTTGGGTGGATTGAGGTGAGAGATATTGCCTAATTGCACGGATATTACGAAGATTACAATTTGCCAGTTTAACACAATTTGAAACATGGGTTTCAAGTGACATGGCAGAATCAAATATTACACCAAGATTCCTAGCTTTGTGTACAGGAGATACAGGGGCAGAACCAACTTGAACATGAGAAACCTTAATTTTACTGAGCTGTCTACTGTTGCCAAGCAAAATGAATTCTGTTTTTGCATCATTTAGTTTTAAGCGACTCTCAATCATCCAGTTCCTTACATCAGCTATACAGTTTTCAATTTTCTTCACATTTTCATCTATTTCTTTCTGGACAGGTTTGCAAATAAAATAAAGCTGTAGGTCATCTGCATACATATGATAATTGATGCTGTGTTTTTGAACAATATGCTGTATGGGCAGAGTATAAACATTGAACAATTGCGGACCGAGAACAGATCCTTGGGGGACTGAAAAATCTAAACTAACTGAAGCAGAGGTAGCATCACGGATACAAACTTCTTGTGATCTACTAGAAAGATATGACATAAACCACTTCAATACAATACCCTTGAGTCCTATTTCCTTTAATCTATTTAGCAAAATGCAATGATCAACGGTATCAAAAGCACTGCTGAGATCAAGCAGTACTAAACCAGAGACATTTCCATTATCCATACCAATTAATACATCATTGTTTACCCGTAACAATGCACTTTCCACGCTATGCATCTCCCTGTATGCTGACTGGAAAGGATTTTGCAAACTATTATTCTTTAAGTGAGACTGTAGTCTACCGGAAACAACTCTTTCTATTACCTTGCCTAAGTATTTTAGATTTGCAATTGGTCTGTAGTTTTTTAAATCCTGTCTGTCTAGAGAGGGTTTTTTCAAAAGAGGTTTGATGAGGGCATGTTGTAGACATTTGGGAAAGAATCCACACTTTAGAGATTTATTAACTATCTGAGTGATATAAGGAACAAAGTCATTGACAAATTCTTTAATTAGACAAGTTGGTATCGGATCTAAATCACAAGAAGTCACAGGGGAATTCATGATGATTTTTCTAATTTCAGTACATGTGGCGAGAGTGAATTCTGACACGCCAGTAGAAGGGACAGGAACAATTTCTGAAAGGGTGTCAGTACTTCTGTAAGAACTTAAATCAGTTAACTCTTCTCGAATACTTCTTATCTTATCTACAAAATAATCACAAAAACGATTAGCAAGATTATGATCATTATCAGTGTTGGGATATAATGGATCCTTCTTCCTGTCTAATAACTTATTAATAATCCTAAACAGACGTTTCTGGTCTCCTGAACAATCAGCAATGGAAGAAGAATAGTACTGTTTCTGTGCTTGGTCTATAAGATGCGACACATGTTGCTTCTGCTCCATGTAGAGAATGCGGTCGGCAGGGATTCTAGAAGACCTCCAACGCCGCTCAAGTCTCCGTCGAAGGCGTCTTGCGCTACGAATGTCATCAGTCATCCATGGTGACTGAGGTTTGATAACAATAATTCGAGTCTTCTTTGGAGCAAGTTTATCAAGTAAACAGTGGAGAGAGTTCTCGTACTGTGCAACACATGAATCAACAGTATCATGATTAAAATCGATGGAAGATAACGCTGCATGGACACCAGTTTGAAACTCCTGACGATCCATTAATTTTAAGTTACGAGTGACAATGGACTTACGAATGGATTTAGGTTTCCTTAGAAGTAGGTTGCACTGGATTGCAAAATGATCTGACAGTCCAGGTAGAATGGCGACATCTGAGAGAACATTTCCTGATTCTCGAGATATAAAAAGATCCAATGTGTGTCCGCAGCGATGTGTCGATTCCAGAACATGTTGCTTCACCGCAATTTCTAATGTCCATCATTATTACCAACAATCTTTGCTCCACCCACTCCATTCGAAATGTGTAATAAAACAGTTTTACACTATATTGGAGAAATAAGAAACCCCCATCTATCATCACAGTCTTTAAAAAAAAAAAAGACGCCTAAAATTGTAAATTTGTTGTGCAGAAATGGAAACATGCATGTTTGTTGCGTAAAATTTAAACCAATATCCAGTAAAATTCTTGTTTAAAACTTTATAAACATCTGGACATGCATATATCTTATATTTACTAACATAAGTTATATTGGACCTGTAATTATTTAAGAGAGTGCCTAAAGTATCAACAATGCAACATGTTTTGAAGTACCCCCTCTTTGTTTGCAAAAACCTGTATCCCTTTTCCAACTTTTGCCACCATCATTAAAATTAGATTTTCGATGGTTTTCGAGTTGTAGTTTTGGAAGGGTCACACTTTTTCCTGTTCACGTGATTTTGCCCCCTTTTCAGTAAAGTGTACTCAATTCGCCAGCGAAGAGCCTGTCATGAACATTCAGATTGGTCTCGCATGATGTCTATTCTACGGGACGACAGCAAAGAATTTTGTTGAAGACCTCTTGAAAGTTGGGGTGCTTGAGCCCGTAGATTATCGGATTGACTATGCTGTTCACTAACAATATCATGGTACTGTAGAGAGTTAAGACGCTGGTACCAGGAATGATGAAATTCACAATGGTGGCTAGGAAACAGAGCATGAAAACACAAACGACCATGAAGAGATTCTTAGTGATCTCAATCTCTTTTCGGTTGATGGCCTTGATCATTGGTGGACAAGAACCTGCAGAAATGGACGAAGAAGCCTTGTTCTGATGCGCCTCTGTTGAGCTTGAACCGGCATCTTCATCAACCGCGTACTTGTCTCGAAACTGCTTATTATGTCGCAAGACATGGCGTAAGATACGAATGTAAAATAAAAGGGTGAGAAGAAGGGCAATGGCGATCAGTGTCCCTTGAAGAACGACAAAATAGCCACCTTGTTCGTTTGTATCTGTCAAAGAACATATGCTGTAATATACGGAATAACCGAGTGTTCCAATGCCAAGAACAGGAGGTATGACCATGAATGATATTGAGATTATCCAGATGATCACAACCATGATGGCGATTTTCTTCGGGGTATGAAGACCTTGATGACCACGAATAGATCTGGTGATGACGTACCAACGGACAAATGCTATAGCGACTAGGGTGTACACACTGCAGCATGCGCTGATGTACTGTACTGCGGCAACGACTGCGCACACCATCTCGTGCAGAGGGTACCTTCCTGTTTGACTTAGGAGACCAGCGCTTTGGAACGGTAAGAAGGTACATGCCATGAAATCAGCGAAAGCTAGATTGACCACCAGGACATTAGTGATCGTCCGAAGCTTTCTGCAAACGATTACTGAAATGATGACGAGGGCGTTACCAAATAGACCGATCAATGTGAATACGAGCAAAATGGCTGCAGCAATTGCTCGATGATTGAAAGCAACGACACTCATTTCTGATGTCACACTTGGAATTATCGTGATCATGTCCAAACTTGTTGAGTCAACATGTGTAACGACCATTGATCCATAAATAAAATAAATATCTGTTGCGTTTTCCATTATAAAAAGGGGAGAAAAGGGCTACTGTTTCGCTGTTGAGTATGGTTGATTCTTAATAACCGAGAAAGTCAACTATTAAGACCACACTAACCTTTCAAAGCGTCCTAGCAAGCGAAGCGAAGTTTCGAAATGAACGTTCCTGAAGGTAAATAGCAACAAAAACACGTTTTGTTCTAATATCTTAATTAGAATGCAATGGCAATATTGCAGGCAACACAAGGTAGACCTTTATCTAACTTACATTTGCCTTTGCTCTGACCAATACGCAATATCCATTAGGCTTGCCCACGGTTAACATTACAGTTTCTTTCCTGAAGATATTTATTTAAAAGGTCCAGAATTATTAGCCAGCGTTTAGGATGATCAGCCACAGTTTATACTGCCCAATCGCCTGTTTCAAGTCCTCTTTATACTGTAATTGAATCTGTGATCGATTTATTGCCTCGTGCGAAATATGCCTTTGTTAAGTGATTGCAATATCCATACACTCGCCCATTAGTGTCGCCTCTCCGTCAAGTGCATGTGATAAGATCCACAATTTGCTGCCTTTTGAGCAATTTGGTTAACGTTCAGCTTTGATTGTGACAAGGACAAGCCATTACGCACCAATACATTGGTTGTCGAATTTAACGTACCATCAATCAAGCAAAGTTCAAGTAAAACAAAACACACAAATCATTTCATTCGGAAAGAAAAACGTTAAAATGGCCTTGAAAGAAAATAGGAAGAATAGGCAGGACAACTTCAGGAGAGAACTTCAGGAGGGAAAGTAAAGGTGTCGAGAAACAGTGCTTGAAGCAAAATAGAACACTATATCTTGATTTTGTTATCATTGCCAGATTTTATTTTTTTATTCGTCCAGTAATCGTTCCGGTTTCCAACCTCATTAAATGAACTAAAAAGAGCAAGACTCTGTTTTTCAAGAGTGCAAGTGCATAATTTCAAAGATTGTATTTTCTATACTAATACACAAAAGTTGCAATTCAATAAGGAACATTGTACTTAAGTAATAGGGTTAAAAGTGAATTGGATATAATTTATGAAAGGTGACCATAAAGTGATATAATTATATGATTAAAATACAATTGATGCAATAATCGAGTCGTATGCTCAGAAAGAGCAAGGACGAATACAGTCTTCACTTCCTAGTGAGAAACAGGGTTTGAAAGTCAGGGTAATATTCTTACAAGGGGTTCGCAATAGAGAGAAGAAGAGCAAGAGAAGAACGCTAGAGGAAAAGGCGAAAAGGGCGAATGTGTGTATACGTGTAGGGGTGGGGAGAAAAATGTGCCAAATTCATTCACATAGAATTTTTTGTAAAGCTGAAGGAAATATGTTTTGAGGGATGTTGTTAGTAACGTTTTGTTTTGTTTGTGACCGTTGGAGGATTTTTTTTTAGACTTAGGGGTGGAGGATGGGATTTGTGTGTGTGTGCGAGTGTGTGTGTGTGTGTGTGTATTTTTGTATTTGTGTGTGTGCGTGTGTGGTTGTGCGTGATCGTGTGTGTGCGCGTGTGTGCGCCGTTTGCTTTCTATGATAATGCCGTAGAATCAAACAATTTTGTAAGTAAATTGTGGAGATGACAACAAAATTGATTCATTAAACAATTGTATAATTATTTTATTTTATAATGACAGTCAACGTGCACATCCATTGCCCCGTCTGAATATTCAATGATTATGAAAACATCAGCAATCCGGTTTCAATTATCAATAGCACTGATCAGCTTTTTATTAGTTGTGATTTGCGCGGAAGGCATATTAGGAGTCACATAGAAAAATCTGCATGTTGGCAAACGTGACTTTTGTGAGTTTTTGAAAATACGTGAAAAGTCTTTAAAATTGTGATGAAGCTAGGACAGTAATTCAATAGGTAGTTTCGATGTGTTAGCTACATTGAACAGAACGGATCCCACCCCACCAAAAGGTTGAGTTATGTGTACACTACAGCCTGTAATTACTTAATGAATGAAACAAATAAATGTCAGTAATTTACTTAAATCAATTGATGAATTTATCATGTTTAAGTACTTGACTGGAAATACAAAGGTCGTTGGTTCGAGCCCCGGCACAATTTGTTATGTCCTTGATTAAGACATTTGTATCTACATTGCTCCTCTCTACCCATGTGTTATACGGGTACCCGCTTGGATGTGAACGTCATTGTGTTTGGATTAATACGTGCGTGCCCGTAACAGACGCTAGCTAAAATACTCACTAGACATGCATAATATACAAATTTGAACGAAATTGTACGAAAAGAATAAAGCTAAACTGAAATCAAATAGTCCTTGGCTGTTATAACTGTCCCTTAGCAAGTTCAGTGTTTACTTTACGTACTCGACAATTATTAGAACATTTTGTATTTAAACCTCGGTCAGAGCCGATATGAGCGCCATACAAGAATCCACTATCATTATTATCATTATTATTTTTTAACACCAGCACGCTTAAAAAAACATTCAGCCTTAATAGATTACTATACTAAAGAAAGCAAAAATAATCAGAGAAGCAGACTGGTGAAAGTTGCATGAAATCGGACAAAAAATAAGAGTTGGGCATTTTTTTTTAAAGATTTAAAGATTTTGTGCATAGATTTAAAGCCGGATCTCATTATATTGGACACATAATAAACCCCCATCACGGTCTTTAAACAAAGGGGAAAAGGGGATATCTATTAAAATGGTAACAAGTATGTATGTTGGATAAAATTCGTAAAATGTTATTTAAAACTTTATTAACATCTGCACATGCATGTTTTCTTTACCTAACATGTAGGTTATAACGGACCTATAATTATTTAAAGTGTACCTAAAGTATGAACAGTGCAATGTTTTCTGTAAATACCCCCACTATGGCCAACAAACACCTTTTGACTCCCGTTTCCAACTCTTGCCACCATCATTAGACTTTATTTTTCGATGGTTTTCAAATGGTAGTTTGTGAATGATTACAACTTTTCCTGTTCCACTTGATTAAGGCCCTTTATTTTTCACATTTTGTAGCATTGTACTCTCAGTGTACTTTAAGTATACTCGATTCGCCAGTTTAAGAACTTGTCATGAACAATCAGTCTTGCATGATGCCTATCCTTACTGGACGACAGCATATCAATTTTATGAAGACCTCTTGAAAGTTGGGGTGCTTGAGCCCGTAGATGATCGGATTGACTACGCTGTTCGCTAGCAATATCATGGAACTGTAGAGGGTATAGACGCTCTTACCAGGAATGATGAAATTCACAATGGTGGCTAGGAAACAGAGCATAAAGACACAAACGACCATGAAGAGATTCTTAGTGATCTCGATCTCCTTACGGTTGATGGCTTTGTTCATACGCGGACAAGGACCTGCAGAAATAGCAGAAGGAGCCTTATTGTTCTGATGTGCCTCTCGAAGCTGCTTATTATGTCGCAAGACATGGCGTAAGATACGAATGTAAAATATAAGGGTGAGCAGAAGGGCAATGGCGATCAGTGTCCTTTGAAGAACGACAAAATAGCCACCTAGTTCGTTTGTATCTGTTAAAGAACATATGCTGTAATATTCGGAATAACCGAGTGTTCCAATGCCAAGAACAGGAGGTACGACCATGAATGAGATCGAGAATATCCAGATGATCATAACCATGATGGCGATTTTTTTCGGTGTATGAAGACCTTGATGACCACGTATAGACTTGGTGATGACGTACCAGCGGACGAATGCGATAGCGACTAGGGTGTATACACTGCAGCACACGCTAATGTACCCTACTGCGGCAATGGCTGCGCACACCGCCTCGTGCATAGGGTACTTTCCCTTTTGACTTAGGAGACCAGCGCTTTGGAACGGAAAGTAGGTACATGCCATGAAATCAGCGAAAGCCAGATTGACCACCAGGACATTGGTGATCGTCCTAAGCTTTCTGCCAACGATGACTGAAATGATGACGAGGGCGTTACCAAATAGGCCGACCAATGCGAATACGAGCAAAATTGCTGCAACGATTGCTCGATGGTTGAAAGAAAATACATTCAATTCTGATGTCACACTTGGAATCCCCGTGATCATGTCCAAACTTGTTGAATCAACCTGTGTAACGACCATTGATACATTAATGTAATGCATATCTGTTGCGTTTTCCATTATAACGAAGCAATAAAGGCTACCGTCCTGCTGTTAAGTATATGGTCGCTTCTCAATGATGGAAAAACGTCAACGACTAAAAACACACTTTTAAAGCGTCCTAGTTTGCGAAGTTTCGAATTTAAAGTACGTGAAGCCAAAAAGCAAAAAATTGGTTCATTAGCATGCAATGGAAATATTGCAGGCAACAAAAGGTTTATCTCCATGCAATTTACTACAGCATGTTCCTATGACCAATACGTGGTATCCACTAGACTTGCCCTCTGTTAACATGAGAGTTTCTTTCTTGAAGATTTTAATTTTATAAATCCAGGATTATTTGCCAGAGTTTAGGAATTATCAGAGTTCATACGTGTGCAACCGCACAATAGCCAATTTCTTCATTAAATCTGTGACCGATTTATCGCCTTTGTTCAATGATTGCAATTATCATGAAACCATTAGTGTCGCCTCTCTGTCAGGCGCATGTAATTAGATCCACAATATGCTGTCAATAACCGTTACCGCGGTTTAAGCAATTTGGTTGAAATTCATCTTTTAATAAAAAGCAGCTTTGATTGTCATTTGGACAAGTCATCACGAACCGATACAAAGATTGTCGGATTTAATGCACCATCAATCAAAAAAAATTCTTCGTTTAATTATCATCATTAGGCCAAAAAAAAAAATCATTTGGTTGTCCTCGACCGCCCGCTCGTCATTTTCGGGCCGCTCGCATTTTTTTTTTTTTTAATATACAGTGCGTCCCAGAAAAAACGAAACCGAGAAGTATCGATGTTTTATCATAACTTAATCACAACTATAATTAATGAATGATACATATTTGGAAAGCTTAGAGTCTCCTCTTTCATGTGATGCTACTCAGATAATGCATATTTCACGCATGAGTGATTAAAAGCAATTTGAAGGAAGGAAACCAAAATGTAATTTGGCGGGCGGTATCTGAATTTCAAAGAACAATTCATATTTCTAGAAAGTTCATTTTCTGCTCTTTCATATGATACCTCAATCAAGAAAAATGAGCCAGGAATAACAAAGTTCTGTTTGTTTAAAGTAGCGCTTACATTTTCATAATTTTAACAAACGAATTCGTTTTCACTGGGTGCCTGCTGTAGCAAAAAGCAGAATCGACAAAAGACTTAACTCCGTTTCGTTGACAATCAGCCATGCATGAAGACTCTCGTCTACGGCTGATTGTCAACGAAACGGAGTTAAGTCTTTTGTTAATTTCGTTTATTGATACGGCAGGCAGCCAGTGAAAACGAATTCGTTTAATAAAATTATGGAAATGCAAGCACTACTTTAAACAAACAGAACTTTGTCATTCCTCGCTCATTTTTCCTGATTGAGGTGTCATATGAAAGGACAGAAACTCAACTTTCTAGAAATGTGAATTTCTCTTCGAAATTCAGATACCGCCCGCCAAATGTCTTTTTGGTTTCCTTCCTTCAAATTGGTTTTAATCACTCATGCGTGAAATATGCATTATCTGAGTAGCATCACATGAAAGAGGAGACTCTAAGCTTTCCAAATATGTATCATTCATTAATTATAGTTGTGATTAAGTTATGATAGAACATCGATACTTCTCGGTTTCGTTTTTTCTGGGACGCACTGTATATATTTTTTTTTTATTCATTTTTCTTTTTTTTAATTCATTTTTTTTTATTTTTTTTTTTTTAATTTTTTTTTTTTTTGGGGAGCAATGTTAAATGCCAAACATACCATTTTATGCATTGGCAAGGATCAAAATGCGTCCCGTTGCCAGTTTTGTCTTTTCAGTACGCAATTAGGTATTTATTAAACTTGCCATTTTTATTTTTCTATGTCAAAATGCCGTTCATTCAAATCAGGTTCTGAGCATTCTTAAACTCATTTTAAAGCCCATCTGTACTAGTTTACAGGAGGGATTAGACCACCCTTCAAGGTCACTGGACAGGTGGTTATCTAATCAAATCAGCTCTCAGTTAATATAAGATAATGAGGATCATGGGGGACCAATGCTCACCGATTAGGCATTGTTTGCTACATAGAGGGCGCAAGTAGCTATAAGTAAGTAGTATAATGGAGATTTAAAAGGTGCTCTATTTCAAAGCCCCAAATACTTTCTGTGTTGGTCTTGATATTCATTGTACATTAAACTAGTCTTTTACCATATTAAAGTGTTTTATAGACTCTGTTTGTTTAAATGCTTGACAATCCCAATGATTTTTGTTTTATGGAGAAAAAAAAAAAAAAATGGGGAAAAAAAAAAAAAAAAAAAAAGACACAAAAAATATAGTAAAAAAAAAATTAAAAAAAATTAAAAAAAAATAAAAATCCGCCCGCCCGCCCCTACTCCAGAAAAGCAATCGAGGACAACCAAACAATTTTTTTTTTTAGCCTTATTTACAATAACCAGCACGCTTAAAAAAACGTTCAGCCTTAATAGAAAACTACACAAAAGAAACCAGAAATAATCAGAGAAGCGGACTAATGAAAGTTGCATAAACTATGAAAAGAATTAAGAAAGCTGTGCATTTTGTAGTAAAGTTGTAATTACTTTTCGTATGTGGACTTCAGCACTCAATATCAGTTAAAGTCACTGTAATGAGGTGCCGGACAACTTTAATATTTATTTGCTGACACAAAAATATGGCTAAAGTGTCAATTTTACAAGATGTTTCACTCAGAAGGGTCTTTTTAGGGGACCTGTAGTAATATGCTATCCGTGATATATTTTGAGTAGTGCCCCAAGGGAGGTAAACAAAAATTAATGATATTTTGTGTACACGACAAACAGGAGAGTTGTCCCTAAATTACGTCGATGTGGACTAAAATCTAATTCGAGATTCGCATAGAATTAGTGATCTCATTATATTCCCAACATTCACGACCCAATTATTATTGCTCCAATTTGTTTCAAGCTTTCACCATTCTGTTTCAATTTGTTCTGCTTTTACACAAATGAACCTATTACAAACGTTAGATTGCCCCTTAAAATACATGTCAAGTCTCCTTCATATTTATCGCAGTAAAATCTCGTTTTTTACATACAAAGTTTTAAAAAACATTCATATATATATCTATATACAAATAGGTTAGAAGGCGAGAAATCAAAACAAGCCCTAATTTAGAAAAAGAAAGCGTATAGAAAAAAAATAGAAGAAACAAAAATCAGTTGTTTTTTATTGCTATAAGGAGTCGAACATTATGATACAAATATCTTAAACTCCTTTTGAAAGTATAAGTTGGTTTATATTTAGTTTCTACCGGCAATTCATTCCATAGTTTTACACCATAATAACTTTAACTTTTCTTTTTGAAGCACGTTTTAATTCTTGGTAAAGTAAACATACGGGGAGCATTTCTTAAGCTATAGGAAGTGTATTCAAAATTAAATTTACTTAAAAGATAATCCGGGGTTGATCGGTCTGCAATTGTATACATTATGAATAGAACATGTTTGTTACGTCTCTCAACTAAGGTATCCAAACAAAATTTTCATAAAAAAGTCTAGATGAGTATCTATTTTCCACTCTTATAAATGTTTTAAGTAATCTATTTGTTTTTGAATATTTTGTTTCTTTGCATTATTCCGAAAAACATCACAATAATCTAATTTACTGTGAGCAATTGACTTCTAAAGAAGTAATGCTGTTTTTTTCGATATTATACAAATTCTTCAAAGTACTTTTACCCAAATGTTTCACATGTTCATCCCAATCTAACGCAGGGACGAATCCAGGGGGCACAGGGGACACAGGGGGCACCGGGGGCACGTGCCCCCCAATTTTTGTATTAGAACGTACTACCCCCCCCCCCCACTAAGCGAATTTGCGGCCGGCGCGATTTTCAAATTTTCAGGAGCAAAAAACGTGCTCTTACCACCCCCCCCCCGCTTTTTCAGCGGTTGGCTGAGTCGTTGCGATTTTTTTTGGACCCCAAAAATATATATATGTCCTCTTACCCCCCGTGTGCCCACCCCCCCCCTGGTAAGAAATTCCTGGATCCGCCCCTGTAACGAGTTATCAATATATACCCCAATGTATTTACACACAGTAACCTGATTCAGTTTTATGTTATCACTAAAAAGATCTAGATTTTTTCCACAAATTCTTTTTCTAGATCCGATTAGCATTGTTTCACATTTCTTTGTATTTAATGCGAACCGATTACATAAAAAAGCCAATCAGAAATATTCCGTAAGTCTTGATTCAAATGTTTTTCAATATCTTTTAGAATCTTGCTAGCATAATAAATGCAGGTATCATCGGCATATAATGAAACAGCACAATTTGTAAGACAGTTTAGTAAAGTCGTTAATAAAGATCAAAAATAATATTGGTCCTAAATTTGACCCTTGTGGTACTCGAAATTTAATTGGCTGTGGAGATGACTGAACACCATTTACGACAGTGAATTGTGCTCGATCGCTCGAGTAACTAAGAAACTATTTACATGCATGCTGATCTAATCCATTTAAATGCAGTGTATTTAACAATACCGTGTGGTCTACGGTATCGAAAGCTTTTTGTAAATTAATTGTTACCATTCCAATTACCTCCCCTTTATCCATACTATGTAACCAATCTTCCGTGACGTTCAAAAGTGCGCTTAACGTAGAATGATGTGGTCTGAACCCTGATTGATTCGCATTAATAATATTATTGTCAATCAAAAATGTATACAACTGATTAAAAACTAGTGTTTCTACAATTGTCGATAAAAGATGACATGAATGCAAAATTTGTAAGATTGTCTTGACTCTATCAACCCCTTCTTGGGTATAAGAGTACAAATATATTTACAACATAGTATCAATATAACAATAGATAACAATAATACACAAATGATAATATGAACAATGATAAACCTATGATAATATGAGCAAAGATAAACATGTGATAATATGAAAAATAATAAACATATTTACAAATGAAGGCGAACTTGGCAATTCACCCTCCTACCGTTACGATTATGCCTTACAACATTGCTTAATTGTGAGCTATAATTTACAGTATTACCATCTACCCTTGGCTCTTTTGAAAAATGTGAATGAAATACACTACCGCATTTCAGTATTCAATATTTTATATTAAACGTATAGTTAAGTGGGTAAAGCGGAGGACCTTCGTTGGGCGATGGTGTTGCCTTTCATTTACTCGTTTAAAAAATCCGGTGGTGGTTTAAAGCGGTTTAATACCGCGTCATACAAATAAATACAATGGAAATCCCACTACCAGATACAAACTTAATCAATGAGAAGTTGTTCAATTGCAATTTCATATGTCCAACAATATTCCCAACAGTTTTTTTCTCTACCTGCTCCATTCAAAATGTTTAATTAAACAGTTTCACACTACATTGGACAAATAAGAAACCCCCATAAATCATCACAGTCTTATTTTTTTAAAGGTAAACAAATTTATTTGTTAAATATGTGTAACCAGGTGACTGTTTTATAAAGACTAGTCACATACCCCCATCCTGTTTCCACATAGAATGCTGGATTGCATGACTCACATTATGCAAATATCTTTTAACACTTGACCTCGCAACATTACTTTGTTCCTTTGTTTCTAAACACCTTGAACTCGTGAACCCGCTTGACACCCCTCCCAGTCCGTGTCACGAGTTTAACCATCACACATCTCCTCTTCGCCTCCTGTTTTACAAGTAATTTACCATATTTTGTATTATACTTATATTTAAGTAAATCATTATTATCATGTTATATAACTTTGTGCGGTTGTACTGATGTATGATCTGACAATGAACCGGCCAGATTTTGCTAGTCTATAAGTCCGTACTTTCTTATAATATGTATCGAGTTATTATGTCGTTTATTTTGTCTAGGATCTTACAATATCATGCCAAGATAATAATCATGCTTATATGTGTTCCGATATACCAGGGATTGGTGTGGAATTGGCGTACAACTTTATAATAATTTATCTACGATACATTGGTGTCTGCGTGATTAGACTATGTACGTTCACACGGTGTGTAGGGAGTGAGCGCATCGTTGAGAACAAAGAAAGGATTACAACTTTTTACTAATAGTACCAGTACAAGTATTACCTTGACAAAGAGGAACTTTGGCTTTTTAGGTTTATTTGTCTCAACTCTATAATCTGTATAGAGCAGATACTATAGTATTAGTAGCTGAAGCAAATATGATTTAGCCGTCACTATTATATATGTATGAGTGGGTTTTATTATGGTCCGAAACACTCATGTATCTTTAGAGTATGAATTGATAAAGAGAACAACAATTATTATTCAATTGCACGATATATGTCCAGTTTACGAAAGCACTATATATCTATCATTCGGTAGTCTCTAGTTGTATATTATTAGTCAGACATGTATAAATCTATTAAGTCTATTCGAATTATGTTAGCTATAGTTTCTTCGTTATAATTAGTTAGTACAAATTTGTTATCGTCTTGTTTACTTTATTTAGGTTTAGTCGAGTTAGATATTGGTTATCTTCGTAATTCAGCAGTTATACGTTTCGAGTATTTGTTATTAAGTTAATAGTTACTATACATTATCCATTCTAGTGAATGATACGTCTTTGTTTGGTTAAATATAGGAAACGGTCGTGTTGTTGATATTTACTTTGCCATTTCATCTAATGGCTAAGTGTGGATGTAACTAACCTATATATATAAGTAGGATAGGAACTATAGAAGTGTATTTGTGTTTTGATTTTGTGAGTTTGTTTTGAATACGAATATTCAATTATGTTTTATATATATTATTACTTGTTATTAAAAGGCAGTCCGTGTCACGAGTTTAACCATCACTCATCTCCTCTTCGCCTAATGTTTTACAGACTCATCTCATCTCTATTTTTGGTACCCTACTATTACAAAAGTAACGAGGGCTACATATGGAAACATTCATGTTTGTCTGGTTAAAATTCAACAAATGTTGTGAAAAACTTAATTAATATTTGAACATGCACGTATCTTATTTACCTAACATAGGTAATATTGGATCTATAAATAGTTTTGATAGCAACTAGTGTATCAAGAACGCAACTCGTTTCTGCAGTACCCCCCTCTTTGTACAACAAAAACTGTTTGACTCCCATTCCCAACTCTTGCCACCATCCGTAGACTTTGATTGTCGATGTTTTTCGAATGGTAGTTTCTGAATGATCACAGTTTTTCGTGTTCCATGTGATTTAGGCCCTTTATTTATTTATTTTCGTTAATACCATACTTTCAGTCAAGTGTACTAAATTCGCCGATCGAAGAGTCTTCCATGAACGTTCAGATCGGTCTGGCATGATGCCTATCGTACGGGACGACAACATTGAACGTTGGGGTGCTTGAGCCCGTAGATGATCGGATTGACTACGCTGTTCGCAAACCTTATCATGGTACTGTAGAGAGTAAAGACGCTGGTACCTGGGATGAAGAAATTTAAAATTGTTGCTAGGAAACAGAGCATGAAAACACAAACGACCATGAAGAGATTCTTAGTGTTCTCGATCTCCTTCCGGTTGATGGCCTTGATCATGGGCGGACGAGAACCTGCAGAAACGGACGAAGAAGCATCTGTTGAGCTTGAACCGGTATCTTCATCAACCGCGTACTTGTCTCGAAACTGCTTATTATGTCGTAAGACATGGCATAAGATACGAATGTAAAATACAAAGGTGAGCAGAAGGGCATTGGCGATCAGAGTCCCTTGAAGTAAGATAAAATATGTTTCTAGTTCGTTTGTATCTGTCAATGAACATAGGCTGTAATATTCGGAATAGCCGAGTGTTCCAATGCCAAGAACAGGAGGTACGACCATGAATGAGATTGAGATTATCCAGATGATCAAAACCATGATGGCGATTTTCTTCGGTGTATGAAGACCTTGATGACCACGAATAGATCTGGTGATGACGTACCAACGGACGAATGCGATAGCGACTAAGGTGTGTACACTGCAGCACACGCTGATGTATCCTACTGCGGCAAAGGCTGCGCACACCGCCTCGTGCAGAGGGTACCTTCCTGTTTGACTTAGGAGACCAGCACTTTGGAACGGTAAGAGGAAACATGCCATGAAGTCAGCAGAAGCCAGATTGACCACCAGGACATTGGTAACCGTCCGAAGCTTTCTGCCAACGATGACTGAAATGATGACGAGGGCGTTACCAAGTAGACCGACTATTGAGAATACGAGCAAAATGGCTGCAACAATTGCTCGATGAATGAAAGCAACGACATTAATTTCCGATGTAATACTTGGAATTATCATCATCATGTCCAAACTTGTTGAATCAACCCGTGTAACGATCATTGATCCATAAAGAAAATAAAAATCTGTTGCGTTTTCCATTATAAAAAAAAGCAATAAAGGCTACCGTTCCGCTGCAAAGTAGGGTCACCTCTTGATGATGGAGGGAGTTAACAAGTAAGACAACACTGTAAAAGCATCCTAAGACGTGAAGTTTCGAATTGACAGTTCTTGAGGTTAAATGGCAAAAACACGTTTTTTTTTCTTCTTATATCTAAGCATGCAATGCCAATATTGCAGGCAACAAATTGGTCTGACCAATACGCAATGTCCATTTGGCTTGCCCATTGTTAACATTTTTTTTCCTGAAGATTTGTTTTCTCAAAAATCCCGGATTATTTTACAGAGTTCAGAATTATTAGCCAGAGTTACGTGTGCACCTGCACAATAGCTTGTTTTAAGTCCTCTTTATATCTTCATTGAATCTGTGACCGATTTATTTCCTTTGTTCAATGATTGCAATAATCATGAAACCATAAGTGTCGCCTCTCTGTCAGGCGCACGTAATTTGATCCACGATTTGCTGTCTTAATAAGCATACAATGACAATATTGCAGGCGACACAATGTAGACCTCTATGCAACTTACATTAGCCTTTGCTCTGAACAATAAGTTAAAATGACAGTTTCTTTCCTATAGATATATATTTTTGTTAATCCATAATTATCAGCCAGAGTGTATACGCGTGCAACTGCACAATAGCCTGTTTCAAGTCCTCTTTATCTCGTCATTGAGTCTGTGATCAATTTACTGCCTCGGGCGAAATATACCTTTGTTCAATGATTTCAGTATCCATACACTCGCCCATTAGTGTCGCCTCTCTGTCAAGCGCATGGGATTAGATTCACAATTTGCTATTAATAACCGTTGCTGCTTCTAGGCAATTTGGTTAAAGTTCAACTTTAAAGCTCAGCTTTGACTGTCATATTAAGACAAGTCATCAGGCATCAATACATGGATTGTTGGCAATAATGCACCATCAATCAAAGAAAATTTAGGTAAAAAACACAAATCATATCATTCGGAAAGAAAAACGTTAAAGTGGCTTTTAAAGAAAATACATAAAATAGACAGAACAACTTCAGGAGTGGTAGTTCAAGGTGTCGAGAAACAGTACTTGGAGCAAAAAAGAGCACCATATCTTGATTTTGGTATCATTGCTAGATTTTATTTATTAAATAGATCTAAAAAGAGCATGATTTTGTTTTTCAAGAGTACAAGTGCACAATTTCAAAGATTGTATATTCTATACTAATACACAAAAGTTGCAAATCAATAAGGAAATATTCACTAAAGTTTTAAGGTTTAGAGTGCTGAAGAGACTTGTACTTAATTCATGAAAAGTGGTCATAAAGTGATGTAATTAAATGATTAAATACAATTTATGCAATAAACGTACGCTCAGAAAGCGTAAGAAGAAATATAGTGTCACTTCCTGGAATGGGTTCTAGGACTCTTACCCCCAGGACACCCATCCCCCCGGAAAACCACCCCAGTCATCTACCCCCTAGGACAACTACCCCTAGGACAACCACCCCTAGGGCAACCACACTCAAGGACGACTACCCCCGGGGCAATTACCCCCGGACCACTACCCCAAGACAACTACCCCCTACGACAACTACCCCTGGACAACTATCCCCTGGGCGACTAACCCCTAGGACAACTACCCCCCGGACATCTACCCCCGGACATCTACCCCCAGGCCACTACCTCCTACGACAACCATCCTCTAGGACGACTTCCCCCGGACAACTATCCAAAGGGTAGTTGTCTAGGGGTAGTTGTCCTGGGGTGGTTGTCCTAGGGGGTAGTTTTCCTAGGGGGTAGTTGACTGGGGTGGTCATCCGGGGGTGGATGTCCAGGGGGTAGGTGATCGGATACGCTTGGAATGAAATAGGGTGTGAAAGTCAGGGAATATTCTTACAAGGGGTTGGAAACAGAGAGAACAGAGAGAAGAAGTGCAAAGAGAGAGGTAGAGGAAAAGGTGAAGGATGGATATGTATGTGTATAGGCGTGTAGGTGGGGTGGAGAAGTGCCATTTTCATTCACTTAGAATTCATTGTGAAGCTGAAGGAAATCTTTTAGTCTGTTTTAAGGGACGTTTTTAGTATCGTTTTGTTTTGTTTGTGATCGTTGGAGGATTTGTTTTAAACTTAGGGGCTGGAAGTGGGATGTGTGAGTATGTGTGTGTGTGTGTATGTGCTTGTGCTTGTGTGCGTGTGTGTGTGTGTGTGCGAGGATTTATGTGCGTGTGTAGATGTCCGTGAGTTGGTGTGCGCGGAAGTGTGTCATTTGCTTTCTATGCTAATGCCGTAGAATCTAACAATTTTGTAAGTAAATTGTGGAGATGACAACAAAATGAATTCATTAAACGATTGTATAAAGTCTGATTGATTCATTAAACGAGTGTATAAAGTCCGATTAAACGATTGTGAGAAAGTCCACAGGAGTGGACGAAAGCTTGCATAACAAATTAAAGGTTGGTAGAAGCTTAAAAACAACATGTTATGATTGTATAATTGTTTTATTTTAAAAAGTCAAATACTCCAACGACAGCCTACGTGCACATCCATTGTCCCGTCTGATTATTAAATGATTATGAAAACATCAAAAAACCCGGATCCAATTATCAATAGCAATGATCAGTTTTTTGTTTATGTTGTAGTATCTCTTTGGTGTATGTTATGTTGAGTTGTGATTTGCTCTGAAACCATTTTGCGAGTCATACAGAATAATTAGGATATTGGCAAACGGGAATTGTATGGGTTTTTGAAGAAAAATTTTGTATATGTCTTAACATTGTGATTAGCCAAAACAGTAAATCAATAGGTAATTTTGATGTGTTCTGCTACATTGACAAGAACGGATCACTCACCCCATCAAAAGGTATAGTTCCTGATATAAACAGTACACCCTTTAATTATTTGATATTTAGACGAAATTAATTACAGTTATTTACTTGATTTAATTGATGAATTTATCATGTTTAAGTACTTGACTGAAAATACAAAGGTCGTTGGTTCGAGC
This sequence comes from Strongylocentrotus droebachiensis, assembly GCA_035222895.1. Lineage (NCBI taxonomy): Eukaryota > Metazoa > Echinodermata > Echinoidea > Camarodonta > Strongylocentrotidae > Strongylocentrotus > Strongylocentrotus droebachiensis. The sequence goes on along the minus strand of JAVYIG010000046.1, from coordinate 742,064 downwards.
CCCGGCACAATTTATTATGTCCTTGATCAAGACATTTGTATCTACATTGCTCCTCTCTACCCATGTGTTATACGGGTACCCGCTTGGATGTGAGCGTCATTGTGTTTGGATTAAGACGCTAGCTGAAATACTCACCAGGGAGTGGAGAATGAGCACTGCAGGATAGTACTTGAAACCAGAGACCCAGGTAAAAACTATACTGTAGGCGCTTTAGTCAGTTAAAGGCAAAGTGCTTTATAAAAAATCATGTACTAGTATTATCAATATTATTACAAGCTAAATTGTTGTTTCTAAACGTTTTGTGTACATCCATGTATATCTTAAAATAACAAAATACTAATACTAGACATGCATAATAACAACGTTGATTTAAAATACAATTTCAATTGTACGAACAAAATTAAGCTTAACTGAAATCAAATAGTTATTGGCTATTATAACTGTCCCTTAACACCGTCAAAGTTCAATGTTAACTTTAAGTGCTCGATAATTATAAGAACATTTATATATTTAAATCTCGGTCAGGGCATACATAAGCGCTATAAAAGAATCCACTATCAGTATTAACATCATAATTTTTACCACCAGCACGCTTGAAGAAATAACTACACTAAAGAAAGCAGAAATAATCAGAGAAGCGGACTAGTGAAAGTTGCATGAAATCTGACAAAAAGTAAGAAAGCTGTGCATTTTGTTGTAAGAAAAACTACAAGTACACGAAAATACACCAACAAAATGAACATCAACAACGTGAAAGTAAATCTACTGGAAGGCCGCTTTGAACAAATGAGTTTTGAGGGCATTTTTAAAGCAATGTTCATTTGAAATATAACGAATATCTTGTGGCAACTGATTCCATAGATAAGGTCAATCGTGTGCAAATGACCTACCCCCATGATTTCCTAGTTTTCGGAAGAACGAGCAATTTAGAATCGCATGATCTTAACTGTCTGGGAGGATTATAAGGCATCAACAAATTAATATTGTACTCTGGGGCAGCTCCATGTATACAGTGAAAAACAAGCAATATTAATTTGAATACAGTACGGGATTCCACAGATATGTAGTTGAGACAAAATAGGAGTAATGTGAGAAGTGCGTCTGGTAAGATAAACAATACGGGCTGCTGAATTTTAATTTTGTAATTTTTGTAAATTAGGTAAAGTCACTGTAATGAGGTGCCGGACAACTTTAATATTTAATTGCTGACACAAAAATATTGCTAAAGTGTCAATTTTACAAGATGTTTCGCTCAGAAGGTTTTTTTTTAGGGGACCTGCAGTAATAAGCTATCTGTGATATATTTTGAGTAGTGCCCCAAGGAAGGTAAACAAAAATTAATGATATTTTGTGTACACGACAAACAGGAGAGTTGTCCCTAAATTACGTCGATGTGGACTAAAATCTAATTCGAGATTCGCATAGATTTAGTGATCTCATTATATTTCCAACATTCACGACCCTATTATTATTGCTCGAATTTTGTTCTGCTTTAACACAAATAAACCTTACAAACGTTAGATTACCCCTTTAAAATACATGTCAAGTCTCGTTCAGATTTATCGCGGCAAAATCTCGTGTTTTATCTTTAAAGATTTGTTTGTGTGTTTGTTTATTTTTTTTAGCACGGTGGCATACTTCAGCCAATAGCTTTTCTTCAGCATGGCCGTGCATATAAAAAGCAAACACAATTTTACAAAAAATCATACATTATAGATAAACATGGTTTACATACAAAGTTAAATAAAACATACACACATATATATTTACAAATAGGTTAGAAGGCTAGAAATCCAAACAAACCCTCATTTCAAAAAAGAAAACGAACAGAAAGAAAATAGAAGGAAAAAAATCGGTTGTTTTTGTTTTATATTTAGTTTCTACCGGCAGTTCATTCCATAGTTTTGCACCATAATAACTTTAACTTTTCCTTTTGAAGCACGTTTTAATTCTTGGTAAAGTAAACATCCGAGGAGCATTTCTTAAGCTATAGGAAGTGTATTTAAAATAAGAATTACTTAAAACATAATCCGGAGTTGATAATTGGTCTGCAATCTTATACATTATGAAAAGAACATGTTTGTTACGTCTCTCAACTAAGGTATCCAAACAAAATTTTCAAACAAAAGTCTAGTTGAGTATCTATTTTCCACTCTTATAACTGTTTTAAGTAATCCATTTTGTAAAATTAGTAGTTTTTTAATATTTTGTTTCTCTGTATTGTTCCAAAAACATCACAATAATCTAATTTACTTTGAGCAATTGACTTTTAAAGAAGTAATGCAGTTTTTTCGATAAAATACAAATTCTTCAAAGTACTTTTACGCAAATGTTTCACATGTTCATCCCAATCTAACGAGTTATCAATATAAACCCCAATGTATTTACACACAGTAACGTGATTCAGTTTTATGTTATCAAAAAAGATCTAGATTTTTTTTCCACAAATTCTTTTTCTATATCCGATTAGCATTGTTTCATATTTCTTTGTATTTAATGCCTGCCAATTGCATTAAAGCCAATCAGATATTCCGTAAGTCTTGATTCAAATGTATTTTCAATGTCTTTTAGAATATTGCTAGCATAATAAACGCAGGTATCATCGGAATATAATGAAACAGCACAATTTTTAAGACAGTTTTGTAAGTTGTTAATAAAGATCAAAAATAATAATGGTCCTAGATTCGACCCTTGTGGTACTCGACATTTAAATGTCTGTGGAGATGACTAAACACCATTTACGACAGTGAATTGTGCTCGATCGCTCAAGTTACTAAGAAACCATTTACATGCATGCTGATCTGATCCATTTAAACGCAGTTTATTTAACGGTACCGAGTGATCTACGGTATCGAAAGCTTTCTGTAAATTAATTGTTACCATTCCAATCACCTCCCCTTTATCCATACTATGTAACCAATCTTCCGTGACGTTCAAAATTGCGCTTAACGTAGAATGATGGGGTCTGAACCCTGATTGATTCACATTAATAATATTATTGTCATTCAAAAATGTATACAACTGATTAAAAACAAGTTTTTCTACAATTTTCGATAAAAGATGACATGAATTCAAGATTTGTAAGATTTTCTTGACTCTATCGACCCCTTCTTGGGTATAAGAATACAAACACATTTACAAAATAGTATCAATATAACAATAGATAACAATGATACACAAATGATAATATGAACAATGATAAACATATGATAATATGAACAAAGACAAACATGTGATAATATGAACAATAATAAACATGTAAAAATATGAACAATGATAAACATATGATAATATGAATAAATAAACATATTTACAAATGAAGGCGAACTGGGCAATTCACCCTCCTACCGCTACGAGTGTGCCTAACAACATTGCTTACTTGTGAGCTATAATTTACAGTATTACCATCTACCCTTGGCTCTTTTGAAAAATGTGAATGAAATACACTACCGCATTTCAGTATTCAATATTTTATATTGAACGTATAGTTAAGTGGGTAAAGCGGAGGACCTTTGTTGGGCGATGGTGTTGCCTTTCATTTACTCGTTTAAAAAATCCGGCGGTGGTTTAAAGCGGTTTAATACCGCGTCATACAAATAAATACAATGGAAATCCCACTACCAGATACACTGTTAATCAAGGACAAGTTGTTCAATCGCAGTTTCATATGTCCAACAATATTCCCAACAGTTTTTTCTCTACCTGCTCCATTCAAAATGTTTAATTTAACAGTTTCACACTACATTGGACAAATAAGAAACCCCCATAAATCATCACAGTCTTTTTTTTTAAAGGTAAAAAAGAGGGCGCGTAAGTATGTACCAATATTTGTTAAAAATGAAAACATTCATGTTTGTCGGGTTAAAATTCACCAAATGTTGTGTAAAACTTAATTAACATTTAAACATGCACGTATCTTATAATTACTCATTAAATAAAACCCAAAACTTCAGTGATATCAGACAAAATATGTTATATCTTAATAATAATTTTAAAAAGATGTATAAACATTGTGAAAGTATAGCATTTTACGATAAAAGACACCGATTTAGCAAAGATGACGTCATTAGAACATGTTTATGTGCGCTTGCATCAGGGAATTCAAGGTCAAAAAGTCAATTCAGACGCTGATAAGTTATTGTTCAAGCCTTTTTGTTTCCTTTATTCCGACAAAATATACAATCAATCAAAACAAGTTTAATACCAGAAGAAAGCAAACGATTAGTATTTTCATTAACCGCTTGCCCCAAAGTCGCTTGACCACAGTGAAACGAGTGAGAGCTTGCGAGAGCGGCCAAAGTGTGATCGAAACTCGCTATTTGCTCTTCTCCAAAGCAAAAAGAGACGACATTGTGCTGGATAAATATATCTTTTCCGACAAAAGTACAGAAAATTTGCATATGGCCTTTTTATATTAGACTTTATGAAATGTTACCCGAGTGACTTCCGGGCACCATAATGCTGGAAAGAAACGCACATTTTAGAAAACTTAACTTTTTCATGGAAAAATGCTTATTTATTCTATGCACGCAAGTCAGATTGATTGGATGATACAACGTTTCCATATGAGTTTTCTAAATATAAATTCAGTTAGTTTGTTGTATTATTGTATGTTGAAGAGGTTTAACGCGATACGAAAATACTCCATTGATATAACGAAGATTTTTAAAATACAAAGTAATGACATCACATATTACACATCATGAAACCCTTCAACACCCAATGTACTAATAAGACATACGGTGTGTCCCGGAAACGAAACCGAATTTGTCTCAAATGATGAATAATTGCATTGAAAAGATATACATGTATGAAAAGCTCTGCTTCTCTTCTTTCATTGATATGCGACCTATTATTCAACATTCATGCATTATTGAATTGAAATAATGGACATTGGTACTACCAACGTTTCATCTGCACATACAAATTGCATCTTCGAGTGAGTTTTGAGGGTAGTAAACGTATTTATTTTGAGAAAAAAAAACATGTGAATTCACAATTCTATCTTGCATATGACACATTGTGATAAATGCCAGGATAAAATCCTTGAAACACAAACAAATATATGTAATTCGTCGCTTGGAACATCACGTTTCATTTTAAAACTGTTCCTGACGGAGGTTTACGAATTGAATTCGTTGAGTGTATTAATGATTTTTTTCCCCTCCAGATACCTCCCCTCCAAAATAGACACAAATCTTTTCTCCCACTACTGTTAGTAAGGTCCAGAGCTTTACATTTAAGGAATAAGTGACCACTTGCTTCTTGCGAGACGTGGTTGTGTCGTATCAGTATGCCCTATAAAGTCATCGGCGGTAATACATGAAAGTAATATGGTCAGCAGACTTTAATTTTGCCTACTTTTCTTTTAAACGTTATTGTTGGTTGTTGTTTTGTTTTTGGATCGATTTCGCTAAAATACCAACAATAATATGGATTATTTAGATATTTATAAAAAACAAAAAGATATATAATCCACACAAACCAATACGATATTTTCGTTAAAAAAAGTTTGTTTTATTGTTCGTACGAGCGGAATGAGAGACTTTCAATAAATCCTACACGTTAAAATGTGTGAGATGTTATTTCTTTGAGTGCCGATATCGATAAACCACAATTAAATGGTGATATCGGAATACTTTAGTTGAAACTTTGTAACTTTTGATACGAAGGAAGATCGTCTAAATTGGCTTACAAATAAAATAAATCACATATCTGTTTGTGCAAGCTAAGTGAGTGAGCGAGTTAAGATTTTCGTGAAAATATTTTAAACAATAGAAAAGTAGATTTTATCGAAAAAACGAATTCTTTTGCTTGTAAAAAATTCCACATTTCCGTGTAGCGTTTGATTAAACCACAAATTTTGGCAATGTATGTAGAATAATATATTATTAACAGATTTGGATATAAATGTGTTCTCAATACATGTTTGTGAGGGCGGTGGCACCAATTTCTAAAACATTCATTATCAAAACATCATCATGAGGTCTGGCCGCGACCGTCAATGCATCTATACTCCGAAGAGAATCGCCACTTAAAGGTGATTATCTTAATACTGAGACGCAGTCTCATTCATGGTCATTCTCGGCATTGGGACTCTAGGGTACTCCAGGCACTACGGCATGTGTTCTTTAAAAGACACAAACCCTTCTAACCTTTTATTACCTGATTCTTCAAGTTCTATAACAATTGTACCTTTTTTTAATCTTCACCTTTTACTGTCTAATTCTGCGTCATGATTTGAAACACAACAGGAAGTTACCGACAGGTTTGCAGATAATTAATTCATCGGTTCAAGCTTAATTGCGGCACGAAAGAGTAATAATTCATCCGCAGCTCCCGGATATCGTCCACTCATGATCAAAGCCATAAACCAAAAGGAGATCATGATTACCAAGAATCTCTTCACGGTTGTCTGTGTCTTTAAGTGCTGTTTAATCCGCCAGCAGCATGAATATCGTCATGTCCGGTGACAGTTTGTCGACCCCGTATGCCACAATGATTCTTATACGGCCATTAGCGTAGTAAAACCGATCATGTATGGTCTAAAACACCCCAACTTTCAAGAGGTCTTCATTTGCTGTCGTCGCAAACCATAAAACCATGTCCTGATTTTGTCCGAATGTCCGGAGTGCGTCTTATTTTTTCGTACCACAGCGAGCCCAGATTCCAGTATGAACTCATTTTCATACATAACATGCTACGAAGCTTGCAAAGTGGTCACAAATGACTAGACTTTAATTACTTATTGCTTTGCCTCACTATTTATAAAGGCTAAAAACCTGAGTCAATATTCAGATTCGAACATTCAAGTCAACTCCAGGGTTATATTAGTAATGCGCTGTCCTTACCGATTGAGCTAACGATGGGTTGATGAAAAGTTTATTTGTATAATTCCTATAACCCTATTAACAACCCTACCGGATTCTATGTGCGCATGCGCTGATTTCCTTCGCGATTGCGCATGCGCAGTTTTCCTTCGCGAGCTCAATCTGGGCTCGCTAGGGTACGAAAAAATAAGACGCGTCTGGAGCGTGGCTAGAACATTTTGATTGAGGGTGGGATTTCTTTCTTTACATTCTTAAATTGTTCAAAACATTTAAACATCAATAAAAATCAGATTAAAACTGAGGTGTTTCACATAATGGTATAAGTACGGATAATAAGTGGATATCCAAAAGATCGGTTTCAAATTGTAAACATCCAACCGGATAAAAATAATAATGACAACATTGCACTTTGAAATGGACCAAAGTGGTAAAACCTATGAAAAATTGACGATAACGTAAACAAAATACATTGTTTTGTATTAACTATTAAATAGTGGAAAACACAACTATTTGTGTGGCCAATTTGATGGGGAAAAGCTCATTCATACTGACCTTTAAATAATTCTGAATCGCCATGGGTTGATATTTGGCCGATTTAAACAAAAATGATTTGATGTTTTTTAGTGCAAGTTACGAGGCGTTTATTAAAATTACTGTTCTTGTCAATCATTGAAAAGGGCGTGCTTAATGTTACAGGCATAGAGAAAATAGAGAAAGTGATTTGGGCAAGCAAAAAATGAGAAAGAGGCACTGTCAATACAGAGAGGTTGATGGATAGACAGAGGCAGAGAAAGATAGGGGAAGAGAGAGAAAGAGACAGAGATACGGAAAAGTGAAATCAGTGTATGTATTGTTCTACGGAGAAATATAGAAGTTAACTAAATAAAATTAACTTCCTTTGATGCGCATTAAATTCCTTGACCTGCACAATTACCTCTGCTTCAACGACACGCGCTTTATGTATCGTTTTAAGAAATAAAACTAATTTATCAGATGAAATCAAATGAATCCGACGAAAGATTTTATCTTATTTAACTTATTTATTTATTTTCACTAAGGGCTCACAAAAACTGTAAATAGACTTTGAACACGCTGTCACTGTCTTGTTATCGAGTCGCTATCTTGTGGTCTTGAGCGCAGACTATTATAAGTTGGAATACTACTCAAGAATGTTTAAGTCTCTCCTGTTAAAGATCATGAGCCTGATATTCAATGAAACGAAATCCAACAAATGCAACAGAGCCATCTATCGACGAAATATAAAATATACATTGAACTCCTGTCAAGCAGGGGGGTCAGTCTCACCTCCCTGTTTCAAGAGACCTGCTTATAGTTACCATCATCAATGTTGAAACACTTAATAAAGGAATTTTGCCAAATTCTTCCTCAAACTGCTTGAAATGCCAAAAAGAATTTAGGATAAAATCAAGTCCATTGTTCAGTGCGTTAAAGGAGATGGTTGCCGCTGTAGTATTTTCTGTTTTCTGAGAGCGTTTCGTAAAAGCATTTACTGCGGGAATTGTACTTAAAAAGGCAGATATTGCGTCCTGTGTTTATTTATGCTGCCCAAATAATATAGAGTGCGTCCCAGAAAAGACGAAACCGAGAATTAACGATGTTTTATCATAACTTAATCACAATTATAATTAATAAATGACACATATTTATAAAGCTTAGATCCTCTTCTTTCATTCGATGCAACTCACATGATGCATATTTCACACATGAGTGATTAAAATCAATTTGAAGAGAAGAAACCAAAAAAGTCATTTAGCTGACGGCATCTAAATTTCAAAGAGAAAATCACATTTCTAGAAAGGTCAGTTTCTGCCCTTTCATATGACACCTTATTCAGGAAAAATGAGCACGGAATAACAAAGTTCTGTTTGTTTAAAGCGATGCATAGGTCTATTATTCCGAGAAAGATTTCTATATATAGACAAGACATGCGGCAATTTCTATACTATTTAAACAAAACAAAACCTAGAATGGATTGATTCACAAGATGCCTTCACTTCCAAGTATCTCTCATTTCGAACATGAAATAGCCACATTTTATAAAGAACACTAAAATGAATAACAAAAATAAATAAGGGGGAAAGAGCTGGTTGTGCCATCTAGATCCGTTACTGTATAAAAGAAATAAGGAGTACTCAATTCATGAAATTCACGCAAAACCTTTCCCCTCGTAATTTGTATTCGATTCATTTCAACATCAATTACATTCCACTTGAAAGTGTGAATTTTACAAAATGATTATACAGATACAGAAATACGTGAATGAATTTAAGCACTGATGCTTCAGTTGATTAATACATTATTAACTAATAACATTTCACAATAACAATAACATCCAATCATTAGGCCACGTTAAAAATATATAATAAAACTAGATTTGTAATACTTGTTTGGAACAAGTATAGGTGGGCTGGTCGAACTAAAAGTTGAGACAAAATAAAGGGCACATTTGAGATAGCTTATTGTCTCAGCTACAACATACTCGAAGTTCATCGTAAACGAAGCTAAAACGACAGAGATATTGCTCGCGAAAGACGGAAATGTAGAATCCAGTTTTGAGAAAAACTCGTGTCCCATAGAGAATACACGCAAAATGTGAAAAATTGACATGCCTCTTTTAATCGCGAAAATACGCCCTGATGCCTTTGTCAAAATGAAAATTTGTGGTCCGTACATTTGTACAGAATAGTCTCAGGTAGAACATATCAAAATTTGGAAGAAAATCGATCAATATTTACAGAGATACAATCCATTTTCCATAAATATGCTAACGTCATATGCAAATTGGAATTTTGAGTTTGGAGGCCATTATGATGACGTCATTAGTTAATTGAGGGTCAAAAGAGACATGAAACAATATTTCCGAATCATACTCTACAAAAATATGAAAACAAAATTGGGGTCACCTTGCATCCTTAAGAGTTACAATGGATTTTGTATAAGCATGTTTTTACCCATATATGCTATGTATTACAAGAGCTCGCGCGCACTGAAATTTATGTTAAACGGTCGATCATTTCGTTATTAATAGTCATAAAAAGACAAACATGGTATCAATTTGTTTGTAAAAATATGTGGAGTATTATGAAAGAAAAAAAATGGCGATTCTATGTTGTGTAATAGTTTTACGCGCGAAAACGCGCGCGCATGCGCGTGTGCGCGATTTTTTTATAAAATGCTTATAATTGCCTAAAACATATGCAAAATGATTTGAGACGATTTTGAGCATTTTAAAATTTTGCGCACGCATTGACGCGCAGACGTACGCGCACGCGCGCGTTATTTGACCTGCAATTGACCGGACGGATATTGACCTTGATCATGATAAATATGAATGAGAAATAACCTTTGGTTATGAAGATATGATCATGTGTTGATTTTCGTAAAATTTTACAAAATGGCGCCTAGATGACGTCATCAGTGAAGGTCAATGTTAAAAACGTTATTGTGCTTTGGACATATGCCTATACATTTGTGTGCCAAATTTCATGGCATTTGATTGAGCCATTTTTAAGTAATCGTGCTTACAAAAAAATGGTTCGAAATAAGAAAAATAAAGAGTAACTAGAAATTGAATTCGTCATGGTGACGAATTAGGTGGTCTGTTTTCAATTTTATGATCATTGAAAAGTCAAAAAAGAAAAAGAATTGTTGGAGACGCCCGGACTCGAACCAGGGACCTCGAGGTCGGAAGTCAATTGCGTTACCGATATACCAAAACATTTCCCATAGAGAATACACGTAAACGGAAAATGGAATTCTCAAATCCCTCTTTGCAAGTGAGATATGAGCATAATCCCGGCATCTGATCGAAAAATAAAGGGCACACTTGTGATAGCTTATTGTCTCAGCTACAACATACTCAAAGCTCAGCGTAAACAAAGATAAAACGACGGAGATATTGCTCGCGAAAGACAAGAATGTAGAATCCAGTTTTGAGAAAAAGTCATGTCCCATAGAGAATACACGCAAAATGTGAAAAATTGACATGCCTCCTTTAATCGCATATATACGCCATGATGCCATTGTCAAAATGAAATATCGTGTTAACTGCATTTGTAGAAAATATTCTCAGGTAGAACATATCAAAATTTGAAAGAAAATTGATCAATATTTACAGAGATACAATCAATTTTACAACAATATGCTGACGTCATAATATGCAAATTGAAATTTTGAGTTCGGAGGCCATTATGATGACGTCATGAGTTGATTGAGGGTCAAATGAGACATGAAATCATATTTCCAACTCATGCTTTTTCCAACCATGATATAAAAGTTGGGGTCAATTGACTATCTGAAGAGCTATTTTGATTTTTAAAATGGGATGTTTTTGATCAAATTTGCATTATATTGCCCATAGCAGCACGCGCGTATTTTGAACTTTGACGCGCGCTCACGGCCTTATGAAAGGTCAAGAGTGACTGAAATTAATGTAAATTGTCATTTACGGTAAGAGGAAGCTAAATCATGTAAAAAAAATGAATTTGACCTTTTCCGCGCGTTGTGAGCGCGCGCAACGCGCGCGTTGACACGTAAGGACGGAAAATTTTGAAATGCTTAAAATGACCTGATTCGTACTCTCCTTTAATAGTTAAGTGATTTTGAGCATTTTAAAATTTTGACGCACGCGTACGCGCGCGTCATGACCTTTATGTGATCTTTGATGACATGACCTGTTGACCCTTGACCTGAAATATATGTGATATGAATATGAATGACCTTTGCTGATGCTTTATGAAGATATGATGGATAACGTGATTTCACAAAATGGCGCCTGGATAACGTCACGATAACCTGATGACCTTGAAAATGTTCCTGTCACGTCTCATGACAATGACCTATGACTGTGTCAAAATTGAAAGAAATTAACAAAACCGATCTTGAGTTAACCGATAAACAAAAAACGGGAAGAAATAAAAATAAAGAATAATAAATAAATAAATAAATAAATAAAGAAAGAAAATTCTGACGAAAACAGGTGATCTGTCGAAAACGACAGACCACCTAATTAGGGTCACCTTGCATCCTAAAGAGCTACAATAGATTTTGTGTAGGCATGTTTTTGTCCATATATGCTATGTAATACAAGAGCTCGCGCGCACAGAAATTTATGTTAAACGGTCGATCATTCCGTTATTAATTGTCATAAAGAGACAAACATGGTATCAATTTGTTTGTAAAAATATGTGGAGTATTATGAAAGAAAAAAATGGCGATTCTATGTTGTGTAATAGTTTTACGCGCGAAAACGCGCGCGCATGCGCGTGTGCGCGATTTTTTTATAAAATGCTTATAATTGCCTAAAACATATGCAAAATGATTTGAGACGGTTTTGAGCATTTTAAAATTTTGCGTGCGCATTGACGCGCAGACGTACGCGCACGCGCGCGTTATTTGACCTGCAATTGACCGGACGGATATTGACCTTGATCATGATAAATATGAATGAGAATTAACCTTTGGTTATGAAGATATGATCATGTGTTGATTTTCGTAAAATTTTACAAAATGGCGCCTAGATGACGTCATCAGTGAAGGTCAATGTTGAAAACGTTATTGTGCTTTGGACATATGCCTATACATTTGTGTGCCAAATTTCATGGCATTTGATTGAGCCATTTTTAAGTAATCGTGCTTACAAAAAAATGGTTCGAAATAAGAAAAATAAATAAATAAACTAGATTTGTAATACTTGTTTCGAACAAGTATAGGTGGGCTGATCCAACAAAAAATTGAGACAAAATAAAGGGTACATTTGAGATAGCTTTTTGTCTCAGCTACAACATACTCGAAGTTCAGCGTAAATGAAGCTAAAACGACGTAGATATTGCTCGCGAAAGACGGGAATGTAGAATCGAGTTTTGAGAAAAAAATCATGTCCCATACAGAATACACGCAAAATGTGAAAAATTTACATGCCTCCTTTAATCGCAAAAATACGCCATGATGCCTTTGTCAAAATGAAGGATAATAGCAATTACATTTGTAGAGAATTGTCTCAGCTAGAACATTTCAAAATTTGGAAGAAAATCAATCACTATTTACAGAGATACAATCAATTTTCCATAAATATGATGACGTCATAACATGCAAATTGGAATTTTGAGTTCGGAGGCCATTATGATGACGTCATGAGTTAATTGAAGGTCAAATGTGACATGAAACAATATCTCCGAATCATAGTCTATCAAAATATGAAAAAAAATTGGTGTCACCTTGCATCCTAAAGAGCTACAATGGATTTTGTATAGGCATGTTTTTGCCCATATATGCTATGTATTACAAGAGCTCGCGCGCACGGAGATTTATGTTAAACGGTCGATCATTCCGTTATTAATAGTCATAAAGAGACAAACAAGGTATCAATTTGTTTGTAAATATATGTGGAATATTATAAAACGAAAAAAAATGGCGAATCTATGTTGTGTAATACTTTTACGCGCGAAAACGCGCGCGCATGCACTTGTGAGCGATTTTTTATAAAATGCTTAGAATAGCCTAAAACGTATGCAAAATGATGTTGAGACGATTTTGAGCATTTTAAAATTTTGCGCGCGCACTGACACGCGGACGTACGCGCACGCGCGCATTATTTGAGCCGAAATTAACTGGATGGATATTGACCTTGATCATGATAAATATGAATGAGAAATACCTTTTAGTTATGAAGATATGATCATGAGTTGATTTTCGTAAAATTTTACAAAATGGCGCCTAGATGACGTCATCAGTAAAGCTCCATGTTGAAAACGTTATTGTGCTTCGTACATATGCCTATACATATGTGTGCCAAATTTGAAGGCATTTGATTGAGCCATTTTCAAGTAATCGTGCTTACAAAAAAGTGGTTAGAAATAAGAAAAAAATATAAATAAATAAATAATAAATAAAGGCAATTCTAACGAAATTATAAGGTGGTCTGTACGTTATACAGCCCACCTGAATAGACATATTTCAATGAGAGTCAAAAGACAGAAACAGAATGAAACCTATCACGAAATATATAAATAAGCCCCAACCTTTCGCATTGACTCTCTTCCCCCTCCCCTTCCCTTAAATCCAGAAGTGCGCATGCGCCCCTCACACATACCCACAAAGACTTTTTGCGAAATTCTGCTCAATGGTTTTATTTGTTATTTGGCTGTTAGTTTTGACATTTCACCTTCTAACTTGAGACTTAACCAAAGAAAGAGTTGATTCCCTCCGGTGATTTCTATGGGGAAAATAACATAATACCTGTGCTAAGTTGTTTCAGAAAAAAACGACTTTGACCGTTTGCCAACATTTGATCGGAAGAAGCAACACTATATAGACAAGCTGAATTAATGATATTGAAATGGCTTTAATGGTATTTTTTTAAATTAGCCTTCATAAAAAGAGGGGGAGGCGATTGAGCTGGAAAATGTTTCCATTTAACAAAACAAAAAAATCTTTGATTTCTCATTCGCAGGTTTTTCTTTACTTTAAAAACAGAAATATAACAATTAGAAGGATGGATACCAAGGGCCTTCACATTATTGGCTTCCAGTAAATACCACGACTATTCATCAAATTGCTATTTGCCTCGGAGATCTTGTATAGTCAAGAAATTAATTTGACATTTGGTATTTGTAATTTGTCATGAAAATAAAAAAAACATTTAGTGAATATTCTGTTTTCCCAAATGAATGGTGAGAGCTTTATTATTGTTGTATTCAGTAATCAAGATCAGCATAAAGATTATAATTGAGGGGAAACGAAGAGAGGCAGATTGGAAAGCTCTAGAGATGAATATGTCGAGGTGAAATGATTGCTTCTATTATAACGAGCAAAGGAAGATATTTCTAAGGGTGCGTTCATACCAAGGTATGTATGTCATCCAGTTACAACTATTATATATACATTCCTTTGTTTTAAAAGAACAACGTCTCTTCCACTAAGAACGACTTTGACCTAAGACAAACGGATCGGGTTTTTTTTTAAAGAAGCGTACTCATCGATCTGTTAATAGAACAAGTAAAATAAACGAGGTAGTGAAGTCTTGTGTGCAAGATTTACCAGTTTATATAATTGTGAAATAATTCGATTCCGAAAATTAAAAGAATTTTCCAGCAGAGCAAAGTCATTTTCCAATGAAACGCACTATAAAACTTGAAAGAAAAATACCCTCTTCTCAATACCCATGTTATTAATTTTATTTGATGGTATATCTATCTAACAGAGGACTAGCGAGTAAGGATTAAAGTAAGGGAGAGTGAGAGAGAGGAGAAATGAAGAGTTGTTTATCAAAGAGAAAGAGAGAGGGAGAGAGAGAGAGAGAGAGGACAGAGAGGGAGTAGAAAGGAAGAGTTCTTATAAGAGATAAAGGGGGAGAGAGAGAGAGGGGGAGAGAGGAAGTGTTAATAAGGGAAAGGACACAAGGGAGAGAAAGAGAGAGAGAGAGAGAGAGAGAAGGATGACAGAGAGGGAGAAATAAAGGAAGAGTCATATACGTCAATATACATTTAGCAACCTACCAATGTATGAGATTTGGCTTCGTCTATACCGTTTTTTTTCCATCTGAACTGAGCATATAGGGAGTAACTCTTCTGAGTGACCTTATTTGTGTCGTTATCAAAGTATCACATGCGCAGACGGGGTTGATGTTAGAATCGTTTTCGAATAATAGGAGTATCTGCTTCCAGATGATCAAGCAAAAGACTTTTCTTACTTAAGTACCTTTCACGTTTTATATTTCAGTGAGAAATATTTTGTTTTTTAAAAAAAAAAATGGATATTGATGACGCATGTCACAGGCACAAGGCATTTATTTTGTTTTCTCAAAGGCCAAGTTCGGTGCGAAAATAACTTGATTTCACCAAATACAGAAAAAACAGTGAGGAATGTTTAAGGAAATTAGATAATTATGAGAAAGTTATATTTCTTTCATTATAACAAATACTCTCACTACCACGTTTATTGTATATTTTTAAAATTGAAATTTCCTATGTAATAGTCTGATTTCCATACCCTTTTACCGAATGGTCGTTCGTTTTGTGGTGCACAAAGATTCAATCAGTTTAATTTTGGCCATTACAAGTAGTGGGTTATTGTTGTAGACAAATACGCATGTACCTGTTACAGCTCATTTTACGTTTATTACCAAAGAAAAAAAGATGTCGGTCAGTCACTTAATAGTGTCTGACAGTGAAGACTAGAAGGTAAACGGGTTTCCTTGCATAATTCGAATACTAGGACACTGCTAATGTTAACATTTTCACAGAAAGGACATACGGCCAATTTCTGTATAACCAGTACTTGGAAAAATCTTTGAAAAAATAGTAAATAGTCGGTTGATAGATTTCTTAGATGTGAACAATGTGCTGCAGCAACATCAGTATGGCTTCCGGAAGAAATACAGTACAAAGTTATCTGTTGTTAATTTTTCAAATGCATTATTGAGATCAATAGATGAGGGAAAACTAACTATTGGTGTGTTCATTGATTTTCAGAAGGCATTTGATTCTATAAACCATGACATTCTAATTAGTAAATTATCTCATTACGGAATACGTGGCATTGCGCTCCAGTGGTTCGCAGATTACCTGAGCAATAGATTTCAGTTTGTGATATACCGGGAAACAATGTCTCGATATTTTAAAACATCATGCGGTGTTCCACAGGGATCTGTTCTTGGCAACTCTTTTTCTCATTTATATAAATGATTTGCCAAACTCTACAAAAATGTTCAACTACAGGTTATTTGCTGATGATTCAAACTTGTTCCATACCTTTAAGACTGGTCAGAAAGATATTGATATGAATGAGGTGAATACGGATTTGAATAAGGTCCAGCAGTGGTGTTATGCCAACAAAGTCATAATTAGTCTAAGCAAATCAAATTATATGATAAAAAAGGGCAAAAGGAGATCTGTCCAAATAAAAGGTGCTCTTGAAATATCTGGATCTAAATTACTTGAAGTAGATAAGGCATCTCGTGTAGGACTACAAATTGATAAGCATCTCACATGGATTGAACATATAAAAATGTTAAATCAAAATATTCGTTCAAAAGTTGGAATTTTGTTCAGAATAAGGCATTATGTCCCACAGAACATTTTAGTGTTATTATACAAAGCGTTAATCCAGCCACATATTTTGTATGGAATTGAAGTGTGGGGAACCACATACAAAACCAACTTGAATTGTATTTTCCTTACCCAGAAAATGGCAATGAGAGCAATAACTTTTAGCCCAAGAGGTACTCATTCGGAACCCTTGTTCCAAAAGATAATTTTTTTAAATATTTACAACCTTCATTTCCTATCTGTCTCAACCTTCATCTATTACTTATTAAATGGCAATCTTCCTCAATCCTTAGCACAGATATGGCACAAGGGGCAAAGAACAAGGACAACTATATGTGCCTAAAAGCAAAACCACACAAGGTCAATTTTGAATATCATTTATGGGCGTGAAAATATGGAATAGTATACCATACGATTTAAGAGGAATACGATCTAAAAATGCTTTTCGGAAGGGGTTAACGAAACATCTAAAGACTTTGAGTTAAACAAAAGTTAAGACTTCTTAAAATGGCAAAAAGAAATCTTAGATTAGAGAATTTCTAAAAAGATCACTAGATAATGATATATTTTTTATTTACTGTATGTTTGGTTTTGATACGGAAGTCGACACACATTTGACTTACATGTATATATTAAGTAAGGAATATTTCTAAATGACTATTCTATTTCTTTTTTTACTTATATAGTTTATGTTACATGTATATAATGTAGTATAGTAACAAATAAATTCTTGCCAAAGACAGGGAACCAGACTCAACTAGCACTTGTGCTAACTTCTGGTAGCCCCTTTAACAACACAAGTGTACACATAATATTTTATTCCATTTGTATACGACATACTTTGTAAAACAATATTTATATTATTCATGTGTAATGTTATCGATCTTGTTTTATATTGTTATATTTTATGTAATCATGCTTGATACATTATGTTTCACTTGTTATTATTTTTGTTGTTAATACACTCAAACTCAAACTCAAACTCAAACATGACATATTCATAACTCCTGCAAAGTTCTACATAATTTGATGTTGGCTACAAGAGGGACATAGTATCTTTAATGTGGAAAAGGTGATCAGGTTAACCAAGATCATTTATTTTATGTTACTTGGAAGGATTCTTTTTTCTTCAAAAATATAAATCAAGGGGATATGTGCGCCCACAAGTATAGTGACCTTTAACAAGGCGCGGTGTCTTTTTTCCCCAATTCAATTAGCAAATGGTCAGTATATATATATTTTTAAGTCGGATGATTTTAGCTGTAATAATCGTTGTTTTGTTCATTTTATTTATTGGCAGAAATTATTAAAATGTAACAATTTGCACGTTGTGCTAAAGGCCCGGTCACACAGAGGGGACGCATGGGGAACGCACGGCCAGCGCATGGGAAATTTGCAATTTTGGCCAGTGCGTTGTCGTGCGCCCAACTTTTGTCAAAGCTACAGCGAGCTGACACCAAATGCATAGCGTGTTGCTAGCGCGCTGAGCGCATACAGTGCACATGCAGACCGTACCCAGAGCGCACATGATAACAACTAGCGCGCTGGACGAATGGTCCGCGCATGCACTGCGTTCTACGACGCACGGCCAGCGCATTGGAAATCGGAAAAGGCCGTGTGCCTAGCTTTTGTCATGATTTTGGAAAAGCTAGCGAGCTGACACAAAATGCACAGCGTGTAGCTAGCGCGCTGTGCGTATACAGGGCGTGTGCTCCGCGTATGTCTGGCGCTGGTCTAGCGCGCTCAACGCACGTCTGGCGTACCTTTGGCATGTACATTCATGCGTCGAGCTCCGCGCACACTTTTGAGCATGCTCAAAAAATCCCGACGCACACAGCGAATGACGACGAATGCATAGCGTGGGTCCAGCGCGCTCGACGAACGAGTAACGAGTGATGACGCACGCCTAGCGAACGACAACGCACTGGCCAAATTTGCAAATTTTCCATGCGCCGGCCGTGCGTCCCCCATGCGTCCCCTCTGTGTGACCGGGCCTTCAATGATGTGCATGGTGGAACAAGACATTCAGATTCATCATTATTGATCAAGAAGAATATGAATGGGGAGAAGAAACTTCCTTGTGGAACCCTAAAAATGTTAACATAATTGATATCTTTCTACATTGTATATATATATATATATATATATATATTGTTTGTTTTTCTTCTAGAGGATTTTAACTTGAGTATTTTCTTTGGTGAGCTTCATGCGTTCGTAAACTCGTAATCATACACTTTTTTATTTTTTTCTATCGATTATTAGTTGAACACTTTAGGACAAATTACATGGAATTTATTGATTTTTCTTTTGTCATAATAGGAACGATCTAATAAGAAAAAGGCGAATAGGCTTTAAGTACATGCTTTGGTAATTGAAGAAAAAAATATTGATTAATGAATTAATAAATAATTTATGATAGATAGATACCTCACTAAATAAATTTCCAGAAATGAATAAAAACCTGTAACTGAAATAAAAATATATCATAAAAGTTTTCATCTGCATTAATGAAAACAACTAATTCTGTACTATTTGACACAAGGTGAATAATGGCGTCTGATTAATGATATACTGCACATAAACTTTACTAGTAATTAGCTTAAAGTAAAATGCTACGAATGCGGGAAAATGGGTTTTACAGAAAAAGAACAATTTTCTTATATCATTTTACAAGGTTTTCTGGGTTACTTTTCTTTTCTTATACATTTAAAGAGTTGATTTATTTTAATACTATCTAGTCGTTCAGTGTAGTTGAAAGCAAGCCTCCACCTCATGTACAAGATCCAAAACGACACAGTAGCCATCAATAGCCATCAATGCACACCATTACACAGCACCCATGATTGCCAGCAACACACGACAGTATCACTCAAAGAAGCTGCTGGCTATCCCATCCCGCACCCAGCTCTACCAGAACTCATTTTTCCCTCGGACAGTAACTGCGTAGAATGCACTTTCAAAGATCACCCTTGACGCTACTACACTGGAGGGCTTCAAGGGAGCGCTTCCACCAAGCATCTAGACCAAGAACTAGATAGTTTATTCCTCAGCACTAAATCCTGACTTATGGATCCTGCTGAGTATCGTCGTAGAAGTAGAAGTAGAAGTTGCTTTGAAGATCGTATTTTCTTTCTTTGGCAAAGAAGGTACTAAGTGAATAAATCTTGAACTTCATCACTAATCGATTTTATGTCACACAGGACACAAGGTATTATGTTTATTTCATATTGTTCAAATCTACCTGAGACTACTGGTAGTCGATGAGTTCCACAACAACATTTACAAAAAGCAATTCGATAATATTCAAATTCGTATCGGTAAGATATCTTACTTGGCACAGATTGTTTTTACAAATTATATCATTTTATTCGTTGTGAGTATATATATGTACCAAAGAAATATGGTCAACTCATACAATAGGGTTTTTGAGCCCTTTGTGCGCATGTTTTCATGTTCAGTGTTTCAAGAAATAATCTCTAATAATGTTTACTATAGGACTGACATTTAGTTAAAAAAGAAAGGTTGTTTGAAAAGCGATAATTGTTTTTATACCATAAAGAATTCCTACCTGAATCAGGCTAGAATTTTGTCATCCCAAAAGATCTTCTTTTAATGAATACACGATGTTTGATTCGAAGACATAAATACTTTTATCTGAATCGCGATTGAATAAGAAAAAAGTCTTGCGGATGCAAACATAATGGCACACCTTTAAATGATGCTTGATTTCACTGGTTTCTGGTGTGGCATAGCGCGGGTCTACACTTTGTGGGGGCACTGGTACTGTTTGTGTGCGGGGTGTGTGTGTGTGTATGTGTGCGTGTGTGTGTCTGTGTGGGTGGGTGCGCGCGCGTGTGTGTTTTACTTGAGGGGACGAAACCTGTCTTACTCGATGAATGAAATGCCAGTTTTAAAAGTCATTAATTGGCGAGAGGGAGTAGGAGGGGGTCATAACATCTCCTTTCCATTCCATTTCCTTCCTCTCTCTCTTGTTTCTGCGCAAATATGTATGTGTATATTATCGAAAATAATATCGCTAGTGATATTCGTTTGTCTCGCAATGTGGTCAATAAGGAATCTAAAAGATCACGACGTTTCGTATGCTACTGCAATACTTCGTCAGGTGATAAAAACTGTTGTAAGCAAGGGTCTTTTATACTTTACGGGAGGACCGTAAAGCGGTCTAAAATTCGATCGATAATTGGAACAATAACGCCCAATGCCTAATTGGTCGACGCACACGGTGATCGACCAATCACCAAGGCCGCTGGTTCGGCCGCTGGTTCGGCTGATGCACCAGGCCTATTGGCCGACGCATACGGTACTCGACCAATCAACGGGCCGCTGGCTCGGGCCGTCTGCTGAATGGAATCAACCGTTGTTGGCTGGCAGGACGGCGAGTGTCATGGCGGCGTATCGTCCGCATCCAAAATTCGGGGATATCGATCCCGTTGTCTCTGTTGAAATTATTAGGATTGAGACGGATATTGATAGCTTCTTTTACCCTCCGTGTATACCAATGCCGTTCTTGGGAAAGGCACTGAACCCCGTCCCAGTCTGGTTGATGCTGGTTGTCCCAAGCATGTTCGGCTACGGCTGAGTTGTCAGTTCGACGGAGTCTGACGTCCCTCTTATGCTCAGTGATTCTTTCTTTTATCGGACGGGCAGTTTCACCGATGTAGGATCTATCACATCCTTTACAAGGGATGTTGTACACAATGCCGTCCCGTCTATGTGGAGGAATTGGATCCTTGGGGCGTGTAAGTTGTTGACGTAGGGTGGTATCTGATCTGAAAACCGTTCGAATGCCATGGCTCTCTAGGCGGCGCTTGAGTTGTTGGGAGACCCCATCAATGTACGGCAAGACTGTAAAAGTCTTGTATACCTTCTGATCCCTGGGTTCCGACGATCTATTCTTGGTATTGTGTATAAAACGGCGTGGGTAACCGTTGAGACTCAGGGCACTGCGAACACGGGTCCGTTCTGTGCATGGCTGTTGTGGACTTGTCACAATGCGTGAAGCTCTGTCAAATAGACATTTCACTAGACCTCTCTTCACCGATATGGGATGGTGAGAGTCAAACGCTATGTACTGGTCTGTGTGGGTAGGCTTCCTATAGACTGAGGTGGAGAGCCTATGGTTGTCGTGTCTATGAACTAGAGTGTCTAAGAATGCTATCTTCCCTTCACACTCTATCTCTGATGTGAACTGGATGGTTGGTTCAAGGCTATTCATGTGTTTAAGTAGCTTATCTGTTTCAGAGATGGGAACTATGATGAAGGTGTCATCTACGTATCTCTTCCAAACACGAGGCAAGCAAGAGAGGGGACATGTGTCCAACGCTTCTTCTTCGAAACGCTCCATGTATAGGTTGGCCACAACAGCCGAGACTGGACTGCCCATGGCTGCCCCTTCTGTCTGTTCATAGTATGAACCTTTATACAGAAAATATGTGGATCGTAGAACAAACTCGAGGAGTTGAGTGAGTTGTTCCGGTGAGAGTGCGGTCCGGGTAGACAAATTGCTGTCTGATTGTAAGCGTTGCAATGTAGCATTGCATGCGCCCTCAATCGGTACATTGGTGAAGAGTGAAACTACGTCAAACGAAACCATGCGTTCATGTGTATATTGTTTGCTATTGGCTCGGTGGAAGTTTCACGATGATATCGATAACAAATAGAATAGAGATAATATAAATAGTGACTTGATCGCCTGCAATTTCACACTGTTTGTGAATGTGTCGGCTCCTATCAATGTCCGAACGACATAAACTGCGTTATTTATCACTGCAAGACGCCTTTAATGTTTAGACAATGATAAAATCACACCATTAGCCATCAAGCTTATAAGAAATTTTAAAGCACAAAGTCATCTAAAAAAAGAGAGACGAATTGGTAAATTCACACAAGTTTAATTTCCATTCGCCAACGATGGAAGCAAGTCCGCAACCTCCTGTAGAAGCGCCAACAATTGCTTTCCATCACCGAGTTATCGCTGCATCAGTCCTAGCGGGTTTAGCGATTATTGGTCTCTGTGGCAATACTCTTGTTATCGTCTCCGTTATCACCACGAAGAAGCTTCGTACGGTCACCAACATCTTGGTGGTCAATCTCGCTATCGCTGACATTTTGACGTGTTCCAGCTTACCATTTCAGATCGCCGGTCAAACGGGAAGGTACCCGATTCCCGAGATCATCTGTGCAATTGTGGCTGGAGTTGGAACCACCAGCATATGCTGTAGTGTATCTAATTTAGTCGCTATCGGTTTCGTCCGTTGGTACGTCATCACCAAATCTATTCGTGGTCATCAAGGTCTCAATACTCCGAAGAATATTGCGAAAGTCGTGCTGATCATCTGGATGGAGTCAGTTGCATTCATGATCATACCTCCTGTTCTAGGGGTCGGGACTCTCGGTTATTACAGATACTACGGCTTATACACTTTGACCGATACAAACCCATTGGCCGCCGTTTTTGTCATCTTTCAGGGCTCTGTCATCATTACTGCCCTGGCACTCACCCTGACGTTTTACGGACTGATCTTGCGCCACGTTTTGCAACACAATAAGCAATTCCGAGACAAGTTTGCAGATGATAAAGCTACCGGTTCAAGCTCAGCAGGGACACAAAATAACAAGGCTTCTTCATCTTAATCTCAAGATTCTCGTCCACCCATGATCAAAGCCATCAACCAAAAGGAGATCGAGATCACAAAGAATGTTTTCACGGTTGTCTGTCTCTTCATGATTTGCTTTGTAGCGCAAAGTGTGAACTTTTTAATTCCTGGTGTAAGCCTATTCACCCTCTATGGCTACTTGATATTGATGGCGAACAGCGTAGTCAATCCGATCATCTATGGTCTGAAGCATCCTAACTTTCAAGAGGCTTTCAAGAGAATCCTATGCCGTCGTCGCAGACCGCTCGAGCATGTCTCAAACTGATTACAAAAAAGTCCGTTTGCAGGTAATACATAGTGTAAAAAATATGAAATTGTTACAAAATTTAGACGGGAATCTAAAAATAGATAAAATTCGAAATGTATTAAATATGTGGAAAATGAGCAGACTATTGTTTTGAAAATTTTAGCGGCGTCACAAATTGTATATACCGCAACTGTTGTACCAATATCAAAACACGTTTTTACAGATAATGAACAGACTATTATTTTGTTTCTTATGGACTGCAAAAAAAAGATAAAATTAAACGTAATGTAATTATAAGTGATATTGAAAATGGTGGATTGTAGATATGATTGATATTGCTAGTAAAATATCTTTACTTCGATTGGCATGGATACCTCGTGTTTTAATGATAATGGCTCTTATTTGAACAATATGTTTAGATACTGGTCCGATAAAATAGGGGGTTTGCCACTTTGTGTACATTTCAATTGTAACATATAAAGGATATGAATTTATATGATCTAAACATAATTTGCCAGAATTCTATGTAGATCTTTTTTGTACTTGGTCAGAACTAAAATTCATTGATATGTTTAAATTAAGAAATATTCCAAATGATTTTTTTTTGGAAAAATAGTAACATCACCTTTAAGAACAAAATACTGTTTTATCGAGAATGGCAAAACGCCTGTTTATTGAACATTCATAATTTGATTACAAATGGTATTTGGAATGACTCTACAATACTAAATACAAAAGTGAAAGCACAACAGCTCTTATTTGATTTTAGATATACAAAATTAAAGAAACCATTTCCACAGTGTTGGTTGGATAGATTAAGCTAATATGATTTTTAACAAAAATGTGATAATTCGAATATTATAGAAATAGAAACAGGGGATAAAGTGAATGTTTTTGTTATGAGAGTGAAAGATTATTATCGTTTGTTAATACGTAAAAAGTCAAAAGAACCAAATATCATTTACTTTTGGAATTTCTTTTTAGATTTGGATAATGACTTTGTTTTAAAGGATGTATTTTTATTTAAATTAAAGCAAATTCGCAATAATAAAGTTAAACAATTTAATTTCAAGATGATTCATAGGCTTATTGCCTCAAAGGAAAACGTATATAAATGGCAAATTGTTAATAATAATTTATGAAACTCCTGTGGACAAGTTGACTCAACTTTTCATTTAATGTTATATTGCAAGGCTGTGACTTTGTTTTGGAAAATAATATGTAATTTGATATTTAAATTATTCCAAAAAGAAATACAAATAGACCAGAATATAATAGTTGTAGGTAAGGATATTAAAAACAAGAAATATTCACTTCTGAATATTGTTTTAAATTATGCGCAATATGCAATCGATCAATGTTACGTTAAGAAGATTGTTAATGGGTCTGTTTACTATCCACATACTTTTTTTTTTAAATTCAAGTCGTTGCTAAGATTATTTTTAAGATATAAATCTGTTAACAAAGAAAATAATACTAAGCTGAAAGAATCGTTGAATATACTTTAATTTTTAGCCTATGTTAGGTTTCACACAATCATTGAGTTATTAATGTAAATATGTATTGCTATTATGAAGATTAAAACCTCGCTTGAGAATAAGAGGAAAAAGATAGTGCTTTTAAAGCTTTTATGTAACAGATGATAAGTTTACCTAATTATTGTGTTTAAGAGTGGATTATTAATTAATTAATTTATTTATTAATTATTTATTCACTTTTCCATTGATTCATATATCTTCTACCTATTTATTTTATTCACGTACTTATTTCCTAAAAACGTATTTTGAGAGAACAACAAAATTGGAAGAGGAATGATTTATAATATGGTTTTGCAAGACATAAACAATGTACAATAACGACTTATAATAATTGCGAAACCAATGCTAGTAACAGAAAGTTTGTATATTCACAATAAACAAATACAAATAAAAATGTACAGTTCAATAGTTAGTACTTACGGTCCGAAAATCTAATACGAATGATAATCAAAGTACAGGGCAAGGAGTTCAGATATCATTAAATTTATCATCTTATGATAAAAAATATCAGAATAGTGTTGGATAATGCAAATTTGAATTTTGGTTTCTTAAACATATACTTAGTTGAATTATCCAAGCGCATCTTGAATGTTATCACGTAATGAATTCCAGTCTTTAGCTCATGCGTCTTGAAAGAATGACTGGTGTTTAGTTTTGAGAGAATTACATTCAGAGAATTAGCAATGCTTAATTGGATCCAGATCTATCAAAACACCCATCTGTTTTATAAGTGGGTAGAGGCATGAAACACGAACACAAATATTTTTTGTTTTATAAAGCGATTATGGTATACCAAGGTCATTTTCTGTCACTTGGAAGGATTGCTCACAAGAAGGCGCGGTGCATTTTTCCCTGTTCAATTAATGGTCAGTGTATATATTTTCTGAAAGTCGGATGAGTTTTACTTATCGTTGTTTAGTTGATTACATTTATTTGGAGATATTGTTTAAAAACTAACATGCACATTGCCGCGAATGACACAGATAATTACGGCAGGGTGAACTTAAACATTCAGATACATCGGTTTTTAATCAAGGAGAATATGATGGGGGCGGGGATACTTCCTTGTGGAACCCTCAAACTGTTAACATGACTGATGCCTTCAGACATGGTATACAATATGATTATTTTTCCTCTAGAGCATATTGACTTGTGTGTTTGTTTTTTGATGCGCTTTAGTCCCGTAATCATACTATTTCGATTTTGGCGATCGATTATTAAACACTTTAGGACAAATTACATGAAATTTATTGAATTATCTTTTTTCAAAATAGGAACGACCGAACATTACCGATTAAATGCAATAAAAAGATTTGTCATGTAAGGGAGAATTGTGATTTTCAGTGCCGTCAGTGATTGTGGATGACAAGTATTGTTAAGTCTGACTAACATCTAATTAGGATTTTCAGTGGATGACAATAATTATTTACGTTCTCATAAATAATAGTCGAGGAATAATTCTAATTCGCCTCGTAGCTTCGTACCTCATCTGTATCATCATCACAGCGAATCGGATGGGAGAAGAAGTCGATGCACGAGGGCATATCTTAATTATTCCTCATAATTATTTCAGTTTTCTGAAAAAAATGACCGCCTGGTGACATTGTTTTTCTTTTTCAGTTTATCGATAATGGTAGGTCGTTGTTCCTAGTCACAATATTAACATACATACGAATTTCTTTTACTCTGTCAGAAATTGTTATTTTTTTATGTTTTTAGATGCATCTTCATTTACGTTTTTGCATATATTTGTCACTATGAAGGTTCACAGAGTGGAAGTTATGAAATAAGTCCATGACATGGCATCACAGTATAACCTTTGACAATGAAAATGAATCTTGTTAAGCAAATTTCTAAATGCCTATATATGGGACTTTGGTCTAGATCTTAACCAGATACATATATACCAAACTCTTTGCAGCTTACTCGTTCAAGAACTTCCAATGCGGGTAAAAAAAGAAAATAAGAGGAATATGTCTCTTGAGTGACAATGACAATGTCACTTATTCTTCTGTCACTCATAATCAGGGTATTGGCGAAAACAATCATATATGTAAAAATAGCAGATATTATTGTAAACAAGCACAAAATTACATAGTATTCGAAGTACATCAGTTGTGAACATGTACAAACAAAAACGGGAAAAAAGCAAACAGACAAATAGGCAAACAGTCTGTAATCAAATGATTGGGTATAAATTGAACAAAACAAGGATTGAATGAATGATCAAATAATAATAATAGCTAGTTCTTATATAGCGCTTTTCAATACCGAAGGCCCTCTCAAAGCGCCTTACAGATATATATATATATATATATATTACCCCGGTCATCGGATTCAGCCTTACCCGCACACAATTTATGCACATTCTTTACTCCCTTTTCACAAGCGCACGCTTGCTAATCTAAGCACATTAGCTTTCGCATCCTACCGGGTACCCATTTAACACCTGGTGGAGAGTGGCAAATGTAGATCAATGTCTTGCCAAAGGACATTAGTGCCGCGGTGGGACTTGAACCACGGACCTTGTGATCCACAGTCTAGTGACATATCCAATCGTCCACGACACAATAAAATGATTCACATAACATGTTTGTATATGTTTGTACAAGCTAAGTGAGTGAGCGAGTTAGGATCTTCGTGAAAATATTTTAAAGGAAAAGTGAAGTTCTGTTGCAGAGGGCGCTACACAATTTTTTTTGTGTGTATGTGAGATAATGACAAAATGAATTTCAAAATCTTTGTTTGATCAAAATCGGTTCAGAGACGGCTGAAATATCCATAAATATATTGATTTCGAATACTTGTGTACCACCACAAATATTCAATAATTTGAAAAAGCCTTGAAAAAAAACGAAATAGCGCCTTTTACGTCGTATTTCAGCCAATTCTGATGTTGGCTTTTTGTTGTTCACTTTTTCGTGTTGTTTATAATACTCACAACCACCCGGCCCATGTATTGTTATTTTTAATTAATTAATCAATTAACGGTCACCGTATTGGTATGTTCGTATTGGCTAAATTTCACACATTTTGGGGTCCAAAATTACCTTCATATCAATTGTAGGTCCTAAAAGGGCATTAGAAACGTCATAGATAAGAATAAGAGCAACAACCATGCACTTCGAAGGCATTTGCGGTCTGAACACAGAACTCAACTATCACTTTAAACAGTGGAAAAGAAGATTTAACACAAATTTTGTTTCGAATATTTTGTTTGTAAATATTCCATACTTCTGTGTAATGTTTAATAAAACCACAGCATTTGGCACGTTATATAGATTAAAAGATAATAACCAGATTTGGGTAAAAATGTGTTCACAACACATGTTTGTGAGGGCAGTGGCACCAATCTCTGAAACGTTCACCATCAAAGCAGTTTTAGCATGTTTGATACTAAACGATACAAATTAATATATGACGTAATGGATTCGGTGCCGAATTTAGGTAGAAATATGTGCAATAAAAGAGATAAGAAATTAAGGGTTTACGATTGTATTTTTAAAAGTCAACTTTCGTTTTAATTTACGAGGATAATCGATTTTCTTGAAATGCTCCTTTTATTTATAAAAAAGATAATAAAATGCACTTAATGCACACATCTGAAATGATATGTTTATAGGCCTATGAACAAACTTTTTCTTTAAATTTATTTTAAAATATCTCCTTTTGACGTTTTTAATGTGACAAAGGATATTTAGAAAAGGATGAATAATGCATTAATGCATTACCTGAGGTGTGTTTGCCGTCGATAGTCTTTCGATTGAGTTTTAAGTATTAGCCGTTTCTCTAGCAAGCAAACTAATCAATATTTCCAAGGAGGAAGGAAATGTCACGAAGAAAGTACTGCTCATCATCTTTTTTATGATTTGATAAACATTACAATTAACTATATATTGGCCTTTACAGAGCTCAGCTGGGTATCTAGTGAAGCCAGTGGCGTACGCAGGAATTTTTCAAGCGGGGGTTTTAAAATCGGGCCAAAATGTTCGCAACGACTCAGCCAGCCGCTGAATAAGCGGGGGGGGGGGGGGGGGGGGAAGTAAGAGGACTTTTTTTTTGGGGGGGGGGGGGGGTCCGGAATTTGAAATTATGCTCCGTCGACATTCCGTTCCGGGGGGGGGGTAAGGTTTTTTTTTTAGGTCATCTATAAGGGGGGAGGGTTTTCCCCTAAAACATACACAAAACATAAGGGGGGGTTAAACCCCAAACCCCCCCCCCCCCTGCGTACGCGCCTGGGTGAAGCCCTTACGAGGCTACTCATAACTGTTCATGTCAATCATTAAAAAAAGACATGCGCAATGTCACGGTGAGTTAAGGACAAAGAGACAATGACACAGCGAGATAGGAAGAGATATAGCCAAAGTTCAATAATAAAGATTTACTTTGAATACAGGGGTCGATGGATAGAGATGGCTAGACAGAGGTAGGGAAATTGAAAGAAAGAAAGAGACAGGGGAGAGACAGAGAGAGATATTCATATAAATAGATAATATAAAGGAAAATAGAAAATGCTTGGCTGGTTTTACGTCCTATAGGGAAATGAATTTAGCTTTCTTCGATGCATATATTAGTTTTTTTTGACATGCACAGTCCGGTAAATGAATGATCATTATCTCTCTTGAAAGTTATTTCAAACCATCTGCAATGATAACTGATAACAATGGTATCTTAAATTATTCAGTGACGGGGATTTGTTCGTGTTTTATGGCTATTAAAATTCAATAAGTTCAAAAAGCAAAGGAGAGAGGTCTGGAAACCTTTTCCGTGGCAAATAGAATCGGACGCGATTAAAAGCAAAATTTCAAGGTACAACCATTCAACTACAATTTTTTTCTCGTAGTTCTGACAGCAAATTTGAAAACAGACTTAACTTCGTTTCGTTGACAATCAATCATACATGAAGTCTTTCGTCTACGGCTGATTGTCAAAGAAACGGAGTTAAGTCTTTTGTCAACTCTGTTCGTTGCAACGGCAGGCAGCCAGAGAAAAAAATTCGTTTGATAAAATAATGGAAATGCAAGCACTACTTTAAACAAACAGAACTTTTTCATTCCTTGCTCATTTTTCCTGATTGAGGTGTCATATAAAAGGGCAGAAACTAATCTTTTTAGAAATGTGATTTTCTCCTTGAAATTCAGATACCCTCCGCCAAATGACTTTTTGGTTTCCTATCTTCAAATTCATTTGACTCACTCGTGCGTGAAATATGCATCATATGAGTTGCATTAAATGAAAAAGGAGAATCCAAATATGTGTGATTTATCAATTATATTGCGAAATGATTATTATATAATGTGATTAAGTTATGATAAAACATCGATAATTCTCGGTTTCGTTTTTTCTGGGACGCACTGTATATGGAAACAGAGGTGTATGTAGTACCTTCCATCATCGAGCCACTGTTGCATTTATATTAAAGGTATTACAAAGTTTTGGTATGGGGTCATGAATTTGGTTCAAATTAACATATTGGAAGCATATGCGTTTCTACAATATTCAGTGATCGTTGTCGCGGTTGAAATCGATTCTAAAGTTGTGAAATTATAAATAATAAACTCTTTATGTTGTATAGCTCCCTCTCAAGGTCAAGATATTAATTTAGCTATGAAACAATATTTCTTGACTAAAATCGACCGATTAGCTATTCCCGTTTGGAAATTGTATATCACAACTACATATTCTGAGATTTTCATGGTCGCAGCTACCATTGTATGGCCATATGCGCTATTTGAAATTTATCAAGATTTACCGGGAGCACCGGTAAATTGTTATATTCAATTTTTCTCGAAAACAGAAATGTTTTAGGGGCTAATTTTTTTAGTGCTTATAATACATCCACAGGGGCATCCAAATACGTCAAAATTGTAAAGATTCACTATCCACCCAATTTTCAAAATTTCCCAAAACTTTGTATTACCTTTAATCGTGTTCGCACTGACTCTTTTCTTTAACGGCCTCATCATCCTTTCTATGATCATCACCAAGAACTTCGTACGATCACCAAAATCTCGCTTTCGCTAATTTCATGTTGTGTGCCTGCCTACCATTTGTGAGTCTATGTCTCCTCAGTCGAACTGGAAGGTATACATGGTCCCCTAGATCATCTGCGGAAAGGCGACAGGGGTGGGATACACCTCCGTGTGATTCAGTGCTGTGACCCTCGCCATCATTTCCTGCGGCCGTCAAGGCCGTCAAGGCATCTACTCCGAAAAGTATCGCCACATATTATTTTATGGTCATTCTCCGAATTGGGACTCGAGGGTACTCCAGGCACTATGGAATGATTCTTCAAGTTCTATAGCCATTGCCCTATGTCTAATCTTCACATTTTACTGTCTAATTCTGCGTCATGATTTGTATCACAACAGGAAGTTACGAGACAGGTTTGACGATAAATAATTCACCTCGTCAAGCTCGATTTTGGCACAAAAGAGTATTAATTCATCCGCACGCAGCTTCCGGTTCTCGTCCACCCATAATCAAAGCCATTAACCAAAAGGAGATAAAGATTAACAAGAATCTCTTTACGGTTGTCTGTGTCTTTATGTGCTGTTTAATCGCCAGCAGCATGAATATCATCATGCCCGGTGACAGTTTGTCGACCCCGTATACCACAATGATTCGTACTGCCATCAGCGTAGTAGGTCCGATCATTTATGCTCTAAACACCCCCAATTTTCAAGAGGTCTTCATTTGCTGTCGTCGCGAACCACAAAAGCAACACCTTGATTTTGTCCGGATGTCCGGAGCGCGTCTTATTTGTTCGTACCACAGCGAGCCCAGATTCCAGTAGGAACTCATTTTCATACATAACAAGCTACGAAAGCTTGCAAAGAGGTCACAAACGATTATACTTTGATTATGTATTGCTTTGCCTCACTCTTTAAAAAGGCACAAAACCTGAGTCAATAACGTAAACAAAATACATTGTTATGTATTAATTATTAAATAGTAGAAAACAAACAATTTTTTGTGGCCAATTTGATGAGAAAAAGCTGTTTCATATTGACCTTTAAACAACTCTGAAACGCTTTGGGTTGATATTTGGCCGATTAAAAAAGAATATTATTTATTTGTTCCCTTTTTTTTCCCATAAAAAATTAAAAGATCATTGGGATGTCAAGCGTTTAAACAAACGTAGTAAATGAAACACTTTTATATGGTAAAAGACTAGTTTGTTATCATCTTGTTTGGCATATGTAAAATGAATAACAAGACCAACACAGAAAGTATTTTTGGCTTTAAAATACAGCACCTTTTAAAATGAGTTTTAGAATGCTCAGAACCTGATTTGAATGAACGGCATTTTGACATAGAAAAATAAAAATGGCAAGTTAATAAATACAGAAATACGTACTGAAAAGACTAAACTAAAATTGATGTAGGCAAAAGCTCATGGACCCTTTACAGCTCAGTTTATGTATGTTAATACCAAAGACAAACAAAGCCAATCAGTCACTCAATAGTGTCTGACGATGGAGTCTAGCAAGTAAACGGGTTTCCTTGCATAATTTGAATAAAAGGACACTGCTAACGTTTAAATTTCAAAGATAGGACATACATGACATATTCAAAATTCCTGCAAAGTTCTACAGAATATGATGTTGGCTGCAAAAGAGACATACTATAGTATGTCCCATTTGTAGTCCAACGAACTAAAAGGTTAAATTTCAAAGGCCTGGAAAAGTATTTTTGTGGGAAAGCTACGACCGTTGGCAGTCGAATCGAGTTTAGCGAGCGCGCTCGTTTAATCAAATAGTCTGATTTTCATACACCTGTACCGAATGGTCGTACGTTTTATGCTGCGCAAAGATTCAATCATCTTCATTTCGGCCATTACAAGAAGTGAGTAATTGGTGTGGACAAATGCTCATGTACCCTTTACAGCTCATTTTATGTATGTTATTACCAAAGAAAAAAAGAAGTCAGTCAATCCCACAATAGTGTCTTACAGTGAAGTCTAGAAAGTAAACGGGTTTCCTTTCCTTGCATAATTTCAATACTAGGACATTGCTAACGCTTACATTTCACAGATAGGACATACGAGACATATTCAAAATTCCTGCAAACTTCTACAGAATGTGATGTTTGCAGCAAAAGGGGTACACTACCTTTAACAATTTAAATGAAATTCAGATGAAAAGAACGCAGTTTAAACATGACAGTAATAGAACCCAATCCATGCTATCGGACGAGATTTTCTGAATTAAATACAGGGTCTTTTCAGTTGGATTCCATTGTCGTAATATGCAGATGCGGTAAAAAAAAAAATATATATAAATTATATATATATAAATATTTTTAAAAAGAGGAAAATTACTAAACGAAGATTTTCAAATCAAATGATAGAATCGTCTGAATAAGCGCACACATCATCATGAAACTTGTTATAAACATCGTATAAACTAAACTTCGAATGCTGGGTTCGCTTGCCTCCTATCAAGGGTATCCATATTATCAAACCCTTTAATATGAACAATTTTGCCCTATTCTCTCGTATAAGTCTTACAACACTTTGAATTAAAATGGATATGTTATATGATAGAACTAGAAGGTAAGCCTTGAGTTAAGTCAATTATAAGTCCTTAAGAAATAGAATTTGACACTTTTTTGGTTTAAATAAGGGAAATCTTTACAGGGCATAATTAGTATTCCAACACGTCTAGGAAAAGCAATCAGAAGTGTCGATATATTTTATAAACATACAATTGTCGAAATTCATTGGATTGCCAATAAATTGTCTTTTTTGGGTATTGCCCTTTTCAATATATCTCGTCAATCATTGATTTCTAAATTAGGAAGAATAATACCTGGTTGGGATAGCGAAAAATAAAATTGTATTGGAACGTGTTGAGTATGTCAGACATAGGGGTCCAGATGTACGGAATTCTCTATCTAATAATATTCGAAATATAAAATCACCAAACTCCTTTAAAAGAGCACTCAAATCAGTCAAATGTATCATCATTTCACAGATGTAAAATATTACTTAGATAATAATTTATATATCAGTTTTCATTATATCGAACATTAATTTTTACTTGACTTAACAATATACTCCTGTTTTTCTTCTCTTTTGTCTTGTTCTTTGTAAATAGTGTAAATAGTTCACAACCCTTTGGGGATATTATTTGTTATATATCATATATTTCAAAGGTGTTGTAACGATTCAAGCTGTATTTGCTTATGTTTCATCACCTTTGTATGTTCATTCTTTAAACTGTATAATAGTTGCAACTTGTCTTAGATAAAAAAAATGGTTATATTCTTTTTCATGTGAAGTCAATTAAAATGGATTGTAAAAATTAAAAATGATTTGTCATATTATATTCCGTTTCATGTGATGTTAACTCCAATGAATTGTGAAATTGTGAACATGTATGAATAAATAAATAAATAAATAAAATGTCGTCATTTTGTTCCACTTCTTTCAGAAGGTAAATAGTGTCACTGAGATTTTCTGATGTTTCGTCAATCTTATATACAGGGGTGCACAGAAATACACAGTTTGTCATTTTTCTGATACTTGACCACTCCACGAGGGAATTAAAATCCTTGGCCTGGGTTGTAAATTATTTTTCACTTCCCTTTTCTATATTCAATCAAAAGAGGAAATGCTGTCACATGAAATTAAACTGTTAGTAACTATATTAGTTTGGAAACTTCTATTAGTACACTTGCAATACGTAAACACGATAAATGGCAGTGAAATTGGCCTTTCAACTTAATATACATTTATAATTATTACCATGTAGCTTTTAAAAAGTTGTTATAGAAATAAATAATTTATCAGCTGAAATCAAACGAATCCGACGAAAAAATTTATCTTTATATACTAATTGTGACCCGGCACCACAAAACCAACAAAAAGTCGCAACCAGCGATTCTCCGTAATCAGCTAAAATGTCAATTTAGGTGAAAAAAATAGATTTTTGTTTTTTTGCATTTTCTGAAAGAGTGGTTTTTTCTGTACCTAGTATCAAAATTTGGAAGTCTAAAACATAGTAGAAGATGTGTTTTAAACGGTTTTTCTAGACCAGTTTTTTTCGCACAGCCTTCGGTCTCCAAAATTTGATCACTTTTCCCGAGCGAAATTATCGTAGTCCGGAAATGGTCGGTCGTTGCTAACGGGTCGTGCTACGCGGGCTGTGATTGGTCCGTTATAGCAATCAGTGCGGCGCGCCATTTTGTTTGTATCCGCTTTCACATCCGAGTTCCAGATTTGCGTTTGTCTTATATTCTCCGTTAACGACTTCGAGTAGCTTGATTGTACATCACATATCCATAATTTGTTGATCAAGAGTAAGAACATTATTATATTTTATACATTTGAGAGTGACAAGTTGCGAAAAAGTCTACAACGTCGTTACAATGCCAGGTTTTGTACGTGAGCAGAGCCGTGGGATGGTACCGGGGTGCACCAACGAAGTCATAGTAAAAATACTTTGAACCTCCTGTGAGAAAGAAAACAGTATGGGAATTAAGTATAAAGCAAGTTCATAATGTGGTTACAAATAATTGCCCAGATGTATACAAAACAAGATAGGTGACAAGCAGTGTTATGTAAGGGGGAACAAAAAGACTCCGGGTCCACCATGAATAGGCATTGTCTAGTGCAGGTGTCTCGGCACTATGTTGCAGTTCACTTAATCTGTCCAATTACAACTCTATACATTTACAACATAATAACTTTTGAAAGACTAAGTCCACACATTGAAACCTCAGAAACATAATGAACAGACTATGTTTGACCATCAGGCCAAATTTCAGCCTAATCTGAAAATCTCTTCATAGTGGTTGCTATGGCCTTTTGATTCACCCTTCTATTGATTTCCCTGTGGTTTGCTTGCTCCGCATGCTTGAATAGCCCCAAACTTTAAAGCTCTCTTTCTCACAATTTAATACCAGTAACCTCCCTCACCAGCTCTTTTCATTCACTAAATTGAAAGGGTTAGGAAGCTTCAATTTGGACAAGTAATATACCATTTTAATGAGGAGAACTTCTTCTTTCATAATCAGATGAAATCAGGAAAATAATTTTTTGCAACTTTTTGGTGGTTTTGTGGTGCCGGGTCACAATTTATTTATTTTCACTTTTGGGGCTCACAACAACCGTAAATAGACTTTGACCTCGCTTTCACTGTCTTGTTATCGAGTCCTTGTCTTCTGGTCATGAGCGCAGAATATTATAAGTTGGAATACTTCTCAAGAATTTGTATGGCTCTCTTGTTAAAGATCACGAGCCTGATAGTCAATATAACGAAATCCGAAAAAGGCAACAGAGCCATCTATCGATGAAAAGAAAAAAAAAATGAATTTCTTTTAAACAGACTTGTTTAGAGCTACCGTCATCAACGTGAAAACACTTGATAACTGAATTTTGCAAAATTATTCCTTACACTGCTTGAAATGCCAAAAAGAGTGTAGGCTAAATTCAAATCCATTGTTCAGTGCGTACAAGGAGATGATTGCCGCCTTAGTATTTTCTATTATTTCTGAGAGCGTTTCGTAAAGGCATGTACTGCGGGAATTGCATTTAAAAGGCACATATTGCGACCTGTGTTTATTTATGCTGCCCACATATATATATATATATATATGAACATCCCACGCATTTAGCGTGTTAGGTGGACATTCGACATAGCCTTCTAAAAAAAATATCTGAACTGGAGAATAAACCCAACACTATTGCCACTGACATTTTTGAAATTGTTTTTTTTCAGTCTGTATAAATTATATTCGGATCATAAGGTGCTTTAGTGGAAACCATGAATCAATAATATTTCAGCACACAAAAATTAGGAGACTTAACCCGTGAATACGTCACAATCCACTGACTAAATGGCCAGTCTGAAATTAAAATAGACTATATTTTTAACTCATTTATAGCTTTCGTTTATTTTGTTTGTCTCTTTGTACAATTCTCACGCTTTCACTCAAATGAACTCATTCCAATGGTTAGTAACTGCTAAGGCAATAGAAACCATACATATCTCATGATATATGGTCGTAATGTGCGATGCCATACATAGATATTAAAGTCTCCGAAATATTTATTTTCTCTGAATTTATTAGGGCGTAAATAAATAATACTTGACAATGCGCTCAAGAGGTCCTGGGGTTGGTTATTATTTTTCTTTCTATTTAATCATCTATCGTTTACTTACTCTTACATTTCAGAGAGACACCGGGCATCAATCAGCATCCCAAGTTCAAAGGTAGCTCCCACGTGTATGCACTAATTTATGTTTGTATTCAATTTTATCCGACAAACTTACCGGAATGTTCCTTCCACAAAAGTAATTTATTTAAAAACAATTGGAAGGGGGATTGTTTAGTAACGATGTGTAAAGAATATTTTGTGTGCTTAAAGTATATCAGTTGGGTTTATTATTCCGAGAAAGATTTCTATATATAGACAAGACATGCGGCAAATCCCCTACTATTTAAAAAAAAAAAAAAAAACCTAGAACGGATTGATTCACAAGATGCCTTCACTTCCAAGTATCTCTCATTTCGAACATGAAATGGCCACTCTTTATAAAGAAGACTAAAATAAGTAAATATTAAATAAGGGGGCAAGAGCTGGTTGTGCCGTCTAAATCCGTTCCTGTACACAAAAAAAAAGGAATACTCAATTCATGAAATCATACGCACATACCTTTTCCCCCGTAATTTTTATTCGATTCAATTCAACATAAATTGCATTCCATTTGAAAATGTGATTGATACAACATGATTATACAGAGAAAGGTAAATGAATTATGAGCACTGATGCTTAAGTTGATTGATACATTATAACATATTACAATCCAATAATTAGACCACGTTAAAAAATAATAATACAAATAGACATATTTCAATGCATTAGCTGAGAGTCAAAAACAGATAGAGAATGAAATCTATCAGGAAATATATAAATAAGCCCCCAACCTTTTTACACTAATTGCAACAATGCAACATTGACTCTCTTCTCCTTCCCTTTCCCTTAAAGCAGGAAGTGCGCATGCGCCCCTCACACATACGCACCTTTAATAACACACACCCCACACCACTTTTAGCCAAATTCCGCTCGAAAAACATTCTCCATACTAAATGTAGTTTTGAAATATTCATAAATTGTTTTATTTGTTATTTATGATATTTCACCTTCTACCTTGAGAATTCTTTTTTTAATCAAAGAAAGAGTTAATTCCTCTCCGGTTGGTTATATGGACAAAAAAATAACATAATACCTTTGCAAAGTTGTTTCAGTGAATACGACATTGACATTTGCCAACATTTGAGCGGAAGAAGCAACAATATATAGACAAGCTGAATTAACGATATTGAAACTACTTTAATGGTATTTTCCATAAAAAAGAGGGGGAGGGGCTTGAACTGGATAATGTTTTCCTTTAAACAGTTTTTTTCTTTGATTTCTCATTCGTAGGTTTTCTTTACTTCAAAAACTGATATATAACCATTAGAAGGATGGATACAAAGGGCCTTCACATTATTGGCTTCCAGTAAATACCACGACTATTCATCAAATTGATATTTGCCTCGGAGATCGCGTGTAGTCAAGAATCTAATTGGGTATCTGGTATTTGTCATTTGTCATAAAAATCAAAAACATTTAGTGAATATTCTGTATTTCCCAATGAATGGTGAGAGCTTTATTATTGTTGTATTCAGTAATCAAGATGAGTATAAAGATTATGATTGAGGGGAAACGAAGAGAGGCAGATTGGAAAGCTCTAAAGATGAATTTTTCGAGGTGAACTGATTGCTTCTATTATTACGAGCAAAGGAAGATATTTCTAAGGGTGCGTTCATACCAGATTATATATGTTACCCTGTTCCAACTATTAACAATTTCTTTGTTTCAAAAGAGCAACGTCTCTTCCAGTAGAGCGACTTTGACATTGGACAAACGGATCGGGTTTTCATAAAGAAGTGTACTACTCATCAGTCAGCTATTAGAAAGGGGAAAAGACACGAGGTATTGAAGTCTTGTGTCCAAGAGTGTGTATATACCAGCTTATATAATTGTGATATAATTCGATTCCGAAAATTAAAAAAGTTTTCTAACAGAGTAAAATCACTTTCTAATGTAACGCACTATAAAACTTAAAAGAAAAAGATCGTCTTCTCAATAGCCATGTTATTAATTTTATTTGATGGTATATCGATTTTAAATCTTTCTCCGCCGCAGCCTAGACTTAATTGTACATATGTTTTACAAATAAAAAACAAATCCATATTTAAATACAAAACATCACTCTAGCGAACATATAAGGGGAAGGGGAAT
Organism: Strongylocentrotus droebachiensis; assembly: GCA_035222895.1. Lineage (NCBI taxonomy): Eukaryota > Metazoa > Echinodermata > Echinoidea > Camarodonta > Strongylocentrotidae > Strongylocentrotus > Strongylocentrotus droebachiensis. The sequence continues at coordinate 702,409 of JAVYIG010000046.1, read as the reverse complement.
GATACGTGATTCGGCATGGTATATAAATATGATCCATAATTAACATAATTTATAATATAATCAAATTTGCTAGCTTTTCTTTAGAAGGGAAAGAAAGTAGAAAACGCATAAGTAAAATTCATTGAGAAAAAAAGGAAACAGATATATGTGTCTAGATATAAATAGAAATATAAGGAAAATAATAGAGGGGGAGGGAGAAAAAAGGAAAAGTTGTATAGAATTTGATTGAGATTGAGAAAATTAGAGGAGGAGAGGGAGGAGAAAGGAAGAGTAAGAGAGAAAGAAGGAAAGAGAGAGAAGGAGAGAAAGATAACGAGGAGAGAGAGAGGGAGGAGAAAGGAAGAGTTGCATAAGAGAAAGAGAGAGAAGGAGAGAGAGTGAGAAAGATAGAGCCGGGGCGGAAGAAGAAAGGAAGAGTTGTATAAGAGATTGTATAAGAGAAAAAGGGATGAGAGAGAGAGCGAAAGATAGAGGAAAGAGAGGGGGGAGAAGGAAGAGTTGTTTAAGAGAAAATGACAAAGTAATAGTTGTGTAAGAGAAAGAGAGAAAGGGAGAGAGAGAGAGAGAGGGGGGAGGAGAAAGGAAGAGTTGTATAAGAGAAAGAGAGAGAAGGAGTGAGAAAGAGAGAGAAAGGGAGAGAGAGAGAGAGAGAGAGAGAGAGAGGGGGAGATAGAGAGGGAAAGAGGGAGGAGAAAGGACGAGTTGTATAAGAGAAAGGGACAAAGGAATAGTTGTATAAGAGAAAGAGGGAAAGGGAGAGAGAGAGAGAGTGAGAGGGGAGGTAGAGGGGGGAGAGGGAGGAGAAAGGAAGAGTTGTATTAGAGAAAGAGAGAAAAAGAAAGAGGGGAGAGGATGGAGAAGTGAAGAGTTGCATAAGAGAAAGAAACAAAAGGAGAGAGAGAGAGAAAGGAAGAGAGAGGAGAAAGGAAGAATTGTATAAGATAAAGAGGCAAAAGAAGAGTTGTATAAAGAAAGAGAGAAAGGGAGAGAGAGAGAAAGAGAGAGATAAAGATAGAGGGGGAAGAAGGATGACAGAGAGGGAAAACTAAATGAAGAGACTAGTACAGACAATAATAGACACACAGTCATGGTATACGTCAAAATACATTTAGCAACCTATCAAGGTATGAGCAGGGAGATGAGATTGAGCTCTGTTCATACCGTTCTTTTCTCCATCTGATCTGGGTATATAGGTAGTAACCGCAAAATACCTCATTTGGGCCCGGCTTACCTCGAATCATCGGGTCATCGCGTCCGGGGTTGGTTGGTCGCGTTACTCGACCTTTCGTGTCTCATTAAATATTCACGAAATGGCGGAGGTAATGTTTGTGAGATACCCCGCTGGTCTACAAATTGTCTAGTCCAATTCACCCTACACTTTATGAAAACACTATAGGCAAATCTACGAAAGGTCGCGTGATCTTCCGCTTTCGTTTCATAAAAGGTCTTGTAACGCGACCCCCCGACCGGACGCAATGAGCCGATTATTCGATGTCAGCTTATGGCCAAAATGAGATGTTTATGTAACTAAAGGCATGCAATCACCTTTAAAAATAACAAATTAAATATTGCACGTTTGTGGCAGATATGTACTTGCATATGCAGTTGCCAGACCTTTAGAATCTTTGCATTTGTATTATGAAGATGAAAGGGATATTACAAAATAAAAGGGAGAAAAAGAAAAAGATGAAGGAAATAAATGTTTTAAAATGAATTACTCTGACTTTGAAAATTGTGCAACTCATACATATTCTTTGTGTTTGAATCTGAATCAGGATTGAATTAAAGGACATATCTTGCGGATGAATGTTCAATATCACAGCTTCCTTTTATAACATGTAAACCACTGTAATACAAATACAGCCTCGTCTTAAGTGTTGAGTTTAGTGCTAATGGATCGGTGGAAGAAATGATTTTTTTCTACATGATTACATCACTCAAAAAACTCTGACCGCTAACTCGATCACTCTATCGTGATCAATTTGCTTCGTTAATATCAATCTCGAAAGATCATTTCAAACACGAAAGTTGGAACTAGTGGATCTTTAGTTTAGCGAAAAGTAGGGAACCAATCATAATCTACGGTTATCAAACATTTTAAATCTTCCGAAAAGAAAACAAAATAGCTTCAAAGAGTTCAAAGGAATCTAAGAGCTGGGATAAAACTGAAAAACGATTACGCGTGAAAAACTGTCCGCATCTCCAAATCGCCAAGTGGCTCATTTAAAGCTGTCCGTATTGGAGATCATGTGATACATGAACTTTGTTGCTCTCTCAATGCAAAACGATTCTCGTTTAGATACTTATAAACGATCCGATCTTGGGCCATTTCTCATTAAGTTTTAAGAGCAATTCGTCTCATTCAGATGAGCACAATTTTATTTACAACGTAAATAAGCTTGATTTCCATTACCTAACGATGGAGGCAACCGAAGGAACCACCACAGAAATAGCTACGATAGCGTTCTATCATCGAGTGATTGTAGCATCCATCCTGATAGGAGCATCAATTATTGGTCTCTTTGGCAACACTCTCGTGATCATCTCCGTCCTTATTACGAAGAAGCTACGTACAATCACCAACATCTTGGTCGTCAATCTCGCCATCGCTGATTTCTTAACGTGCGCCTGCTTGCCATTTCAGGTCATAGGTTTCTTAAGTCAGGCGGGAAGCTATCCTCTCCCTGAGGGCGTTTGCGCTACTGTTGCAGCTGTGCTTCACACCTGCCTGGTGTGTAGCGCTTCGACCCTTGTTGTCATCGGATTCATCCGAAGGTACGTCATTACCAGATCTATCCGCGGCCACCAAGGTTTCCATACCCCGAAGAAAATCGCCACAGTGGTTGTGTTCCTCTGGATAGAGTCAGCTGCGTTCATGGTCTTACCCCCTGTTCTAGGAATCGGGAGGCTAGGTTATTCCTCATTCTACGGCATTTGTGCTTTCATTGGTTATACCAGAATGGCCTTGTATTATGTCGCATGTCAAGGCATTTTCATCGCCACCATCCTGATGCTTACCCTGATATTTTACGGTCTGATTCTGCGCCATGTTTTGCGACACAATAAGCAATTCCGCGGCAAGTTTGCGGTCGACAAAGATACCTCTGCAAGCTCAACAGAGGGGCATCAGAACATGGCTTCTACATCTGATTCTCCTCTACCGATGATCAAGGCCATCAACCAAAAGGAGATCGAGATCACTAAGAATATTTCCACAGTCGTCTGTCTCTTCATCGTCTGCTTTTTGGCATCCAGCGTGAACTTCATCATACCTGGCAGCAGTGTGTCAACCCTCTATGGCTACATGATCATGCTGACAAACAGTGTAGTCAATCCGATCATCTATGGATTGAAGCATCCCAACTTTCAAGAAGCCTTCAAGAAAATCCTTTGCTGTCGTCGCGCACCGCAGGAGTTTGTCTCAAATTGATTACAAGGAAGTCCGATTATAGGTTATACAGAGTATTTGTCACGGTCTTCGTTTAGTATTATAATTATGTTATTTACTCACAATTAACATTTTTTCTAATATTTACGACTATTTAGATCAAAATTTAACAGGATGGAGTTGTACCTCCATAGGTATCTGGGGGAAAATGAAAAGATATTTTCCCCTTTATTTTAATTCCTTCAATTTTTACCAACAAAGTGTATTAGTCCTTTATGTAACAAATCATGAGCTCATTATTGTGTTGAAGCTTTGTTTAATCTTTTTGTTTAAAACTTATTTATCCACTCCTTCGTTTATTCATACATTTGTCTATTTATATATTTATCCTTCTACATATTTACTAAAATTTATTTTGATAGGACAACAAAATCGGTGGGGAATAATTCATAAATATGATCCTGTAAAACATAAGAATTGTACAACAAAGATTTATTAGAATTATGGAACCAAAGATCTGACTGCTAGTAACAGAAAGTTTGTATATTCACAGAAAAAACATTAACACAAATTTAATATACAATAGTTAGTACTTACAGACCGAAATTCTAAACTGAATATTAATCAAAATACAAAGCAAGGAGAACAGACATCAATATCTTTTAATATTTTATAAGAAAATATATCATGTCGAATTTTAGTTTCTTAATCATATACTTATTTGAATTATCCAAGGATAGCACATCTTGAATGTTATCACATAATGAATTCCAGTCATTGGCTCAGGCATTTTGTAAGAATGAATGCGGTGTTTAGTATTGAGGGAATTACATTCAGAGAATCAGCAATCCCTCATTGGATCCAGATCTATCACAATACCCATTTGTTTGATTAGCGGGTATAGGCACAGGAAAATAGCGACCATCAGTTGTCGAATAGACTTAAGTGATTGCAATTACCTAAGTAAAAGTCTCCTTTTACCGAGTGGTCGTCCGTTTTGTGCTGCACACAGAATCAATTAGTTTAATGTTGGCTATTACAAGTAGTGGGTTATTGATGTAGGCAAATGGTCGTGAACCTGTTACAGCTACTTCAATGTATGTTATTACCAAAGAAAAAAGATGTCGGTCAGTCACTTAATATTGTCTGACAGTGAAGTCTAGAAGTTAAACTGGTTTGGTTGCATAATTTGAATACTAGGACACAGCTAAATTAAATGCTTAAATTTCAAAGATAGGACATACATTACATATTCATAATTCCTGTAAAGCTCTACATAATTTGATGTTGGCTGCAAGAGGCACATCTTTAATGTAGAAAAGGTGATCAGGGTAACCAGGATCATTTATTTTGTTGTTACTTGGAAGGATTCTTTTTTTCTTCAAAACTATAAATCAAGGGGATATGTGGTTTTTGTTGTTGTTGTTTAGTCTTAAAGGCGTGTGTCATTCATTTATGAATACTTACGCCGAATTCAAGTTGTATTAACAATTTTAAGTGGAATCAGAAAAGATAAGGAGAAGTAAAAAAAAAAAATCGACGCTGTTCAATTTTTCGAATTTTGCGGAGATTCCAGACAGTCTGTCTACATAAAATCATTTGACCGTTTTGTGTGTATTTTCTGGCCAGCCCGGTTCACAGGTATAGTGACCTTCAACAAGGCGCGGTGCCTTTTTCTCCCATTTTAATTTGCTCATGGTCACTATATATATTTTGTTTTAAAGTCGGATGAGTTTAGCTGTAATAATCATTGTTTGTTGATTACATTTATTGGGAGAAATTATTAAAAAGTAACATTGTGCACGTTGCGCTAAATCATGATGTGCATGGTGGAACAAGACATTCAGATACATCGTTATTGATCAAGAAGAATATGAATGGGGCGAGGAAACTTCCTTGTGGAACATTCAAAATGTTATCATAATTGATGCCTCATTACATTGTATATTTATATATATTATTTTTTATCCTCAATAGGACTTTAACTTGTGTATTTTCTTGGGTAAGCTTCATGCAGTCGTAATCATACACTTTCGATTTTTTCGATCGATTATTAGTTGAACAGTTTAGGACAAATTAAATGAAATTGATGGATTTTTCTTTCGTCACAATAGGAGCGGTCAAATAAGAAATAGGCAAACAGTCTATAAATAACTGATTGGTTAATTGAGGAGAACAAAAATTTGAATGAATTAATTAATAAAGAATTCATGATGAATAGATGACTCAATAAATAAATTTCCAAAAATGAATAAACCAATAACTAAAAATAAAATATATATATCATAAAGGTTTTCATCTGCATTAATGATACAACTCATTCTGTTCTATTTAACACAAGGTGAATAATGGCGTCTAATTAATGTTATACTGCACAAAATCTTTACTAGTAATTTGTTAGAAATAAAATGCTGCGAATGCGGAAAATGGGTTTTAAAGAAAAGGGACAATATTCTTACATAATTTTACAAGGTTGAAACCAGTTTTATGGTATTTTTTTCTTTCCTTGTACATTTAAAGAGTTGATTCATTTTAAGGGTATGTTTTGAAGTTAGCAATGAAGGCACTTATTGAATAAATTTTGAAATTCATCTCCACTTGATTGTATGTCACATAGTGAATAAGGTTTCACGTGGTTCAGAACAATGTTTTTAAATATTCTATGATTCATACATTCTGTGTACGTGTCCCCCCCAAAAATCAACTCATATAAAAGGTTTGTAAAGCCCTCGGTGCGCACGTTTTCATGTTAAGTGAGTCAATAGAATGACTTTGATTTGTTTGTCCTATAGAGCTAAAAATTCAGTTGAAAGAGAAAGCATGTTTGGCAGGGAAAAACGATTTAAAAAATATAATATATTCCTACCTGAATCAGGCATAATTTCCCAATCCACATAGATCTTTTTATATTGAAAACACGATGGTTTGATTCGGAGACAAAAATATGTTGATCTGAATCGCGATTGAACAAAGAAAAATGTCTTGCGGATGTAATCATAATGGCACAGCTTTACATGATGCTTGATTTCACTGGTTTCTGTAGTGGCATAGCGCGGGTCTAGACATTGTGGGGGCAATGGCATTGTATTTTTGTGGAGCTTGAGTGCATGTGTGTATGTGGTGTGTGTGTGGTGTCAGGGGGACGACACCAGTCATACTCGGTTGATGAGATGCAAATGTTAAAAGCCATTGATTGGCGAGAGGGAGTAGGAGGGGGTCATAACATCTTCTTTTCCTTCCCTTTTCTTCCCCTCTCTTGTTTCTGCGCCACTATGTATGTGTATATTGTTTGATAATGGCTTGGTGGAAGTTTAATGAAGCTCTAACTTTCCATCTAATGAACCCGACACACATACTCGGTTGATGAGATGCAAATGTTAAAAGCCATTGATTGGCGAGAGGGAGTAGGAGGGGGTCATAACATCTTCTTGTCCTTCCCTTTTCTTCCCCTCTCTTGTTTCTGCGCCACTATGTATGTGTATATTGTTTGATAATGGCTTGGTGGAAGTTTAATGAAGCTCTAACTTTCCATCTAATGAACCCGACACACATTATCTTTTCGGTCGCAGATTCATCCTACCGTGATATCTTTAATTCATGGCAGTAAATCTTGAAAAATCATAGAACCGAACAGTTGGCAATAACTGATTTAGATTTAATTGAAAAGTAGAATGTCATTAAGAATCTATTATCTACAATAGGCCAATAGTTTTTCGCGCATAATGAATTTTAAAAATGTCATGATTATAAATGTGGCAAAAATAATACAGATAATATAAATGCTGACTTGATCAGATGCAATTCCCACTTTTTGTATCAGCTAGTGATCACGTACATTCTTGCGATTCATAGCAATGTCCGAACGACTTCAACTGCGTTATCTATCACTGGAAGACGCCCTCGATTTTTTGGACACTCACAAAATAACACCATCAGTCATCTAGCTAGTGAGAAGTTTTAAAGCCCAAAATCGCCTACAAGACAGATAGACATATTGAGTCGATAACATAAAATTCCCACAAGTCTTATTTTAATTCGGCAACGATGGAAGCAAGTCCGCAATCTCCTGTAGAAGCGCCAACTATAGCTTTCCATCATCGAGTTATCGTTGCATCGGTACTGGCAGTTTTTACAATAATTGGTCTCTTTGGCAATACTCTTGTCATCGTCTCCGTCATCACCACAAAGAAGCTTCGTACGGTCACCAACATCTTGGTGGTCAATCTCGCTTTCGCTGACAATTTGGCGTGTTCCTTCTTACCATTCCAGATTGCCGGTCTCCTAAGTCAAACGGGAAGGTACCCAATTCCCGAGATCATATGTGCAATTGTGGCTGGAGTTGGATACATCAGCGTATGCAGTAGTGTATCTAATTTAGTCGCTATCGGTTTCGTCCGCTGGTACGTCATCACCAGATCTATTCGTGGTCATCAAGGTCTCAATACTCCGAAGAACATTGCGAAAGTCGTGGTGATCATCTGGATGGTGTCAATTGCACTCATGAACATACTTCCTGCTCTAGGAGTAGGGACTCTCGGTTATTACAGATACTACGGCTTATGCACTTTGTCCGATTCAAACCCACTGGCCTACGTTAATATCTTGTTTCAGGGCGCTGTCATCATTACTGCCCTGGTCCTCACCCTGACGTTTTACGGACTGATTTTGCGCCACGTTTTGCAACATAATAAGCAGTTCCGAGACAAGTTTGCAGATGATAAAGCTACCGGTTCAAGCTCAGCAGAGGCACAAAAGAACATGGCATCTCCATCTATATCCCAAGATTCTCGTTCACCCATGATCAAAGCCATCAACCAAAAGGAGATCGAGATCACAAAGAATGTTTTCATTGTTGTCTGCCTCTTCATGATTTGCTTTGTAGGGTCAAGCGTGAACTTCGTCATTCCTGGTGCAAGCCTGTCCACCTTATATGGCTACATGATCGTGATGGCGAACAGCGTGGTCAATCCGATCATTTATGGTCTGAAGCATCCTGACTTTCAAGAGGCTTTCAAGAGAATCCTTTGCCGTCGTCGCAGACCGCTCGAGCGTGTCTCAAACTGATTACAAAGAATTCCAATTGCAGGTAATACAGAGTGTTTGTCAGGGTCCTTTCTTATTTTGTAAATCGTTAAGTATTAGCATAGGCCCAAATCATTTATCGATTGCTGTAAGCCTTTCTTATTCGTGATATTCTCACAATTAACAAAACATTTCTAAGAAATACCACTATTTTAGATCAAAATTGTACAGGATGGAGTTGTACCTTTGGTGAGCTTCATGCAATCGTTATCATTCACTTTCGATTTTTTTCAATCAATTATTAGTTAAACACTTTGGGACAAAATACATGGAATTTATTGATTTTTCTTTTGTCACAATAGGAACGACCAAATAAAAACTAGGCAAAAAGGCTTTAAATAAATGATCGGGTAATTGAAGAAAAAAGGATTGGATGAATGAATTAATATATAAATTCATGATGAATAGATAACTCAATAAATTACTTTCCAAAAATGAACAAAAACCAATGACTGAAAAAGAAAAAAAAAGTATCATTTAAGTTTTCATCTGCATTAATGATACAACTAATTATGTAGTATTTAAAACAAGGATAACAATGGCGTCCAAGTAATGTGATATTGCACAGAAACTTTACTAGTAATTTGTTAAAATAAAAAGCTGCGAATGCGGAAAATGGGTTTAAAAGAAAAGGGACAATTTGCTTACATAATTTTACAAGGTTGGAACGAGTGTTCTGGTGTTTTTTCTCTTCTTGTACATTTAAAGAGTTGATTTATTTTAAGGGTATCTAGTCGTTCAGTGTAGTTGTTTTGAAGATCGTATTTTTTTTTTTAACTCTTAAGCTGCCACCCATACAATGCACCCAGTGCCACAGTGCTAATCTCTATTGTGCCAGCAACAAAGCCCCTGCGTGCCAAGTTAATTTTAGGGTTGGTTCAAGTGCGTGTTTTTAAAATCTTTACTATGTTTGATCCACTATAACTTCTCATTCGTATGTTGTATAAACAAACATTGTACATGAGAGTTGTAGGAAATTTCACCCTTTTTCCATTGATACCAATATCATTTCATGAATTTGTAATTTTGCTGAAGTAAATAAGCACTATCAGTGAGTTGTCTAACCAATCCAATGCGATGGGGAGGCATAATGATGATATATGATATCAAAAACAAATCTCTAAATTACTCGAGAAAATCCAATCTGACTGTTGTATACAAAGACGCGTAATCCAAAGCCGATAATCTGATGCACGCGACGGTACTTTCAATAGCGCTGCAAAAGCACTCAACACGGTGCAATGGGCATGAACAATAACTGTTATTACATCTGCGCGCTAGCGCGCACGAAGCACCGTAGCGGTGGCTCGCTAGCATGAACGTGGCTTTCAATCGATAGCACGCTCGCGTGCACATGGCACTATAACAATAGCGCGCTAGCAGTCTCATGGCAGTGTAAGAGTTAAGCAAAGAAGGTACTAAGTGAATAAACCTTGAAATTCATCACCAATTGATTGTATGTCACATAGTGAATAAGGTTTCATGTTTCTTTCACGAGGTTCAGATCTACCTAAGACTACTGGTAGTCGATGAATTCCTCAACAAAATATATAAAGAGAAAGTCGATCTTTTTTTTATTGAAGTCGGTAAGGTAACTTTGTTGGCAAAGAATGTTTTTGAATATTGTATAATTCATACTTTCTGGGTATGTGTGCCGAAGAAAAATGTTCAACTAAAAAAATAGGTTTGTAAAGCCCTCGGTGCGCACGTTTTCAAAGGAAACCGAAACCCAAAGAATAAGTGTAGGTATTCTGAAAAATGAGATGTATTCCTGCCCTTTGATGTACACTATTCCTTACGAAAATGTACAAGATATATATTAATGAAGATATTCCTGGCATGATGTGATGCCTTTCAGCATGATATAGGCGCAGCCATTTTCTTAAAATGTGACGACCCTGTTGAAGTTGTACATGTATCATGCAACATGCACCCAGCTTTAGTTGAAAATAATTTTTTAATCAATAACGAAACCTTTACTTTTCACTAAAAATAATAATAACTGAGATGATAGAAATGCTATCAGGTGAAAAATAAATAATAGGAGCACAATTGTAACAAAATTCATTAAATAAATACTACACTATAGCAGTTTACAAATCTATTTCATTAGTGAGAAACCTTCACCCCAGAAGCGCACTAACTTATTTATGTAATTTGCGTTCTGGTAATTATAGTACAAAGGATAATAGCAGGTGAATAAAATGCTTCATCACCACACACGCCTGGGAAAGAAGCATCCATAAATCTGGTACATTTATTTAATAAACGACTTCGCATAGTACGTCACGTTATCAAGAAAATGGCGATGCCCGTGTCGTGCTCAGAAACTGTACTTTATTTCTGCTTTATACCTCTCTCATACACTTTGGTGGGGAATCTTTTAGATTTATGGGCAATAATATAATAAATCTCTCAGAATAAGTAAAGTTATACTCTGTTTCGGTTTACTCTGTTTCAATACAATGACTTTGAAGAATTTTTACTATAGAACCGAACATTCAGTTGAAAGAGAAAGTATGTTTGAAAGGGAAAAACGATTTTAGAAATATAATATATTCCAACCTGAATCAGGCAGAATTTCCCAATTCACATTGATCTTCTTTTATTGAATACACGATGGTTTGATTTGAAGCCATCAATATTTTGATCTGAATCGCGATTGAACAAAGAAATATGTCTTGCGGATGTAATCATAATGGCACAGCTTTTAATACATGATGCTTGATTTCACTGGTTTCTGTAGTGGCATAGCGCGGGTCTAGACATTGTGGGGGCACTGATACTGTATGTATGTGGGGTATGTGCGTGTGTGTGTGTGTCGGGGGAACGACACCGGTCATACTCAATGGATGAGATGCAAATTTTAAAAGCCATTTATTGGCGAGAGGGAGTAGGAGGAGGTCATAACATCTTCTTTTCCCGTCCCTTTCCTTCCCCTCTCTTGTTTCTGCGCCACTATATATGTGCATATTGTTTGATAATGGCTTGGTGGAAGTTTAATGAAGCTCTAACTTTCCATCTAATGAACCCGACACACATTATCTTTTCGGTCGCAGATTCATCCTACCGTGATATCTTTAATTCATGGCAGTAAGTCTTGAAAAATCATAGAACCGAACAGTTGGCAACAACTGATTTAGATTTAATTGAAAAGTAGAATGTCATTAAGAATCTATTATCTACAATAGGCCAATAGTTTTTCGCGCATAATGAATTTTAAAAATGTCATGATTATAAATGTGGCAAAAATAATATAAATGCTAACTTGATCAGATGCAATTCCCACTTTTTGTATCAGCTAGTGATCACGTACATTCTTGCGATTCATATCAATGTCCGAATGACACCAACTGTGTTATCTATCACTGGAAGACGCCTTCAATTTTTTTGGACAGTCACAAAATAAGACCATCAGTCATCTAGCTAGTAAGAAGTTTTAAAGCCCAAAATCGCCTAAAAGACAGATAGACATATTGAGTTGATAACATAAAATTCCCACAAGTCTTATTTTAATTCGGCAACGATGGAAGCAAGTCCGCAATCTCCTGTAGAAGCGCTAACTTTAGCTTTCCATCATCGAGTTATCGTTGCATCGGTACTAGCAGTTTTTACAATTATTGGTCTCTTTGGCAATACTCTTGTTATCTTTTCCGTCATCACCACGAAGAAGCTCCGTACGGTCACCAACATCTTGGTAGTCAATCTCGCTTTCGCTGACAATGTGGCGTGTTCCTTCTTACCATTCCAAATTGCCGGTCTACTAAGTCAAACGGGAAGGTACCCAATACCCGAGATCATCTGTGCAATTGTGGCTGGAGTTGGGTTCACCAGTGTATGCTGTAGCGCATCTACTTTAGTCGCTATCGGTTTCGTCCGCTGGTACGTCATCACCAGATCTATACGTGGTCATCAAGGTCTCAATACTCCGAAGAACATTGCGAAAGTCGTGCTGATCATCTGGATGGAGTCACTTGCACTCATGATCATACCTCCTGCTCTAGGAGTAGGGACTTTCGGTTATTACAGATACTACGGCTTATGCACTTTGTCCGATTCAAACCCACTGGCCTACGTTAATATCTTGTTTCAGGGCGCTGTCATCATTACTACCCTGGTACTCACCCTGACGTTTTACGGACTGATTTTGCGACACGTTTTGCAACATAATAAGCAATTCCGAGACAAGTTCGCAGATAATAACGCTACCGGTTCAAGCTCAGCAGAGGCACAAAAGAACATGGCATCTCCATCTACATCCCAAGATTCTCGTTCACCCATGATCAAAGCCATCAACCAAAAGGAGATCGAGATCACAAAGAATGTTTTCATTGTTGTCTGCCTCTTCATGATTTGCTTTGTAGGGTCAAGCGTGAACTTCGTCATTCCTGGTGCAAGCCTGTCCACCTTATATGGCTACATGATCTTGATGGCGAACAGCGTGGTCAATCCGATCATTTATGGTCTGAAGCATCCTAACTTTCAAGAGGCTTTCAAGAGAATCCTATGCAGTCGTCGCAGACCGCTTGAGCGTGTCTCAAACTGATTACAAAGAATTCCGATTAAAGATAATACAGAGTGTTTGTCAAGGTCTCTTCTTATTTGGTACGTTGTTTAGTATTAAAATAGACCTAAATCATTAATCGATTGCTCTGAGCCTTTTTCCGTTTGTGATATTTGATACTCACAATTTACCCAACAAATTCTAAGAAATACCACTATTTTAGATCAATATTGTACGGGATGGAGCTGTACCTCCATAGGTATCTGGGGCAAATTAGGAAGATATTTTCCCCTATTTTTAAAATTCCTTCAACTTTTACCAACTTAGTGTATTACTCCTTTATGAAACAAATCATTAGTTCAACTAATTATTGTGTAAAATATTTGATAATCAATCTTTTTACTTATTTATTTATTATCTATTCACTCTTTTATATATTCATATATCTTCTGTTTATATTATTATATTCATTTACTTTTGTTTAATACTAAAAACGTATTTTAAGTAAAAGAATAAAATTGGCAGAATTGGCAAAATTGATTTATAACATGATTCTGTTAGACATACAAATTGTACAGTAATGATTTATTAGAATTATGGAACCAATCTGCTAGTAACAGGACATTTGTTTGTTCACAATGAACATATACTTACACAAATCTACAATACAATAGTTGCAGTCCGAAACTCTAAAATGAATATTAATCAAAATACAAGGCAAGGATTACAGATAATTATCATCATTTGTATCATTTTATGAGAAAAGATATTATAATAGTGTTGGATAATGCGAAGTTGATTTTTGGTTTCTTAAACATATACTTAGTTGAATTATCCAAAGAAAGCGCATCTAAAATGTTATTGTATAACAAATTCACGTTTTTAGCTTAAGCATTTTGTAAGAATTACCATGGAGTTTCGTTTTGAGGGAATTACATTCAGAGAATTAGCATTGCCTAATTGAATCGTGATCTATCAAAAACTTACCTGTTACATAAGCGGGTAGAGGCAAGAAAAAGGACACTAATGTAAAACATAAAAGAAGTGATCATTATGCAGCGTAACCAAGGTCACTTTTTTCCGTTTCTTGGTACATGGACTGGTACGTTATAACAAATCAAGGCAATATGTGCGATCTCAAGTGACCTTTGCCTTTGCGGTGCCCTTTTTCCCAGTTCAATTAGCTCATGGTTAGCGAATTTATTTAAAAAGTCGGATTGTGTATGACATTAATATCGAGAAATTATTAAAAAGTAACAATTTGCACATTGTTCTAAATGACACATATAATTATGGCATGTTGCATCAAGATATTCAGCTACATCGGTATTGATCAAGGAGAATATGATTGGGCGAGGAAACTTCCTTGTGGAACCCTAAAAATATTTACATCATTGATGCCTTTATACACGGTATATATTAGTATTTATTGTTGATTTTTACTGTAGACCATTTAAACTTGTGTGTTTTCTTTGGTGAGCTTTATGCAGTCGTAATCATACAATTTCAATATTCTGCATCGACTATTAGTTAATAGACAAACAGTCTATAATCAAATGATTGGGTAATTGAAGAGAAAATGATTGAATGAATGAATTAATACAGAAGTTATGATTAATAGATAACTCAATAAATACATTTTCAAAAATTAATAAACCAATGACAAAATAAATAAATAAACTAATAAATATCTTAAATTAAAATTCAGATGAATGAACAACTAATTCTATATAATTTAAATCAACTTGAATAGTGGCTTCAACATAATTTGCTGTTGTAATTCCTAGAAACTGTACTAAAGATTGGTTCAAAATCAAATTCTTTGAATGCGGAAAAAAGGGTTTAAAATCGATGTATAATTCTCCTACGCAATTTTAAACGGTTGGAGCGGGTTTTGGGGGGTTTTGTTCTCATTTTAAGGGTATATATTTGGTCATTTAGTGTAGTTTTTTTAGGATTGTGTTTTCTTTCTTTAGCAAATAAGGGACAAATTGAATTAATAATGAAATTCATTACCAATTGACTGTAAGTTACACAGTGAACAAGGTCTCGTGATTCTTTAGCGTCGTTCATATCTACTTGAGACTACTGGAAGTCGATGAGTTCCACAACAACATTTACAAAAAGCAATTATATCTTGTTTCATTTAAATCGGTAAGATATCTTACTTGGCAAAAATTGTGTTTACAAATTCTATCATTTTATACCTTGTGAGTATTATGTACCAATGAACAAATTTCAACTCATCCAATTTGTTTTTAAGCCCTCTGTGCGCAAGTTTTCATGCTAAGTATTTCAAGAAAAGAACTCTTCATATTTTTTACTATAGGACTGAACATTCAGTGGAAAAATACAGGATGTTTCAAAGGGGCAAAACGATTTTACAAATATCATGTATTCCTACCTGAATAAGGCAAAAATTTCCCAATTCAAGTAGATCTTTTTTTGTTGAATAAACGATGGTCTGATTAGAAGACATCAATATTTTCATCTGAATCGCGATTGAAATATTAAAGAAAACTGTCTTGCGGATGCAATCATAATTGCACAGCTTTACATGATGGTGGATTTCAATGGTTTCTGTAGTGGCATAGCGCGGGTCTAGTCTTTGTGGGGGCACTGATACTGTGTGTATCATATTTGGGGCGTGTGTGTGGTGTGTGTGTGTGTGTGTGTCGGGGGGACGACAATACTCGGTGGATGAAATGGACATTTTAAAAGCCATTAATTGGCGAGAGGAGTAGAAGTTGGTTGTAACTTCTTCTTTTTCCTTCCCTTTCCTTCCCATCTCTTGTTTATGCGCCCCTATGTAGGCTATGTGTATATTGTTTGCTAATGGCTCGGGGGAGGTTCAATGAAGCTCTTACTTTACATCTAATGAACAGGGCAAACGAAGTCTTTCTGGTCGCAGATTCATCCTACTATGATATTTTTTTTTATTCATGGCTATCATTCATGGAAAGTCATAAAACTGCACAGTTGGCAACAACTGGTCATTCAGAATCTATTATCTTCAATAAGTCTATAGCTTTTCGCGCATAACGAGTTTTTTTTACAATTTTCATGATTATAAATGTGGCAAAATGAATCGAGATAATATAAATGCTGACTTGATACTATGCAATGCCCACTTTTTGTATCGGCTACTCGTCACGTACAATTTTGCGATTCCCATCAATGTCCGAATGACATCAACTGCGCTATTTATCATTGCAAGACGCCTTCAATATCGTGGACACTTACAAAATAACACCATCAGTCATCTAGCTAATGAGAAGTTTTAGAGAGCAAAATAGTTTAAAACAGAATGACACATTAAATTGATAACGAAAAAAATCCCAAAAGTCTAATTTCAATTCGCCAACGATGGAAGCAAGTCCACAATCTCCTGTAGAAACACCAACTATAGCTTTCCATCATCGAGCTATGATTGCATCAGTCCTAGCGGGTTTAGCGATTTTTGGTCTGTTTGGAAATACTCTTGTTATCGTCTCCGTCATCACCACGAAGAATCTTCGTACGGTCACCAACATCTTGGTGGTCAATCTCGCTGTCGCTGACATTTTGACGTGTTGCAGCATTCCGTTTCAGATCGCCGGTCTCTTAAGTCAAACGGAAAGATACCCGATTTCCGAGATCATCTGTATTATTGTGGCCGGAGTTGGATACACCGGCGTATGCTGTAGTGTATCTAATTTAGTCGCTATCGGTTTCGTCCGCTGGTACGTCATTACCAGATCTATTCGTGGTCGTCAAGGTCTCAATACTCCGAAGAATATTGCGAAAGTCGTACTGATCATCTGGATGGAGTCAATTGCACTCATGATCATACCTCCTGTGCTAGGAGTCGGGACTCTCGGTTATTCCAGATACTACGGCTTATGCGCTTTGTCCGATACAAACCCACTGACCTTCGTGTATGTCATGTTTCAGGGCTCTGTCATCGTTACTGCCCTGTTACTCACCTTTACGTTTTACGGGCTGATTTTGCGCCACGTTTTGCAACACAATAAGCAGTTCCGAGACAAGTTTGCAGATGATAACGCTACCGGTTCAAGTTCAGCAGAGGCACAAAAGAAAAAGGGTTCTTCATCTACATCTCAAGATTCTCGTCCACCCATGATCAAAGCCATCAACCAAAAGGAGATCGAGATCACAAAGAATGTTTTCATTGTTGTCTGCCTCTTCATAATTTGCTTTGTAGCGCAAGGCGTGAACTTAGTAATCCCCGGGCCATTAAGTTTGTCCACCCTTTATGGCTACATGATCATGATCGCGAACAGCGTGGTCAATCCGATCATTTGTGGTCTGAAGCATCCGAACTTTCAAGAGGCTTTCAAGAGAATCCTTTGCCGTCGTCGCAGACCGCTTGAGCGTGTCTCAAACTTATACAAGGAATTCCTATTAAAGGTAATTCACCCTGCTGGTCGATCTTTTTTAATGTCTTAACGTTTCCTTTTTGTGCATCATGTTAACATGACCACATCAATCAGTTTTCCCCAGTTAGCTGTAGAATCTACATGTATTTAGAGATATCCTTTAACAAATGTTAAATCTGCGATGCATGGCCCTACGTGTTATCAGTGACTGTGGTACGTCGTTATATTGAAGCCCTAAACAAATTCGCTTCAAAATGATCATAAGTGCCTCAAAAAAGTAAAAGAATCTTTGAGTGACCGGTTTTACCATACTCAATTTCCCCCAAGAGACTGTAGTGTTATAAAAAACGATTTCCAATCTTAAATGTCTTGATAATTAGACAGGCGATCGGCTTGTAAACTTAATGGGATTCCTGACTTAAATGATTATAATTATGATTGCAGTATGAAGCCAGGATTTTGATTCAGACTCTGAGGCAACGTTTCCGAGTCACTTTAAAGGCCCACTGCACTACTTGTAGCTACTTGCGCCCTCTATATAACAAACAATGCCTAATCGGTTACCATTGGTCCCCCATGATCCTTTTTTTCTTATGTTATTTGAGAGCTGAGTTGATGAGATAACCACCTGTCCAGTGACCTTGCAGCGTGGTCTAATCCCTCCTTAATGCTACGTTTACACTATGTTCCCGGCGGCCACGGCAGCCCCGTTTGCCCGAAACGTAGTGCGCCGTGGGATTTAAACCAATTCGTCCTTGTTTTCACGAAGTGACGGTAGTGAGGAAAATCGTAACGCAAAGTGAATGCAATTTTTTTTCACTACCGTCACTTCGTGAAAACAGCGACGAATTTTATCTCTGGATTCAAGTTTTGTTACGTCTTGCCAAGTTTTCTCACGGTCTACCACGGTATCCGTGACGGGCCGTGGGGGGAAGGGGATGCTGAGTCCCGGAGGCTCCAAGGCGCACGACAGTTCGGCCCGCGTTCTACCACGGATGCCAGAACGTTCCCTCCCGGCCCGTCACGTTCTGATGGGGTCCCTCACGTTTCCCACGTTCTGATCAAGGTCTGACACGTTTTTCACGTTCTGTCAAGGCTTTGTACGGATGAAACGTGGACGCAGGGCAGCTTTGGAGCACGTTTGTGACGGCGGTATAAAAAGAAGGTCTCCCAAGCAATAGCAATCATGGTATTCTGAGACCTCGCGTTGTGTCAGACCGTAGTAGAACGCAACGCACCGTAGCGTGCCGGGCGCTTAAACCGTCCCACTACGGACCACCCCCAAGTTTTGTTACGGCCTATTACGGACTGTCACGTTTTGTTACGTTCACCCCGGTTTATTACGGCCTACTAGGTTTCTCATCCGCACCGTGACTGCCGTGGCATATTTTTTGACAGTTTAAAAATCTGACACGGTATCCACGGCAATCACGGCCTGTCACGTTTGCCCATACGGTCCCCCGCGTTGTGTCACGTCAATCCCGTTTCGTCCACGGTGGCCTGAAACGTGGTTGCCGTGGCCGCCGGGAACATAGTGTAAACGTAGCATTACACTATTATCTCTCACGCACAAATCCCTTTTTATTTTCTTCAAGTGAGCAACATTCCGTTATGGTTGATGACTTGGTGTACACAACACCGTAGAACCAATGGAACATTATACTAAAAAAGGGACCTTCCATAGGCGTTTTAAAAAAGGTTGGGCAGTAGCGCTCTTAAAGAATAATCTTTGGGGTTGCTTGGGATGTTTAGGAGCTTAGGGGTTTAACGCTCGTTTTCTACATGTACCTCGCAAAAATGTTGAGGACTTGAGGAATATTTTTTGAGAGGGGGTTGATCCCTCCCTGTAAAACCCCCGTTACAGTTCTGATGTTCACTGATCTCTAGGCCTAAACCTCCCTGAGCCTAAACAGTCTGGATCATTCAAAAAGGGGTTAAGAATTATTCCTCCAGATTTAGTCATCTTAATTACATTGAGAAAGGGTTGAATACGGATTCATTAGCCGTGGACTATAAGCATCCCAACTTTCAAGAGGCTTTCAAGAGAATCCTATGCCGTCGTCACAGACCGCTCGAGCGTGTCTCAAACTGATTACAAAGAATTCCGATTAAAGGTAATACAGAGTGTTTGTCAAGGTCTGTTCTTATTTGGTACGTTGTTTAGTATTGAAATAGGCCTAAATCATTAATCGATTGCTGAGAGGCATTTTCCATTCGTGATATACTCACAATTAACAAAAATCTTCCAAGAAATACCACTATTTTAGATCAAACTTGTACAGGATGGAGTTGTACCTTTGGGGAGCTTCATGCAATTGTAATCATACACTTTTGATTTGTTTTCAATCGATTATTACATGAAATATATTGGTTTTTCTTTTGTTAAAATAGGTACGATCTAATAAGAAATAGGCAAACGGGCTTTAAATAAATGATTGGGTAATTGAAGAAAAAAGGATTGGATGAATGAATTAATACAGAAATTCATGATGAATAGATAACTCAATAAATTACATTCCAAAAATGAACAAAAACCAATGCGTGAAAAAGAAAGAAAAAAGTATCATACAAGTTTTCATCTGCATTAATGTTACAACTAATTCTGTAGTATTTAAAATAAGGAGAACAATGGCGTCCAAGTAATGTTATATTGCGCAGAAACTTTACTAGTAATTTGTTTAAAATAGAATGCTGCGAATGCGGAAAATGGGTTTAAAAGAAAAGGGCCAACATTCTTACATAATTTTATAAGGTTGGAACGAGTGTTCTGGGTTTTTTTTTCTCTTCTTGTCCATTTAAAGAGTTGAATTTTTTTAAGGGTATCTAGTCGTTCAGTGTAGTTGTTTTGAAGATCGTATTTTCTTTCTTTAGCAAAGAAGGCACTAAGTGAATAAACCTTGCAATTCATCACCAATGGATTGTATGTCACATAGTGAATAAGGTTTCATGTTTCGTTCACGAGGTTCAGATCTACCTAAGACTACTGGTAGTCGATGAATTCCTCAACAAAATGTATAAAGAGAAAGTCGATCTTTTTTTATTGAAATCGGTAAGGTAACTTAGTTGGCAAAGGATGTTTTTGAATATTCTTTAATTCATACATTCTGGGTATTTGTGCCGAAGAAAAATGTTCAACTCATAAAATAGGTTTGTAAAGCCCTCGGTGCGCACGTTTTCATGTTAAAGGAAATCTAAACCCAAAGAATAAGTGTAGGTATTCTGAAAAATGAGATGTATTCCTGCCATTTGATTTACAATATTCCTTACGAAAATGTACAAGATATATATAAATGAATATATTCCTGGCATGATGTGATGCCTTTCAGCATGATATAGGCGCAGCCATTTTCTTAAAATGTGACGTACCTGTTGAAGTTGTACATGTATCATGCAACATGCACCAAGCTTTAGTTTGAAAGAATTTTTAAATCAATAACGAAACCTTTACTTTTCAATAAAAAAAAATAATAACTGAGATCATAGAAATTATATTA
This sequence comes from Strongylocentrotus droebachiensis, assembly GCA_035222895.1. Lineage (NCBI taxonomy): Eukaryota > Metazoa > Echinodermata > Echinoidea > Camarodonta > Strongylocentrotidae > Strongylocentrotus > Strongylocentrotus droebachiensis. Next base: position 681,562 of record JAVYIG010000046.1, on the reverse strand, counting down.
GGTGAAACATAAATAATAGGGGCACAATTGTAACAAAATTCATTTATAAATACTACACTGTAGCAGTTGACAAATCTATTTCATTTAATTGAAACGTTCACCCCAGAAGTGCACTAACTTATTTATGTCATTTGCGTTCTGGTAATTATAGTACAACGGATAATAGCAGGTGAATGAAATGCTTCACCACCACACACGTCTGGGAAAGAAGCATCCATAAATTTGGTACATTTACTTGATATACGACTTCGCATAGTACGTCACATTATCAAGAAAATGGCGATGCCCATGTCGTGCTGAGAAACAGTACTTTATTTCTGCTTTGTATCTCTCTCATACCCTTTGGTGGGGAATCCTGTAGATTTATGGATAATAATATAATAAATCTCTCAGAATAAGTAAAGTTATATCTTGGGGGTCGGTTTTCTCTGTTTCAGTACAATGACTTTGAAGAATGTTACTATAGAATTGAACATTCAGTTGAAAGAGAAAGTATGTTTGAAAGGGAAAAACGATTTTAGAAATATAATATATTCCTACCTGAATCAGGCATAATTTCCCAATCCAAGCAAATCATCTTTTATTGAATACACGATGGTTTGATTCGAAGCCATAAATATTTTGATCTGAATCGCGATTGAACAAAGAAAAATGTCTTGCGGATGTATTCACAATGGCACAGCTTTACATGATGCTTGATTTCACTGGTTTCTGTAGTGGCATAGCGCGGGTCTAGACATTGTGGGGTCACTGGCATTGTATTTTACTGGGGCTTGAGTGTGTGTATTTGTGTGTGTGTACGGGTGTTAGCGCGTGTGTGTGTGTGCGCGCGCGCGCGTGCGTGTGTATATATATGTGTGGTGTCGGGGGGGGGGGGGCGACACCGGTCATACTCGGTGGATGAGATGCACATTTTAAGAGCCATTGATTGGCGAGAGGGAGTAGGAGGGGGTCGTAACATCTTCTCTTCCCTTCCCTTTCCTTTGCCCCTCTTGTTTCTGCGCCCCTACTGTGTATATTGTTTGCAAATGGCTCGGTGGAGATTCCTTGAAGCTCTAACTTTACATGCAATGAACCCGACACACAATATATTTCCGGTCGCAGATTCATCCTACTGTGTTATCATTGAATCATGGCTACCAATCTTGAAAAGTCATAAATCGATCAGTTGATAACAACTGATCTAAATTTAATTGAAAGGTAGAATGACATTCAGAATCTATCATCTTCAAAAAGTCAAAGAGTTTTAAAAAGTTCATGATAATCAATGTGGTAAAAAGAATAGAGATAATATAAATGCTGACTTGATCAACTGCATTTCCCAGTTGTTGTATCTGCTACTTATCACGTACATTTTCTGCGATTTCCATCGATGTCCGAATGGCATACATGTACACTACACTATATATCACTAAAAGACGCCTTCAATATTTTGGACAACTCCAAGATAACACCATCAGCCATCAAGCTAATGAGAAGTTTTAAACTGCAAACTCCTGTAGAAGCGCCAACTATAGCTTTCCATCATCGAGTAATCGTTGCATCGGTCTTAGCGGGTTTAGCAATTATCGGCCTCTTTGGCAATACTCTTGTTATCGTCTCCGTCATCACCACAAAGAAGCTTCGCACGGTCACCAATATTTTGGTGGTCAATCTCGTTTTCGCTGACAATTTGGCGTGTTCCTTCTTACCATTCCAGATCGCCGGTCTCCTAAGTCAAACGGGAAGGTACCCGATTTCCGAGATCGTCTGTGCAATTGTAGCTGGAGTTACGTCCACCAGCGTATGCTGTAGTGTATCTAATTTAGTCGCTATCGGTTTCGTCCGCTGGTACGTCATCACCAGATCTATTCGTGGTCATCAAGGTCTCAATACTCCGAGGAATATTGCGAAAGTCGTGCTGATCATCTGGATGGAGTCAATTGCACTCATGATCATACCTCCTGTGCTAGGAGTCGGGACTCTCGGTTATCACAGATACTACGGCTTATGCACTTTGTCCGATACAAACCCATTGGACTCCGTTTTTGAAATATTTCAGGGCTCTGTCATCATTACTGCCCTGGTACTCACCCTAACGTTTTACGGACTGATTTTGCGCCACGTTTTGCAACACAATAAGCAGTTCAGAGACAAGTTTGCAGATGAAAAAGCTACAAGTACGCTGTTGATGAAGATACCGGTTCAAACTCAAACGAGGCACATCCGAAAAGGGCTTCTTCGTCCGTTTCTGTAGGTTAACGTCCACCCATGATCAAGGCCATCAACCAAAAGGAAATTGAGATCACCAAGAATCTCTTCATGGTCGTCTGTGTGTTCATGCTCTGTTTCCTACCCACCCTTGTGAAATACGTCATACCCGGTTCCAGTGTATCCACACTGTATACTACGATGATCATCGTGGCAAACAGCGTTGTCAATCCGATAATCTATGGACTGAAGAATCCTAACTTTCAAGAAGCCTTCAAGAGAATCCTTTGCTGCCGGCGCGAATAAAAAAAAAATAGAATGTCTCCACCTGAGCTGACGCAAACATAACATTAACGACTACTCACAAATCACCGTGTCGACGCTGAAGCATAGTAGAATACCTCTGAGGTTTCACCGATAAGTGACATAAAGATCATAATGCTGTTGCTTGTTGTATTTTGTTGATGGGTATCTTTGACACCCAACTGTCTGAGGGGTGATCTCCTGGTAGCTTTTTCTGTAGGTACACTAACATGTTGGGCCCGCAGCCCATAAGACAAAAAGTGTTGGTGGCGTTGACACCTTGACAAATTATCAGAAGGTTCACCCGACCGCCAACAAACGGAACACCGATATCTGGGGCTCCGGGGCCTTAGTCTGACAACCTTTTTAATAATAAAAAATATTGATAATATTGGATATTTATACAGCGCACATATCCATCATGCAAGGTGCTTAAGGCAAGAATACCGTTTTAGTGCTCGCAGCATTCAAGGAATTCCTTCCTGCCGGTATGATGATGATGATGAACAGCATTTGTATAGCGCCATTTATCTGCAAAAGCATTCAAAGGCGCCTGGCTCCCTCAATATGTCACATATTATTCGCAATGTTGCCGGAAAAGATAGGTTTTGAGTTCAGATTTAAAGGTATCAATGTTGTTACAATTTCGAAGTTGGACAGGTAGAGAGTTCCAAAGATGCGGAGCAGATGAAGAGAAGGCTCTATCCCCGTATGTTTTTAGACGGGTACTGGGCACTTGAAGAACGAGTCCCGCACAGCGTAGTCCTGGTCGTAGCTGACGTACACTGATGAGAGCAGATACATAGCCAGGGGACAAGTTATGTAGAGCCTTAAATGCAAGCAGCAAGATCTTATACTGCACTCTGCAGTGCACTGGCAGCCAATGAAGCTCATGGAGTGTAGGCGAGATGTGGTCAAACTTCCTGATTCCCATGAGAAGGCGAGCAGCAGCATTCTGGACCGCCTGGAGACGTTTGATGGCTGATGATGGTAAGCCGACAAGGAGAGAGTTGCAGAAATCAAGCCTTGAGGTTATTAGAGCATGGATGAGGTTTTCCGCGGCACTTCTGGTGAGACAGCGTCTGATCTCTGCAATCCTGCGGAGATGGTAGAATGCAGACTGACAGACACGCGAAATGTGATCCTTCATGCTCATAGTTCTGTCGAAGACTACTCCAAGATTTCTAGCCTTGTTGTTGGGAGATACAGCTTCCTCACCGACGAGAATAGGAGTACCAGTGATCTTATTTCCCATGTGTGGTGAAGACAAAAGGAGATACTCGGTTTTCTTTTCATTTAGCTTCAAGAAGTTGCGTCTCATCCAACATCGAATCTCTTCGATGGCAGCACTGATGGCTGCAGCTGCACGTCCCTCAGCGCCTCCAACTTTTGGATCAAAAGTTAGGTAGAGCTGGGTGTCGTCTGCATAGAAATGTGCGCTAAGACCATGTCGCTGTATGATAGAGCCAAGAGGGGTGATGTAGAGTGTGAAGAGCAAGGGACCGAGGACAGAGCCTTGCGGAACTCCGTAGCTAAGGGTGGTCTCAGGTGATAGATTGCCATTGATGACCACAGCTTGTCTTCTGTCGTTGAGGTAAGACTCAAACCATTGGAGTGCAGTTGCTTCAATTCCAAAATCTTCTCTAAGTCTCTCAAGCAGAACAGCATGATCGATGGTATCAAATGCAGCTGACAGGTCAAGCAGAACTAGGGCAGCTGCTTTTCTGCAATCAATTGATGTTAGGATGTCATCCGAGACCTTCAGTAGTGCCGTCTCCACACTGTGATTCTTTCTGTATGCAGACTGTAGGCACTCATGTAGATCATTGCCCTGCAGATAAGCTGTCAAGTACCCGTTTAACACCTGGGTGAAGTGTGGCAAATGTAGATTAAAGTCTCGACAAAGGAAATTAGTGCCGCGGCGAACCCTGTGGTCGTCATTGCGACGACGCCGCCACTAGTCCAAGACACATCTACCGTTTGTGTGTTTCCATCTCCTGGGCTGTCGTTCTACTGGGCTAGCTGTCTCAAAACGATCGAAAAAGGCATACGAATTAATTCATGGCGGCTAGAAGTTGATGGTGGCCATTGTAATAAAGCATATACAAGCTTTTTTATGATCGACTTCATTTTCGTGGACAGCTGAGGGTAAACGGTTAGAAATGGAATGAAAGGTCTCAAGGACGAAATGGTGTTTTAATCTCCTGGTACTCTATATATTAATATATATTTTCCTCCACCAACCGCTGGTTGGTGGAGGATATACATGAGGGGTGCCCTTGTCTCTGTCACTGTTGTTGAGCTTTGCTTGCCCAGTTACGATACATTTGCTCATCCTTTTAACCTAAAGTGTGTCCCATGAAGTTTTTAGAACTAACCGTCAGTCCTTTAAGATCATCTAGTCATTACGATATTATGAAATGGATTTTAAGATACCAAACTTCATTTAGAGAATATTTGCCTATTAGGCCGTTGTACACGAATGTATTTTGCCTGACGGAGGACGCACTGTCATTATTGGCTAATTGTCTTTAATAGCCGGGTTCAATTAGCGCAGGTTATAACGTAATCGAAATGACGCCTTGTTTGCAACGGTCATCTGCCACTGGGTACTGTCTGACCCAACTGGACCCAACTAAGTTAAGGATGATGCTGATTGTTCGGTCAAGGTTTCGAAAATGAATGAACCAAGACAAATTAGATCATGGCATAATTATTATATGTGATGGTATAGAGTTTTGAGTAGGAATTGAGGTAAATAATACATTAATAAACATCTTTAGAACGAATTAAGAAATCTGCATTATGACGGTTATTTTTTTTTTTTTATTGTAGGTCTATATTTTGATTTGGCCTTACTACGTATTATCGTCTTGCCCTTGGTTCTCAGACTGGTACAGAATTGTTGTGCATTATCATATGAAGACTTGAATCTTTCTCGTCGGGAATCTGGATTTAGGCGAGGGCGAACAATTATTCGAATTTAGGGATGGGGAAGTACAGAGAGATGAAAAAGAGAAAAGAGAGAATTGAAATTGAAAGAGAATAATATCCTGCTCATTATAACAGAAGCGTCGCAAGATGGGATGTTTGGGTTAAGAAATCGAAATCTATAAAGGTCCTATCTCACTGAGCGGCGAATGCTTGCGAACGTAGCGAATTTGGGGTTTCGCCAGAGTTTGTAAAATGTTGTAAAAGGTTGCAAGAAAGATCGCAAACAGTTTTCTTTGTTGTAAACAGTTTTTCTTGTCGCAAAGAAATTTTGAACATGTTCAAAATTTCTTTGCGAATTTATTTTTCCGCAAACGTTTGCAAACAGTTGTAAGCGTTTGCAAAACAGTTGCAAGCCTTTGCAAACGGTTGTTAAACGGTTTTGCTCTTTGTTTTCGTCAGTTCTCTGTGTTTCGCCAAAGCTAGCGACCACGTTACCATATGGTTCCTTTATAAAATCGACCCATTGAGTACCAGTAGTTAGCAAAAGGTCTTAAACGTTCACAAATAGTGGCAAAGGATTGGCAAATAGTTGCTAATCTTCGCAAAAACTGTCGCTAACATTTGCTTACAGTCGCTAATAGTCGCCAACTGCCTTTCGCAAACACTTTCGGAGACATTCGCTCAAATGTTGCTAATTGTCGCTAAACGTCACTTAATGTCGCTGATTTTCGCCAACATTCGTCAGAAAAGTTGGCGAATCTAAATGAAAAAAATAAAAATAAAAAAAATGTGGTGTTGTGGGAGGGTGTTAAAATTCCCCTCAAGTTTTCTGTAGGAAAATTGTATTATGATTGGCCATCATCAAATTGTAATAATTGCCTACCGTTCCTTTCTTCCCACTTTTTTTTTCTCTTGTTGGTCGAAAACTATGAAAATCTGTATATAGATAATTTTTCAAACACCACCCACTCCAAACGGTTTAGCGACTTTCCATTTGCATACTTTGCAAAATATTAAGAGCAGCACTCTAAAAGGGTTACTAAATCGCACTTTTAAGAAAAAGAATGACATTATGCATAAATATTTAATTTTCTGTCCTTTCGTTTCTAATGTATAATGGAAAGTTTCAGAATATTTTTACACGTTTACTGGGTACATTTCAAACAATGGCAAAAATTACATTAAAAAAAATATGTTACATGGTTAACCTGATATCCTAATATCTATGGTCGACGACCATTTTTTAAACAACTTGGCAAACAACAAAAAATTAAGGGAAAACACGAAATTGCTTAATATACAGGTATTCTTATCAAAATAAATGCAGTGCATAAATAGAGCTTTTTATGTATAACTATCACGAATTTCGAGTGTATGTATAAACAACTTTTCTTTTTTATGAGATGAATTTGCTTTGAAATAATTCGAAACCCATAGATATATATTTTACTTAGTTATTATATAGTTATTGATTGCATACATATCATTTGTAAATGTATGTGATTATGTTTCTTTTGTGTCGATGAATATTACAACAATCAACATTAAAGTATTTATTACATATATATATTATGGCGACTTCAAATCTGTACTAAAAAACGCACCTCTTTGGCCTTAAAGCTTAAAGTAGACATTCATTGATTTTAAAAACTAACTTTATTTTCATTATTGCAAAGTTGAAACTTTGATTCGAAAAGGTTATCAAAATTCAATGCTTGGAAACATTCGAAGTGCTGATTATTATAAATTACAAAACGCTTAAATACAGCCCCGGCATAGCACCTGAAGAGCTCTCCGAACGCTGCTGAGATGTGTGAGATCACAGTATGGACATGACTTGCACAAGCAGACGATGTCCCATGACATCTCACACATTTTCAGTGCCTGTGTGTTCATCTTCTCTTGAGTTCTTTCTCTTACTTCACTACCGTCAGGCTAAATTTATAATCTATTGCCTCACTCTAAACCCCGTGCATGGTTTTATTTTGATGACAAATGCAGCGATACAAAAATATAGGAATCTGTCGCTTGTAAACAAAATAAGACGCCATTGTGTATATTCAGCTACACACACCGGGGTATGTTCGGCGTTTCAAAAGGGAACAAATGCCGTCCTTAATGTCATTCCGGGGATTTTTCAATTTGAAAGTCTGGTTTCTTTGATTGTTAATTAATCCCTATCCTGTGTATTTACAAGCAAAATATTTTAGTTATCAGAATCGGATCATATCCCCTTTTTTTAATGGTTTGACATGCCATTACATTTATATACACTAAACTCATTATAATTTGAGAAATAATAGCGTTGCAATTATGTTCATTCTCAATGGGATGTCGTCTGCTTGGGTAGTGTTGGTCCATATAGTGACGTCATTAAAACATCGTTATTTTTCCGGCGAATCTCTCGTATATCCCAGCTGCTATGGAGGTGGTTATATTTGTATTTTTATAAATCACCCGATATGTAGTTGACCTAAAACTTGTCCGATGGCAATCTGTTAGCTTACCAGTTTATATTGATACATTAGTTGACATATTTGTGATCTTCTTTGAATTTCACCTTTAAACTTTATTTCATCCTTACTTACGTTATTTGTTTTGACCATTAGAGTTATCTTTTTACTATGTTAGTTACTATGTTAAGTTAGTCATTTTAGTAGTTATAAGATATGTATACTTCTCTTCGTTGATTTCTTTGTGTGATTATATTTCTCTTGTCATTCATGCTTGTACAGCGCATAGAGAAACTTCATTTATTATGCGCTCTATAAATGGTTATTATTATTATTATATCACTTGGGTATTCTAGTTGCTGTTCAGCTCATTAATTCAACATTTGTAAATATAGATAGGGTATTTTTTTAGAGAGTATCCTATGGCTGAAAAGGTTTCAAGTGACAATCAACATTTTGTTATATGCACGAGCATGCATTGTAACAAAAACCTTTTTTGGGGGAGGGGCACGGTTAAACACTTACACAAAATTAATTAGACTGCGCATCCGTTGTTAGCATTATCTTAGCTGCAGTATCTGACGAAAAGGCAGCCTAAATTTTATTAAGAAAGCCTTCCTCCAAAGGATCGCTAATATCTTATATTTTACTTAACAAACATTGAATGCATTTCGTTATTCAATGTATCATATATTCACCTCCAAAGTTCTGAATGTATTGGTTCACATATTTTGTAATATAGAACGCAAAGGCATGCAATATTTGTATAATATACAATATGTTTATTAGAGTGATTGTGATAAAGTCTGTCAAAATGTATTATGCACTGGTTAAATTCAGTATGCTGCAATGTAACACACTTTCAATAAATGGTATTTTGATCACTATGAAGAAGATCGAGTTTGATCCTTATTTTGTTCATTGTATGTCATTCATGTTCAATCTTTAATTATCATTCAACATATGACAATAAGTATAGTAACAAAAATTTATTGCAAAGGCATGAACAGAGCATTTACATTTATTACAATAATTGATAGTATGACCATTTGCTCATCGTAACATCCAGGTTTCAGGATCACACAGAATTCGCTCAATATCAATGATATAAGCAGAACAAGCATTCAAAAACCTGGGCAGAAGTGTGAATCTGACATATTTGGGAAAAGATCAATGCTTCATCTTACTAATATACATTTGTTTCACTTATTATAATTATTAAATGGAAATTCACAACGTTTCACACCAGAATATAACATACTAGACATTTCAAATGGTTCCCAAGATATTTGATTTTGCAGTTTCTTTTTACAGACTCTAACTGAGAGTATAATTTGTTAGCATGATCTAATTGTCTGACAATGGATGGAAACCTTGATGAATTCTCCCTATCTCATATATATAGCCGATGTTAATTAATATTAGCTCCTGATACTGATAATTGAAACAAATTGAATTTATTCACCACTTTCATTAAAAAAATGCAAAACCACTTTCATAACCACGTATCAAAGATGAAGACGCTGGGACAACTTCTGTGGAGTGTTTCACAAAGACTAAGATCGACTTAAGTTGGACTTGAACTATGGCAGGCTACTCATGACACCGTTTACTATCACCATGTACAAATCACGGTAAAAAATGTAGATTCTGTAGATTAGTGACGTCCCTTGTGAGACCGATGGTGAGAGCAACGAGTGGCATGAATGGCCTGCCATAGTTCAAGTCCAACTTAAGTTTATCTTAGTCTTTGTGAAACATCCCCCCTGGTCTACCTTCATCACTTGTACTCCTTTCCTTCGTAATTATTTTGCTGAGTTTTGACATTCAATTTTTGTCACAGATTGTCCTCATGACCAACTTCAAGAATGTCCATCTACCATAAGGAAGACTTTCTTTTTGATAGGATGAATGCCTCTTTTAAAATATTTTCAATGGCCACCAATATCAAAGGTGTGCATGGAGGATTAAAATCATAAGAACCCTCCCTGCAACTCAGCTCATTTCCATTTGAAAAAAATAGAGCATCACAATAAATTATTGGTGGAATTCAGAGAGCTATATGCATTATGGAGAATTACCAAGAGTACATCACCGTTCACTAACAAATTCATCAAATTTTGTTTTTGTCACTATGACCAGAATGTCCTGCTGTAAGTCTCACACGATGCGATTCCTGATAGTTCCGATCTTATCAATTTCACATTCAACGACATCACCACGTTGTGAATAAAAGAGAAGAGGAATAATGATAAGAATTTCACATATTCTGATTTATCCACCTGTAATTTGTCTTCTTATAATGTGTTTAAAAAGAATTGCAATTACCAAGTTCCCTTTTCTTTCTTTGAAACATCTTAATACTCTTACTAATTTCCATACTGGTACATATTATTCAAATTTCTCTGTTTTTGTACTCAGACAAAATCTACAATTTAATTAAACAGACAGGCAACCAAAAATGAAATCAGCAATACCAGCTTTTTTAAGAATAACAGATAATAGACATAAATGGAGTACCATGACCTGTCCTGGCACTTGATGACAAGATAGGGGATTCCACACTGGTTTTTTAAGGGGGCATGGGCTGTTCATGCCTCTAAATCTGCCCCCCTCCCCTCCCCCCCATAAGTTCAGCTATTTAAATTCATTTCATCTGTATCATTGTCTCATCAGATTCAACTATTATAATCATCACTTTCATTACTGTCGTATTTGTAATCAAATTAAAATGGTTCAGGGACAGAAATTTTCCGTTTCCTTCTTCAGAATGTCCTACATACAAATCAAAGAATATTGTCCACACTCATCAAGATTTAAGTTTTTCTGTCCATATGTAATGCACAGATTTGTTTCCATTGGTGTAACATGCAAATTTTAAATTTCAAACAAAATATGGTATTGTGTCGGCTCCTATCCTGAAGGGCATTAACACTGCGTTGCAGTGCGACAACTGCAAAAATTAATGTCCAAAACTTAGACACCAACCGTGGTTACCAGTGCCATTGATCAGGAGAGTTTGGCCAATCCTGTTCGAGTTGGACAAGTACAAAACATAAGAATATAAGCCATGTTGTGACTAACTGAAACAAAGTTGGCCTTTGTATACATCGCTCTTGTGGTATCCAGAGCCACATACACAGAGTTTGGCCAACCCGGTTCAAGTTGGTCACAATATGGTGACTACTGCTCCAACTGAAACAAAGTTGGCCAAACCCTTTGTATACATCGCTCTTGTGGTATCCAGAGCCACATACACAGAGTTTGGCCAACCCGGTTCAAGTTGGTCACAATATGGTGACTACTGCTTTGCTGGGCAAGCAGAAAACAAAAGAATATACGCCATGTTGTGACCCAGTGAAACCAAGTTGGCCAAACTCTCCTAATCAATGGCACCGGTGGTAACCAGAGCCATCTATACACAGAGTTTGGCCAACTTGGTTTCACTGGGTCACAACATGGCTTATATTCTTTTGTTTTGTGCTTGCCCAACAAAGCAGTAGTCGCCATATTGTGTCCAACTTGAACCTGGTTGGCCAAACTCTCTTTATCAATGGCTCTGGTAGTAACCACAGTACAGCGCCCTCTGCAAGCTTCACTATAAAATGCCATGTGGCTGATTCTAAGGTACCGTTAGATAGACAGGGTCTGGCTTCTTGAAGACACCCACACCTGGGGGCGTTACCGTTAAGATGATGTCGCCAGGAGTCAATGTTATAAATCTGAAGGGGGGGAATGAATGAAGTGAGCAGGTGACATAAAGAATGTGGTAGAAGGATGAGACCATCTCTCTTGAATCTTGAATCTTGATTTTTTTAAAAACAATCTTTATAACCTCATTCACATGTGCCTCGTTAAATCGCTATAATTTACAACAGGGGTGTTTTGAAAAACATTTGTTTCCCACTTTCAGATCTTCTGCCACATAGATAAGTGAGAACACACATATGAGTGATTATACATAGGGCCTTTGCTGCACACAGCTATTTTTTCTTTCTAATTTGCCATTCATGACTTACCCAAATAACCACGACAGTTTACCTTCAAGGTCTACTTAATTTTTATTTTTATGCCTTATGGCTCATTGTCATTATGCCATTGTGCATAATGACAATGAGCCATAAGGCATAAAAATAAAATTTAAGTAGACATTTTGCTATATTTTCAGTTAAAGTAATCATAAATAATCATATTACTAGATGGAACTTTGACTGCGCGCAGTCAAAATGATGCCTCATTAAAAAAATACACTAATACAATATTTTTCCTATGACACCCTGTGAAATATACTATCAGACTTGCAGTTCCGGGTAATTATTTTTTCGGTCTGTTGTCGGTCGCGTGTTGGTGTTATTAATATAATTTCATGTACGTGAAATATACTTTCTTCTGACTTACTGTGTAATTGTATGAGGGAAGCCGTCTTAAAGACCAATTGCTCTGTGTTACTCTCTTGCATGGTCTCTCCATTGACTCTACATCTCAGTCCTAGCTTGTGAGGATCTGTAAAGAGAGAGAAGGAGAGACAGATAGAAAACAAGTAGATCTAGGGCCATTTCATGAGGTTGAGGCGAAAATAGGGAATATAGTAAGCAAATAACTACCGTTGGTGAAGGTGATGGGACAAACTATCACTTCCGAGGCGATTTGGATGTAGCTATCTTTCCGAAGCGAAGCTGAGGAAAGATAGCGTATACATTTTGATCGACGAGGAAGTGATAGTTTGCCATCGCCTGAAACCAAAAGGTGATTATTTGCTTTATATTCCACATCTAAAACAATTTAACTACAAAAAGAAAAGGACGTGTATGCATCTACATGAAAGACACCAGGCCCAAATTCACACCAAAAAAGTTAAAAGTTTAACCCAACCCCTTGAGGGTACGGTGCGCGCATGTGTTTGCTTTAATTGCGCTCATTGGTAATGCGCGCTTAATTACGCCTGTTTTAGTGCGCTTTTGGATAATCTTCAGTGAAAGTGCGTTGCCCTGTGTAGATAGTACCTCTATCTTCAGTGAAAGTGCGTTGCACTGTGTAGATAGTAGAACTATCTACACAGTGTAACGAACTTTTTGCTTCTCCCATAAATAATGGGCGAACTATCTTTCATCACGTGATTTACTTTTGACCAATCGTAGAGCAAGATTCTTAGCATGTGGAATATAATACGAGTTAATCTAACCCCTTAGCAGTTCAGTTTTGCCTTGTAGTGATAATTTACAGTATATTTGGAGCCAGAATGCCATAAATTACACAAAAGACATGCACAGAAAGACAACAATATCACACAAATATGTGAGTCCACTTTTAATGTTCTAGTGTACATTATGGCATTCATAGATAACGATTCAAATTAAAGGTAAAGACCAGTTATGGTCATGCGATTGAATTGTGAAAGAAACGTTGTGGAATCGATCAGAAAAGGTTGATCATCTAGCATCTAGCATCTGCAAGGTTCTGGAATCATCAAAATGATAAGAAATTTGGCCCATTCTTCGTAAAGTTACAAGCACTATACACAGAAAGATGTATATGGGACTACCCTATATCTCTCACAGGACCATGAGAGAAACAAATTTACCAAATATATGAATTAGTAGGCGGTTTCCCGGCAAATTTTTTATCATCATGTATTAGTCAAAACATATTCTTTCACATGATTGGTAATGAGAGCTTCCATTGGGGCGTTACCAATACTGGTCTTTACCTTTAAAATATCCATTCAAGTCTCTAAATTACTTCTACCACATATTTTTAAAGTTTATTCAAGAAACTGATTCACCATCCTTTAACAAATTTTGTATTGTTATGGTAACCTGTTATTGTATGAAGACATCTACAAGAAATAAATATTTCCGGTCATATGAATACAAATTTAGAGGTTTTGGGAATTTGGGATATTAGTACATAACACATACATTGTTTTACACACTTCCCCATCAACCTCTAGGAGACTGAAAATTCCCCCCCCCCCCCCTGAATCTCACAAATCTACATGTATTTAGTTGATGAAAATATTACTATGGGCACTATCTCGGGGGAAAATGGTTATACCTGAAAGAGCGTCAGGTGTAACAATGGCAGGACCAAGAGGACAGAAGTCATCCATCGTTTTACCCAGAAGCCATTGCTTTCCGTTCTTTTGCATCTGCCAATCCCTAGCGCTGACGTCGTGTGCAACGGTGTATCCAAATACGTGGTTCATTGCATCTGCCTCCTACACCAGTGAAGAAAATAAATACATGAAAATAAATAATTCTTAGCTACAAACATTTCCAGATTTTCTAGAATCTATAATCAGTGCCATTTTTTTTTTTTTTTTTTTTTTTTGGGGGGGGGGGGGTCTACTAAAAAAGGGAGATTGTAGGGCACATGTAGAAAATCAATACAAACTCCCCAAGGCTCCCCCAAATAAATGAAAACAATATATAATTATGATAATAATGCTATAGAAGATATATAAATAAAAACAACAAACAATAATAATAATACTAATGCTACAAATAATAAATAAATAAATAAATAAATAGAATCAAATTACTCCTGTAAATATGTTCATTCAGGGCCCCATGGAAGACCACTACTTGCTGGTGAATGGGCTACCCTGTCAAAAGATCAGAAATAAATAAATAAATAAAATAAATTCTCCTAGAAAATTACTGATGTGAATGATAATATTATGACAGTAAATAGACTAATATGTAAAGTTGAGTTCTGTTCATGCTACTGTACTGTTATAGAAGTTGTTGTATTTAGAAAGTTTGATAACAATGTTCACAAGAATAATTGTTTTGAGAGGTTCTCTGGCAAGCAAACAACAACATTCTTATCTCATTTTTTTTTTTTTTTTGGGGGGGGGGGGCATCTTTAAAATTGCTTGAGGAGTGGGGGATACAGCTCTTCGATCTTCAAATTAAATGTCAATTAATAAATATATAGGCATGCCACACTGGCTTTTGCCATGGAGGGTCAATGCCCCTTTCTCCTCCCCCCCCCCCCACCATACAATAACCATTCATAGTAGGCTTACATGACAACCATATTAAATCATAATAAAATGCTGAATGCCAACCTTGATGTTCTTGCCGCCCTTCCCGATAACCACCGTCAGTTCGACCTCCCAGTCAAGAGCCTCGGTGAGCTCAGGATACGCGACATCGTCGTTGGGACCAATGATAGCGCTGGCAAACTTGCTGAAGATGAGTGGCTCGGTAGGGATTGGGTAGTTCTGTTCTGTGCAGTGGTATCGGTAGTTCATGCCGATACAAAGTACTTTCGGAGGGTTCGTGATGGGGGACAAGAGTTTAACGTCTGCCCTCTTCACAACGCGCCGGTCTGAAGATTCAACGACTCTGTGAATCATGCATAAAGTGACAGACTGACAGAATTTTGAGGATCAGGTATGAGAGATGATTATTGGTCTATATGGTCATTAGACCAAATGATATGGGGGAAAAATGATTATTACACCATGCAAATAGTAGATGGACTGGGCCGGGTGTGGACTATATGAGAATAGACCAAATGGGAAACAGACGAACTAGTTGTAGACCAAACAGCAATAAACCTCACAAACATTCTTTTTATATACATGTAGCCTCCCTCTATACAGGCATGTCTACAGAAAAGAAAATTGATCACTTTAATAAATTCTTCATGGTATGCAGAGCTGTCAACTTTGGGGAACTTCTTTGAGGAAGATTTTGTTTCTTCAAGGGCGATATTAGTGAGCGCTAAAGATGAAGTCTTTTTTGTTTACTCAACACCCCCCCCCCTCCCCCCTCCCTTGTTCAATTTAAAAAAAACAAAACAACCCCCTCCCCCTTGAGCAAACAAATTTTTACTCAACCCCCCCCCCCCTTCCCCTCTTGAGCAAGAATACAAAAAACAAAACAAAGGTTTACCATGCATTGCACACATGAACCATTCCAATTGGCAAATATTTGATACAAGTACATGGGGTGGTTGTCTGGTTGATGCCTTAGTTAGAGTCAAATACAGCCTCATAATTTATTTGGCCAAAAAATTGGTAGAATGGAATGGATTTCTCAGGTCAGGCATGTTGGCCAAACAATGATATGATTATGAGAAACGATCACGGATCAGGTCATCGTGGGTTTTCGTTTTGGGGCCATAATACATATACAAAGATGCTTCACGTCAATACGGTAAAACCACTTTAAAATAATAAGAGTTCAGCAATTACTTATGTGCCTTTTGTAAGAGATCCGCCCCGCCTTCAATCAGCTTCAATGTGGTGTCTGGAATCGTCTGATCAGAGCCGTAGAGATCTACAAAATCACCCCCGGCTTCTACCTCCACTCCCACCCTGGACTTGCCCGACTCCTCAAACTGGACGAACCGCATACTGGCTAACAATCTGCGACAAAAAGTGGTGGGTTGGTACCGGAGTGTCGAAGTCAAACTATGGTTTGGAATAGATTTTAAAGCTGACGTAACTTGCCGGAGTTGGTTAAACATTTAGAGAGGCGTGTGCTGTACGAACAAGTTGTAAACAGTTTAGAGACGGTCAGCGGACCTCGATCCCCGACCCAGCTGATCACCTGATATATTTGTTAGAGTCATAGAGATATATACTTAATAGTATATATCTCTATTGTTAGAGTCATAGAGATATATACTCTAAGACAATCCCAAATATTGAGATAATTACATCAATAGAAAGCTTTTAACCCCCAAAATAACACTAAATGGTGTCCAACTGACAAAAACAAGTTTAGAATGGTGAATTTATGCGAGTAAAGTCTACCAAACTATCTAGTCTGAAACCCGGAAGTGCATGTAGAGTCGGGCCTCGATCCGTGACGTCACGAACGGGACTCATTGCCTCAGTGAGAGTGAATGGCAGTGATATCCCTACGTAAATGCTATCTTGTCAGAGCTTAGATTTGTTGTTGTTAAAGAGTATATTTGATGGATTTTCTGTTTTCATTTGAATGTAGAATAACGAAGCAACATTATCCATTCGCTGATTTCTTTTTATATCCTCATATTCACCTATTTGGTAGAGATTTAAGACAAGTTTACTGCTTAGGAAACAAGGTTAAATCATGCACGTATGAATAGGCGGATGCATTTTGTCATCAAATAAGGTACAGGAGCAGTAGGTAAAAAGAATAGGCTATAGAACTATGATAACACTTATCATATAGATGTGTGTGACTGCCTCAAAAAAGGATACAGTACCAGTTAAACATTTTATGTTGTAAAATATCAAACTTGAACGAGATCATGCAAGCGCGCTTCCTCTATAATATTTTGACAACGTCTATTGATCGAATGATATTCACCCCCGAGTGATGCGGCTCTTGCACGAACGTTTGTGAAGCGAGCAGAATCGGGAGGTAAGACCAGGCCGCTGCTCTAGGCGCTGCTTGCTTGTGATGGAACGTACGTGCGCTAGTTATATGTTTATCGGCAATTGCAAGAGAATGAAAGCGACGTTACCAGCTAAGAAAAACAACTAACAAAGACTTGCTCCTGACTACCGGTGTCAGAATTGGTAGATGAAGGATCTTCAGGGCCAATTAGGAAGGCGAAAGACATGGGGAAAAGGAAGAAGAAACCATCGGGAGATCGCTGTATGGTAATGACCTGTGCATGGGTCCACTCACCAGACAGCTACTGTTCACTCCGTGCCTGGGCCGATTTCAACACCAAAACAAAAATTACATGGTGAAAATATCAACTAATAGCACATCGTTGGCATGTCTATGTCATAATTTTTAAAAGGGGATTTTATATTAATACTTTGAAATATTAGGGGAATATTAAGGTAAAGAATTGTACATATAATTATGATTTATTAGACTTTTCAGCCTTTGAAACAAAAATAAGCCGAAAATCGTATCACTCTGCACATGATTTCTATGGAACATCCGGGTACGTGAATATACTCTTTCCCGGACGTGATGTCATAATAGTAGACCAGCGCCGTGACTGATTTCCTATGCAAAGAGAGGCGGATATTTTCGACATTTCAATTAAGGATTTCGAGTAGCCAGAATTTGTTTGTGATATGCTATGTAATTGAAAAACTTATAAATAACATATGCTTGCCGTAAGTACCAAATTAAGGGACATTTATTTGCTTAGAATATCAGCTTTAATGAGTCGACAAATATAGTCTTTATTCCAGTCCTCATGTTTAAATACATGGCGACTGGAATGTAGACTAGATTATATAAACTAGGAGTCGGTGGGGGCAGGGGCGTCGCCATAGGGGGGTGTGGGGGGGGGGGTGCGACACCCCCCCCACCTGTCAGGATATTGTCGGTAAAATTGCGCTGCCGTCGGGAAAACTGAAAGAGAAAAGGGGGAGGGGGAAAAAGAGAGGGAAAGGGAAAGAAAAGAAAAAAGAAAAGGAAAAGAGAAGAAAGAAAGGAAAAGAAAGGAAAGAAAAGAGAAGAAAGAAAGAGAAAAAAAGAAAAAGAGGGAGGAGAGGTAAGAAAAGAAAAGAAAGAAAAGGGAAAAAAAGAGTAAAAAGGGAAACAAAAGAAACGGGAGGAGAGAGAGGAGAGGTAAGAGGCTGAAAGAGGAGGAGTGGGAGTAAAAGAGAGAAGGGGGTTGTTGGGTGGAGTCACGGGTAAATATGTTGATATGTAGGGTCAGCTGTGTTGGTATTCTTGCTCGATCCTCGTGTATTATATCAATGCAGAAGTTTGAAGTCGGTTAGATGTATATTGTCGGTCGGCCGACGAACTGTGACTTTTTATTCGCTGTGACGACTTCGAGAGTGACTACAACTACAATACTTGTATTTTCTCGAAGTTTCACTTTCCTATAATATCAGCTAAAAAAATCAGAGGTTTAACATTTTCGGGGAAACTAAATTCAAACAAGGTTTAAGAGTCAACAACGGTACGACGAATTGTCTTCCTTTCTCTATATATTGTGATGAAACGCCACCCAAAAAATCCGCGCTTTGCGCGGAAGGGGAAAACTTCATTTAGCCGAGTCGAGAACGGTACAACGAATCGTCTTCTTTCTCTAGGGGGAAGGGGGAAGCTTTATTCAGACAAGGATTAAGAGTCGAGCACGGTTCAACGAATCGTCTACTTTCTCTAATAATTTAAGGAAACGTCAAAACCTTCGCGCGGAAGGGGGACAACTGAATTCAGATAAGAATTAAGAGTCGAAAACAGTACACCAAATATAGGGCTTATTAAGAGTCGAAAACGGTACAAACGAATCGTCTTCTTTCTCTAACAATTTAATGAAACGTCAAAACCTCCACGCTTCGTGCGGAAGGGGGACAACTGAATTCATATAAGAATTAAGAGTCGAAAACAGTTCACCAAATAGGGCTTATTAAGAGTCGAAAACGTTACAACGAATCGTCTTCTTTCTCTAATAATTTGATGAAACGTCAAAGCTTTCGCGCTTTGCGCGGGAGGGGGGGGGGGAAACTTCATTTAGACAAGGATTAACAGTCGAGAAAGGTACAATAAATCGTCTTCTTTTCCTAATAATTTAGAGGCCTATCACCCACACCTCCTAATGAGCGCTCTTTATTAAAGTGATTCGCTTGCTCACTACCGCCCTCCCTAAAATAAGATCCTAGCTCCGCGCCTGCATTAAAATATATCAGCTATGATACTGACTAAGTTGACGAAATAATTCGTATATTTATGTCGTCGAGGAAAATGACCATTTGCGCATATGCAAGTATTATAGATAGTCCATAGGAAAAACAATTTAGCCTTCGGCCCCGGGTTTATAGAGTTAAATTTGTAGATATTGGACATTTAATTTTGTCGGTAATTGGTCGCTAGTTTTGTCGGTTATCGTTGGCCTCTACACCCCCCCCCCACTGAAAAAGGTCTAGCGACGCCCCTGGGTGGGGGGGGGGGGCGTTATTATTTCCTGCGGCACAGATTGGGGTTAGGTGCGTGTTGAGCCTATGGGAAAGTTTAGGGTTAGGGTTAGGGTAAGGGTTAAATCAAGACCTCTTAAAAAAAAAGCCCCAATCTGTGTCGCAGAAAAAAAATGACGCCGGGGGGGGGGGGGGGGGGGGGGGGGTTCGCCTTTCGAATTTTATCCTAAGTTATATATAGAGTTTGTACTAATACAAATATAAATACAACTGTGAGAATAATATTACAATGTAATTCTGATGGGGGGGGGGGGGGGTAAAAAGATGTTTTAAATGCATTTTTGTATTTATCTTTCTTATTTTATTTTTTTCTGTCTTTTTAAACATATTTACTTATTAATTCATTAATTTATTCATTTTCTGTATCTGAAAAGATATCTTATATTTTGTTTTAATCAATAAAACAAATGAAAGAAAATGTTATAAATATGTTTCAATAATTTCCTCAAGTCAAACGAGAGATTAAACCCTATTGCATCGGATCACAGGAGAGTTGGGGAGGGGTATTGCATAGGCGAGGGGAGGGGGAATGGGCGGCATGTACGTTCTTTCCTTACTTTTTGGCCAAGGTAAGGCAAAAATAGGCCGCTGACGATGTTTATAGCTACATCTAGGCCTGACACTAGTACCATAAACTATATTATATAGTTTTGCTTTATACATCTGGCAGCCGTCACCTTTTCACAGTTCTTGTAAGCATATGACGTATGTGGTTGTACGTCATTTGTGTATTATGACGATAATTATTTTTGTTAAGTAATTATTCCAAAGAAAATAACCACTTTTGAACAAATTTTTCTACACGCTTTGCGCCCCACCCCCTCCATAATGAAAGGGACAAAAACGCTCACAGAGAATAAGATTTTGTAACCATATGATAATATGTCAAGTCTGATGTTAGTGCTAAGTAAACAATAACAAAATAAAGCGTGGGCATTAATAAAGATTGGCTTTTGGAAGTAAATACATGCAGAAATAATAGCAAGAATAAGCCTAGGCAGATTTTGTCGACAATTCATGTAAACACAAAATAATGACTTCAATATATGAACCATTTGCACTGATGGGAAAATAACAAGTCTGTTCCTACAGAGGGCACTGTTCAGTTAAGGGAGAAAAGTAGCTTTTCAAATGCACCCATGAAACAAAATTATCACAATAATAATTATTCGTCGATTTCAAATTGCATCGTAAGTTTTAAAATGCTTTGATGGCCTAATCTATCTGTCCCTTTTTTACAGTCATGTTAGTTTGTTTTCTTCCAATGGCTTACTAAGGTTTACGAATGCATTCTAGCAAAAGTCTTAATTATAAGACAAAACAAAACAAAACAAAACAATAACAAAGCCATAAAACAAAATTAAAATAAAACTAGACATATAATACTTGTTTGGAACAAGTATAGGTGGGCTGGTCAACTAACATTTGAGACAAAATAGAGCAAAAATAAGCGACATACTGCTTACAAATTCTTAAAAAACAATATCATGTAGATTCATAACGTGAACTAAATTCACCTTCTATAGGCATAACACGCAAATTATGAAGTTTTTGACATGAGGCCTTTAATCAAAATTTTCACTATGATGACGTCATCAAAATGAAAAATGGTTATTACTGACCTTGTAGAGAATTGTCTTAGCTACAACATATCGAAATTTTGAAGAAAATTGATCAATATTTACAGAGATACAATCAATTTTACATAAATATGCTGACGTCATAATATGCAAATTCGTATTTTGAGTTCCAAGGCCATTGTGATGATGTCACGATACACTTAATGGCCAAATGAGACATGGAATCAAATTTTCGACTCATACTCTATCTTAATATGAAAAAAAATTGAGGATCCCGGTGCATTCCAGAGAGCTATAACGGATTTTGTATAGGCATGTTTTTGCCCATATATGCTATGTATTAAAAGACCTCGCGCGCACTGACATTTATCTTGAATTTACGCTCATCTTGTTAATAATGGTCATAAAGAGATAAACATGGAATCAAATTCCTTGAAAAAATATGAGAAATATCATGAAAGAAAAAAAAATGGCGATTCTATGTTTTGTAATGGTGTTACGCGCGAAAACGCGCGCGCATGCTCGTACGCGCGATATTTTATAAAATGCTTAAAATGACCTGAAACGTATGCAAAATAAATTTGAGACGATTTTGAGCATTTAAAAATTTTGCGCGCGCATTGACGCGCGGACGTACGCGCGCGCGCGCGTTTTTTGACCTGAAATTGACTGGACTTATATTGACCTTGATCATAATAAATATGAAGGAGAAATATCTTTTGGTTATGAAGATATGATCATGAGTTTATTTTCAGAAAATTTCACAAAATGGCGCCTAGATGACGTCATCAGTCAAGGTCAAGGTTGAAAACCTTACTGTGTTTTGTCCATATGCCTATACATATGTGTGCCAAATATAAAAGCATTTGATTGAACCATTTTCAAGATATCTTGTTAACAAAAAAGTGGGTAGAATTAAGAAAAACTAGACATATAATACTTGTTTGGAACAAGTATAGGTGGGCTGGTCAACTAAAATTTGAGACAAAATAGAGCAAAAATAAGCGACATACTGCTTACAAATTCTTAAAAAACAATATCATGTAGATTCATAACGTGAACTAAATTCACCTTCTATAGACAAAACACGCAAATTATGAAGTTTTTGACATGAGGCCTTTAATCCAAATTTTCACTATGATGACGTCATCAAAATGAAAAATAGTTAATACTGCGCTTGTAGAGAATTGTCTTAGCTACAACATATCGAAATTTTGAAGAAAATTGATCAATATTTACAGAGATACAATCAATTTTACATAAATATCTGACGTCATAATATGCAAATTCGTATTTTGAGTTCCAAGGCCATTGTGATGATGTCACGATACACTTAATGGCCAAATGAAACATGGAATCATATCTCCGACTCATACTCTATCTAAATATGAAAAAAAATTGAGGATCCCGGTGCATTCCAAAGAGTTATAACGGATTTTGTATAGGCATTTTTTTGCCCATATATGCTATGTATTAAAAGAGCTCGCGCGCACTGACATTTATCTTGAATTGACGCTCATCTTGTTAATAATGGTCATAAAGAGATAAACATGGTATCAAATTCCTTGAAAAAATATGAGAAATATCATGAAAGAAAAAAAATGGCGATTCTATGTTTTGTAATGGTGTTACGCGCGAAAACGCGCGCGCATGCGCGTACGCGCGATTTTTTATAAAACGCTTAAAATGACCTGAAACGTATGCAAAATAAATTTGAGACGATTTTGAGCATTTAAAATTTTTGCGCGCGCACAAACGCGCGGACGTACGCGCACGCGTGCGTTTTTTGACCTGAAATTGACTGGACTGATATTGACCTTGATCATAATAAATATGAATGAGAAATACCTTTTGGTTATGAAGATATGATCATGAGTTTATTTTCAGAAAATTTCACAAAATGGCGCCTAGATGACGTCATCAGTCAAGGTCAAGGTTGAAAACCTTACTGTGTTTTGTCCATATGCCTATACATATGTGTGCCAAATATCAAAGTATTTGATTGAACCATTTCAAATTTATCTTGCTAACAAAAAAGTGGCGAGAATTAAGAAAAATAAATAAATAAAGGCAATTTTAACAAAAATATAAGGTGGTCTGTATTAGATACAGCCCACCTGATAAATAAATAAATAAATAAATAAATAAAGGCGATTTTAACAAAAATATAAGGTGGTCTGTATTAGATACAGCCCACCTGATAAACAAACAATTATCAAATGAAATGAAAAAAGTCCTAACTTTCAAGAGGCCTTCAAGAGAATCCTTTGCCGTCGTCGCAGACCGCTCGAGCGTGTCTCAAACTGCAAAGAAGTCCGAGTGCAGGTAATACAGAGTATTTATTCAGGTTTTTTCTTGTTTTGTACTCTCTCGAGCGACTTTGACAATGACAATGACATTCATTCTTCTGTCTATAATCAGGGTATCGGAGAATACAATCACATATGTACGCATAAATATTATTTTTTAATTATTGTACATCATTTTGTTAACATGTACAAACATAAAACTAAAAGCAAACAAGCAGATAGGCAAACAGTCTGATATCATGTAAACGGGTAGTTGAAAAAAAAAGGATTGATTGAATGAATTAATAAAGAATTTATGATTAATAGATAACTCAATAAATAACTTTCCAAAAATGAATAAGCCAATGACTAAGATAAAAATGAAATATTTCATGAAAGTTTTCATCTGCATTAATGACAGAACTAATTCCGTACTATTTAACACGAGGTGAATAATGGCGTTTAATTAAGGTTATATTGCACAGAAACTTTACTAGTGCTTTGTTTAAAATGAAATGCTGCGAATGCGGAAAAAATGGGTTTAAAAGAAAAAGGTCAATTTCTTACATATTTTTACAAGGTTGAAACGAGTTTTCTCGTTTTTTGTCTTCTTCTTTTCTTGTAATTTGAAAGAGTTGATCTATTTTAAGGGTATCTAGTTGTTCAGTGTAGTTGTTTTGAAGATATATTTTTGTTTAGCAAAGAAGGCACTAAGTGAATAAACCTTGAACTTTATCACCAATTGAATGTTTGTCACATAGTGAATAAGGTTTCATGTTTCTTTCACGTGGTTCAGATCTACCGAAAACTACTGGTAGTCGAGGATTCCTCAACAAAATCTAAAAAGAGAAAGTCGATATTTGTTATTCAAATCGGTAAGGTAACTTTGTTGGCAAAGAATATTTTTTAACATTCTATAATTCATACATTTTGGGTATGTGTGCCAAAGAAAACTCATACAATAGGTTTGTAAAGCCCTCGGTGCGCACGTTTTCATGTTAAGTGTTTCAATAAAATGACTTTGATAAATTTTACTATAGGACCGAACATTCAGTTGAAAAAGAATGTATGCTCGAGAGGGAAAAACGATTTTTAAAATATAATATATAGCTACCTGAATCAGGCAAGGATTTCACAATCCAAACAGATCTTTTTATTGAATACACGATGGTTTGATACGAAGACATAAAGATCTTTTATCTGAATCGCGATTGAATAAAGAAAAATGTATGCCGGTTGCAATCATCTTGGAACAGTTTGACATAATGCTTGATTTTTCTGGTTTCTGTAGTGGCATAGCGCGGGTCTAGAATGTGTGGGGGCACTGGAACTGTATGTGTGCGTTGTGTCTTTGTGCGTGTGTATATGTATGAGTGGTGATGGGGGGGGGGGGCGACACCGGTCTTACTCGATGAATGAAATGCACATTTTAAAAGCCATTAATTGGCGAGAGGGAGTAGCAGGGGGTCGTAACATCTTCTCTCCTCTTTCCTTTGCCCCTCTTGTTTCTGCGCCCCTACTGTGTATATTGTTTGCTAATGGCTCGGTGGAGATTCTATGAAATTCTAACTTTACATGCAATGAACCCAACCACAATATATTTCCGGTCGCAGATTCATCCTACTGTGATATCATTGGATCATGGCTACCAATCTTGAAAAGTCATAAATCGATCAGTTGGTAACAACTGATTTAGATTTAATTGAAAAGTAGAATGACATTCAGAATGTATCATCTTCAACAAGGTCAACGAGTTTTAAAAAGTTCATGATAATCAATGTGGCAAAAAAAATAGAGATACTATAAATGCTGACTTGATCAACTGCATTTCCCAGTTGTTATATCGGTTACTGATCACGTACATTTTCTGCGATTCCCATCAATTTCCGAATGACATAAACTACGCTATCTATCACTAAAAGACGCCTTCAATATTTTGGAAAACTCCAAGATAACACCATCAGCCATCAAGCTAATAAGAAGTTTTAACCCGCAAATATCGTCTAATAACAGATGGACATATTGAATTAATAACGTAAAAATCCCACAAGTTTTATTTTAATTCGCCAACGATGGAAGCAGGCACACAATCTTCTGTACAAGCACCAACTATAGCTTTCCTTCATCGAGTTATCGTTGCATCAGTCCTAGCGGGTTTAGCAATTATCGGCCTCTTTGGCAATACTCTTGTTATCGTCTCCGTCATCACCACGAAAAAGCTTCGAACGGTCACGAACGTCTTGGTGGTCAATCTCGCTGTCGCTGACATTTTGACGTGTTTTAGTATAACATTCCAGATCGCCGGTCTCCTAAGTCAAACGGGAAGGTACCCGATTCCCGAGATCGTATGTGCAATTGTAGCTGGAGTTACGTCCACCAGCGTATGCTGTAGTGTATCTAATTTAGTCGCTATCGGTTTCGTCCGCTGGTTCGTCATCACCAGATCTATTCGTGGTCATCAAGGTCTCAATACTCCGAAGAATATTGCGATAGTCGTGTTGATCATCTGGACGGAGTCCATTGCATTCGTGATCATACCTCCTGTGCTAGGAGTCGGGACTCTCGGTTATTCAAGATACTACGGCTTATGCACTGTGTCCGATACAAACCCACTGACCTTTGTGTATTTCATGTTTCAGGGCTCTGTCATCATTACTGCCCTGTTACTCACCTTGACGTTTTACGGGCTGATTTTGCGCCACGTTTTGCAACACAATAAGCAGTTCCGAGACAAGTTTGCAGATGATAACGCTACCGGTTCAAGCTCAGCAGAGGCACACAAGAAAAAGGGTTCTTCATCTACATCTCAAGATTCTCGTCCACCCATCATGATCAAAGCCATCAACCAAAAGGAGATCGAGATCACAAAGAATGTTTTCACTGTTGTCTGCCTCTTCATGATTTGCTTTGTAGCGCAAAGCGTGAACTTAGTAATCCCCGGGCCATTAAGTTTGTCCACCCTTTATGGCTACATGATCATGATCGCGAACAGCGTGGTCAATCCGATCATTTATGGTCTGAAGCATCCCAACTTTCAAGAGGCTTTCAAGAGAATCCTTTGCCGCCGCAGACCGCTCGAGCGTGTTTCAAACTGATAATAAAGATGTCCAATTGTAGGTAATACAGAGTGTGTGTCATGGTTTTTTCTTATTTGGTACGTCGTTTAGTATTATAATAGACCTACATCATTGATCGTTTTCTGTTAGGCTTTTTCCATTTGTGATATTTTATACTCACAATTGACCAAACAAATCTAAGAAATACCACTATTATAGATAAATATTGTACGGGATGGAGTTGTATACCTCTATAGGTATCTGGGGGAAATTGGGAAGATATTTCTCCCTTTTTTTGTAATTCCTTCGACTTTTACCAATTTAGTGCATTGGTTCTTTATGAAACAAATCATTGGTTCAACTAATTATTGTGTAAAATATTTGATAATCAATCTGTTTACTTATTTATTTATAATCTATTCACTCTTTCATAAATTCATGTATCTTTGATTTATTCATTTTATTCATCTACTCTAAAACAAAACTAAAAACGTATTTTAAGTAAAACAAAAAAGTTGGTAGAGGGATGATTTATAACATGATCCTGTTAGACATACAAATTGTACAGTAATGATTTATTAGAATTATGGAAAAAATCTGCTAGTATCAGGAAGTGTGGTTGTTCACAATAAACAAATACTAACACAAATTTACGATACAATAGTTAGTACTTACAGTCCGAAATTCTAAAATGAATATTAGTCAAAATACAAGGCAAGGATTACAGATATCATAATTTGTATCATCTTATGAGAAAAGATATTATAATAGTGTTGGATAATGCGAAGTTGAATTTTGGTTTCTAAGTTGAATTATCCAAGAAGAGCGCATCTTAAATTTTATTATGTAAGAAATTCCAGTCGTTAGCTTAGACACTTTGTAAGAATGACCATTGTGATTCGTTTTGAGGGAATTATATTCAAAGAATTAGCATTGCCTCATTGAATCCAGATCTATCAAAAACATATTTGTTACATTAAGCGGGTAGAGGCAAGAAACAAGAAAACTAATGTAAAACAAAAAAAGAAGTGGCCACTATGCCTCTTAACCAGGGTCACTTTTCCGTTAATTAGTAGGTTCTAAAAAACTACAAATCAAGGTGATATGTCCGATCACAAGTATAGTGACCTTTGCAAAGGCGCGATGCCCTTTTCCCCTGGTCAATTAGCTCTTACAATTTCGATATTCTCCATCGATTATCAGTTAAACACTTGACTTGAGAACAAATTACATGAAATTTATTGATTTTTCTTGTGTGACAGTAGGAACGACTTAATAAGAAATAGACGAAACGTCTTTAATCAAATTATTGGGTAGTTGGAGAATAAATGATTGAATGAATGAATTAATACAGAATTTATGATTAATAGATAACTCAATAACTAAATTTTCCAAAAATAAATAAACTAATAACAAAATAAAAAAATAATCTAATATTTCATAAAAGTAAAATTCAGATTGATGAACCAACTAATTATATACCATTTAAAACAACTTGAATAATGGCTTTAGCAAAATTGGTTGCTGTAATGCCTAGACATCCTACTAATAATTGGTTCATAATCAAATTCTTCGAATTCAGAAAAAAGGATTAAAAATCGATGGATAAATTTCCTACTGAATTTTACAAGTTTGGGGCGAGTTTTTCTGGGATTTTTTTTTCCTTTCTTTTTACAATCAATGAGTTGATTCATTTCAAGGATATATATTTGGTCGTTTAGTGTAGTTGCTTTTAAGATTGTGTTTTCTTTCTTTAGCAAAGAAGGGACAAATTGAATGAATAATGAAATGAATTACTAATTGACTGTAAGGTACACAGTGAACAAGGTCTCTTGTTTCTTTAGCGTCGTTCATATCTACCTGAGACTACTGGAAGTCGATGATTTCTACAACAAAATTTACAAAAAGCTATTCGATCTTTTTTTCAATTAAATCGGTAAGGTAACTTTCTTTGCAAAGATTGATTTCAAATATTTAATACTTTATGCATTGTGAATATAATGTACCAAAGACAAATTTCAACTCATACAATTTGTTTTTTAAGCCCTCTTTGCGCACGTTTTCATGTTTAAGTATTGCAAGAAAAGACCTCTTTATAATTTTTTACTATAGGACTGAACATTCAGTGGAAAAGAAAGGATGTTTCAAAGGGCCAAAACGATTTTACAAATATAATGTATTCCTACCTGAATACGGCAAGAATTTCAAAATCCAAGAAAATCTTTTTTTTATTGAATACACGATGGTCTGATTCGAAGACATCAATATTTTCATCTGAATCGCGATTGAATTATTAAAGCAAAATGTCTTGCGGATGCAATCATAATTGCACAGCTTTACATGTTGGTGGATTTCAATGGTTTCTGTAGTGGCATAGCGCGGGTCTAGTCTTTTGGGGGGCACTGATACTGTATGCATGTGGGGCGTGTGTGTGTGTGTGTATGTCGGGGGACGACACTACTCGGTGGATGAAATCGACATTATAAAAGCCATTAATTGGCGAGAGGGAGTAGGAGGGGGTTCTTCTTCTTCTTATCGAGTCACTACACAAGTCCCGTCCAGTGGTCCACACAGGCTTTGGCACGGCAATTCACGGCTTCCAGGTCATCTTGGGTGCATGGCTCTGGCAGGAGTGGGCAGACTAGCAGGTGTTCCATTGTCTGTTCCTGGCCGCATTCACATGCCGTTGGAGGGGGTTGTAACTTCTTCTTTTCCCTTCCCTTTCCTTCCCTATCTTGTTTCTGCGCCTCTATGTAGGCTATGTGTATATAGCTTGCTAATGGCTCGGGGGAGGTTCAATGAAGCTCTTACTTTACATCTAATGAACAGGGCAAACAAAGCTTTTCTGGTCGCAGATTAATCATGACGTGATAAATTATGTTCATGGCCGTCAATCATTAAACCGATCGGTTGGCAACAGCTGATTTAAATTGAATTGAAAAGTATAATGTCATTCAGAATCTCTTATCTTCAATATGTCAAGAGCTTTATCGCGCATAACGATATTTAAAATTGTCCTGATTATTAATGTGGCAAAGAGAATAGAGATGATATAAATGCTGACTTGATCATCTGCAATTCCCACTTTTTGGATAAGCTACTGATCAAGTACATTCCTGCGATCTATTACTGGAAGACGCCTTCAATATTTTGGTCACTTATAAAATAATACCAGGAGCCATCATGCTAATACGAAGTTTTAAAGCGCAAAGTCATAACAAAAAACAGATAGACATATATTGATTTGATATCGTAAAAAGTCTAATTTCAATTCGCCAACGATGGAAACAAGCACACAATCTTCTGTAGAAGCGCCAACTATAGCTTTCCTTCATCGAGTTATCGCTGCATCAGTCCTAGCGGGTTTAGCAATTATCGGCCTCTTTGGCAATACTCTTATTATCGTCTCCGTCATCACCACGAAAAAGCTGCGTACGGTCACCAACATGTTGGTTGTCAATCTCGCTATCGCTGACATTTTGTCGTGTTCAAGCTTAACATTCCACATCGCCGGTCTCCTAAGTCAAACGGTAAAGGTACCCGATTCCCGAGATCATCTGTGCAATTGTGGCTGGAGTTGGATACACCAGCTTATGCAGTAGTGTATCTAATTTAGTCGCTATCGGTTTCATCCGCTGGTACGTCATCACCAGATCTATTCGTGGTCTGGTTGGAGTCAATTGCACTCATGATCATACCTCCTGTCCTAGGAGTCGGGACTCTCGGTTATTCAAGATACTACGGCATATGCACTTTGTCCGATACAAACCCACTGACCTTCGTGTATGTCATGTTTCACGGCTCTGTCATCATTACACTGTGAAAAATTTGGGCAATATTATTTCAACACTTTGCCCAACGTTGTGCCAATAGTCAACCCAACCATCTATCGGGCAATATTTTGCCCAGTGGTATTGGTAAACGTAAGTACCCTACTTCACACGTGCATAATTCTTTCGTATTTTGACAAAAATTTGGGCAAAGATAATGACCCCCCAACTGTCCGACTACGGTAGCCCATTTGTTGGGAAAATCTTGACCAGCTGTTGGGAAAAATACGAAAATATTGCCCAATAGATGGTTGGGTTGACTATTGGCACAACGTTGGGCAAAGTGTTGAAAATGTTGCCCATTTTTTTCACAGTGTACTGCCCTGGTACTCACCTTAACGTTTTACGGGCTGATTTTGCACCACGTTTTGCAACACAATAAGCAATTCCGAGACAAGTTTGCAGATGATAACGCTACCGGTTCAAGCTTAGCAGAGGCACAAAAGAAAAAGGGTTTTTCATCTACATCTCAAGATTCTCGTCCACCCATGATCAAAGCCATCAACCAAAAGGAGATCGAGATCACAAAGAATGTTTTCATTGTTGTCTGCCTCTTCATAATTTGCTTTGTAGCGCAAGGCGTGAACTTAGTAATCCCCGGGCCAATAAGTTTGTCCACCCTTAATGGCTACATGATCATGATGGCGAACATCGTGGTCAATCCGATCATTTATGGTCTGAAGCATCCCAACTTTCAAGAGGCTTTCAAGAGAATCCTTTGCCGTCGTCGCAGACCGCTTGAGCGTGTCTCAAACTGATACAAAGAATTCCTATTAAAGGTAATTCACCCTGTTGGTCTATCTCTTTTAATGTCTTAACGTTTCCTTTTTGTGCATCGTGCTAATATGACCACATCAATCAGTTTTCCCCAGTTAGCTGTAGAATCTACATGTATTTAGAGACATCCTTTAACAAATGTTCAATCTGCGATGCATGGCCCTACGTGTTATCAGTGACTGTGGTATGTCGTTATATTGAAGCCCTAAACAAATGCGCTTCAAAATTATCATAAGTGCCTCAACAAAGTAAAAATCTTTGAGTGACCGTTTTTACCATACTCAATTTCCCCCAAGAGACTGTAGTGTTATAAAAAAAAAACAATTTCCAATCTTGAATATCTTGATAATCAGACAGGCGATCGGCTTGTAAACTTCATAGGATTCCTGACTTAAATGATTATAATTATGATTGCAGTATGAACTAAAGCCAGTATTTTGATTCGAACTCTGAGGCAACGTTACCGAGTCACTTTAAAGGCCCACTGCACTACTTGTAGCTATTTGCGCTCTCTATATAACAAACAATGCCTAATCGGTGACCATTGGTCCCCCATGATCCGTTTTGTATTATGTTATTTGAGAGCTGAGTTGATGAGAAAACCACCTGTCCAGTGACGTTGCAGCGTGGTCTAATCCCTCCTTTACACTATTATCTCTCACGCACAAATCCCTTTTCATTTTCTTCAAGTGAGCAACATTCCGTTATGGTTGAGGACTTGGTGTACACAACACCGTAGAACCAATGGAACATTATACTAAAAAAGGGACCTTCCATAGGCGTTTGAAAAAAGGTGGGGCAGTAGCGGTTCTTAAACAATAATCTTTGGGGTTGCTTGGGATGTTTAGGAGCTTAGGGGTTTAGCGCTCGTTTTCTACATGTGCCTCGCGAAAATGTTGAGGACTTGAGGAATATTTTTTGAGAGGGGGTTGACCCCTCCCCGTAAAACCCCCGTTGCAGTTCTGCTGTTCACTGATCTCTAGGCCTAAACCTCCCTGAGCCTAAACAGTCTGGATCATTCAAAAAGGGGTTAAGAATTGTTCCTCCAGAGTTTAGTCATCTTAATTTAATTGAGAAAGGGTTGAATATGGATTTATTAGCCGTGGACTAAAATAGTTCTCTTAAGTTGGTAATCTTTTCCTTGATTGCACATAATACGATGCACATTCTGTTTTCAGCATCACCTTTATTTTTACATTGTCTGAACAAAACCATAGGATTACAATTCTGTTTGCCAATGAATTCAGCAAAGTGATGTTTCCCCTTGATATAATTCCTCGAGATCACATTCGAATGTTGCCTAGCTGGTAACTATGATACCTTGTAAATGGAGTAATTTTGCAAATCAATAAAAGGAACTATGAAATTGATATCATGACAAAGATATTGAAAATAAGGAGGAAAATGAGAGAGGGAGAGAGAGAGAAAGGGGGAGGGGAGAAAGGTGGAGGTCTAGAGGGGGAAAGAGGTAACGGCAATGATATGATAACATTGAACTCGAATTCTGTAGCCATTTTTTGTTAATGGCTTGATCGAAGATATCTTCATGTTATGATCATCGCTTTCTCTAGGAGTATGGCTCTGCCTTGTTGTAGACCTACTAAAACCCATGAAAAAAACAATAACTATCTGACTGCTAAAAATCAAAGATATTTAAAACTTCAAAAGCGGATAAATGTGAACCGTTGAGAAAGGGGAAAAACGTTCACTTGGAAACCTTCACTTTGTACCGACAGCATTCTGGCTTGATTCCTGGTTAACCTGGTAGTATCTACGAACTGCTAGTTCGTGTCGAGTCGCAAATAACTTTTATTGGTGTTTTCCGTTTTGTCGCGAATTAACAAATCGCAATTTTTTTTTTTTGCATAATTATATATTTTCCCCTCTTAACCAACTGATGTATCAACTCGAATAGGTTGGTCAATTTATCATAATCGTTTTTGACTCTCTTTTAATTAAAACGGACTTAGTCCAGTAATACTACTGTGCAATGAGGCAACTCTTAAATAATCGAACAAAACTGTGAATGGCATTGGAATGTCAAAATATATTATATTTTAAAATTCAAGCATTCTTCGTCTTGTACTGTTAGACAAATAGAAAAGTAGTTTTGGAAATTTAAAAACGATCAGACCATAAACTGTTTCATTTTCCTTTTTAGGTAAATGTTGAACGTAACAAAATACGGTAACGATCTCACTTGAAATTAGCGAATCGTGGATGGAGGTGAGTCTAGGAACTCCTACAGAGCTATATATACAATGGCTTTCCATCATCGAGTAGTTCAGTATCGGTCTTGATTGTTCAGGGGTGTCGATTTGTATCCGTGGTTGGGGGATGATAGGTGCCAAAATATTGTCGGCAATGGATCAAAGCAACCAAGAGGTAGAAGCGTGTGGCAGGTTGCACCCTCCCTTCCAAGTTATTAACTTGTTCAAGTCACCCTCAATAAAGATAACATTCAGATAATATAAGAGTATTAATACAATTAATAACATGCTAAATATTAGTCCTGACTCTTGCCTGCAGTGTAGGCCTACCAGACTGATATCATCTATTTTTAAACGAAATTTAGACATTACCCCAAAAAAATCCAATGGTGAGGGATATCAGCTTGTGAAATTATTATGCTACCAGTGGGCAAAAGCATTTATAAGCAACCAGGAAAGGTTCATGTAGACAGAAAATTCTTTATTTCCTGGTGATAGAAACATACATTTTATGAATATTGATGTCTCCAAACAACATTCATCGTGAAAACCCCATTCCAATATTCTGTGTAAGGAGATCTCAAAAAAAATAGTTCTCATTAGTAAATGAAAAACATATTGCTTTTGGTTCTTCATTTGACTCTCTTCCTTCTCTAATTAAACCAACTGAATCCTCTCTGCGGGAAACTCAATTCAATGAAACAAAATATCACTGATGCAAAATTTGGTTCTCAAAATGGCAGAAAATTTCCACTCCTGATCTCATACAAACTGTCTGTTTCTTAAAAATATAATATAAAACTTACGTTCCAACTACCAAAACAACAAACTTCCATTATCTCCATCGTCACCCAGATATACTTATCATACCAGATACGCTCTAAAATATAAGCATAATATTCCCCTAAGGCCCTGACCAGAGCACTTACGTTCCAACTACCAAATAACAAACTTCCATTATCTCCATCGTCACCCAGATATACTTATCATACCAGACACGCTCTAAAATATAAGCATAATATTCCCCTAAGGCCCTGACCAGAGCAATATTTTTTTTCTTCAAAAACTATAACCAGTCTTAGAAGGTGCATTTTTATTGGAAGGGTGTTATAAACAAAACTTCAAATTTAATATAGGATTTCACGGCGAAATTCGCGAGTTTGTCATTCGAATTCATTTACTTTGCATTTAAGTTAGCGCAGATCGGCTTTGCCATGCCAATTATCATTCAATTTCCCCGTTTTGGTCTTCAATTTAGAATTTTGGTCGAAGGGTTTCATAGATCTGTCATTTAATTTAGAAACTGCTCAACTAGCATTCAAATTAATTGTCACTTGTCGAGGCGTCATTTTTATCGTTCAAATTAACACCTGTCATTCGTATTTGATTTGTGTTTATTCAAGTTAGGAATGTTAGGGGGAAGAAATACAACCCACGTTTACAGTTTTAAAAAAATGCAATTAAATGCATGATTTGCCATTAGGTTTTTTCTGTTATTCTATTTATTAATTTTGAGGACAATGCATATGGGTGTAGTCAGACATTAGGTAAAGAAGGGGCGGAATCAAGGGATATGGCATTTCTGCACGGACATGTTCATATACCCCGGAAAAGTGGGGACACAAAAATACCTACCCCAGTCACAATATTGTACCATTCCTCCATAATGAAAATGTGATAAATTTATGATGAAACACAAGACAAACAACTTCCATACATAAAAATGTACACAAATATTGAGACCATCAAGTCCGTAGATGTATAAAAGTCGTTTTTTTTTCTTCTTAACAATCAAACTTAAAGGATGGTGAATTTCAGATAAATCTAAAAGTATATAAAGTGTATAAATGCAAGAAAATAAAATATGGTGAAAAACACATGGAAAAACAATCTAGAAAGAAAAAGAATGAACTAAAAAAAAGTGTGTAATAAACGAGAAATATATATTGACCATCAATTTAAGTGCACAAAGTACTAATTTGAATGCTGCAAATGAATTCGAATGCTAAAAGCACACCTTCGCGATGTCAGAAATCGTTTTGCGCCAAATCGAATGACCAAATAGCGAAAGAAGCACATTATTCATTAATTTGAATGAAACATACATAGATTCTAAAGAAAACTTCATAGATTTGAAAACTAGAAAAAGGAATATAAACCCAAGATATATCTGACAGCACTTAAACCGTCGAATTTGAATGCAAGACAAATTAATTTAAATGACAAACTCGCGAATTTGGCCGGAAAATCCTATACCATTCTAACCTTCAAAAACACCTTAACTACATTCTTATGCCTGTTACGTTTGAAAACAATACATAGGCCTACATCAGCTTTTCAATAAAACAAAAATAAGTTGTGACATATCAATCTTTCTCCAAAATATCGAACTGGAGTATTCTGTTGTATTGCTTTTTTATGTACATACAAGAGGCTCTAGATCCATGTGTGTAATTTAAGAAAGAACTCTTTGTTTACTCGATTTTGATCAGGTGTCTATTGAAAGTTGTTATTAAAAGATGCATGTGCTCATAATTTCTCTCGTAATTTAGGTTAATAATTTTGTTCAAGGTAAATAGAGGAAAATGTATATCATTATTTTGCTCCTTTCGGAAAATAGCTCTTCAAATGTTTTACATGTAGAGATATAAATAAACAAAGAAATGGATGAAATCAATAAAACAAAATAGTTACTGAGTATGAATCAGGGAACAAACTGAAAGTTTCGTCTCCTACATGCTGCCATTTGGACAAAACCGTCTTTCTCTTGTCTTTCTTCCTTTCCTCTTCCCCCTTCTTTTTTCTCTGTCCGTTTCTTCCCCTTTTCCCTTTTTCCCCGGTAGCAAGCCCATATGGGGCGCATATTTAGTAACCCATATGGGATCTATCTGGGCCAGCCCTTATGGCTCCTGCCCAGATGGGAATGAGCTGGGCGTACACATATGGGTAGAATATGAATATGCCCATATGGGTAACACATGGGTTAACCCACATTGGATATATCTGGGTTAACCAATATGGGTACCAGATGGGATTAAGCTGGGCATACCCATTTGCGCCCAGTTTGGTATGGGTCCCACATGGGCTTGCTACCCGGGTTATTATCCTCTCTGTCTCTCATTATCTCTCTCTCTCTCTCCCACTCTCTACTTCTTTTTTGCACTTTTGCGCTTCGCGCTTAACATTTAGCTCGTTGCTTTTTTGACGCTGCGGCTTTGCATTTGGCGCACTGCATTTCTACGATGCTGTTGATTGAATAAATTAAATTAATTCATCAATTCCTGATGAACCCGTATGATCGAGAATTCAATTTATTCTTGTTTCATATACGGCTGTCTCATTTACTTCGTTTTCTATTATTATGTATGTATTATGAAAATGAGATAGCAAAATGTGTATATTGATGGTCATTTTGCGAGTAATAACCATTAACCTCTGTCATCGGGCTCTCATCATTAATTTGTCACTTCATTTTTTTGTAATGGTGAATTATTTGGGGGGGGGATGATTGTACAGGCCACCCGCCAATATTGGGGGGGGGGGGGGGGGGTGTGTATCCCCCCATTCCCCCTCCGGGATCGACACCCATGGTACATACAGTCCCGTTATACATAGGTTCGCGCCGACTACAAGAAGATAACAATGGTCTAAAATGCAAAGAAAGAGTCCCAAAGTCCATAGCACATCGAAACTATTTTGCATGCTTCGTGCGGTATTCGCATTTACGATTGAGCATTGTACCCGTCGCTATTCACTTGGAAGTTTCGATACGCATGGTTATACAATATCGTGCGGTTAAGGTGCATAGTGCACAGTCGCGCATAACGAATTTTACTATTTTCATGATTAGAAATGTGGCAAAAAGAATCGAGATAATATAAATGCTGAATTGAACACCTGCAATTCACACTTTTTGTATCGGCTACTTATGACGTACATTCCTGCAATCTATTACTGGAAGACGCCTTCAATATTTTGGTCACTTAGAAAATAATACCAGGAGCCATCATGCTAATACGAAGTTTTTGCGATTCCCATCAACGTTCGAATGACATGAACTGGAAGACGCCTTCAATCTTGTGGGACTACTTACAAAATAACGCCATCAGCCAGCTAATAATAAGTGTTAAAGCGCAAAGTCATTTAGAAGAAAAAAAAGATGGACATATTGATTGCCAAACGCAAAATTTCCACAGGTCTAATTTCAATTCGGCAACGATGGAATCAAGCACACACTCTCCTGTAGAGGCGCCAACTATAGCTTTCCATCATCGAGTTATCGTTGCATCGGTCCTAGCTGGATTAACAAGTATTGGTCTCTTTGGCAATACTCTTGTCATCGTCTCCGCCATCACCACGAAAAAGCTTCGTACGGTCACCAACATGTTGGTTGTCAATCTCGCTTACGCTGACATATTGACCGTTTCAGATCACCGGTCTCTTAAGTCAAACGGGAAGGTACCCGATTCCCGAGATCATAATGTGCAATTGTGGCTGGAGTTGGATACACCAGCGTATGCAGTAGTGTATCTACTTTAGCCGCTATCGGTTTCGTCCGCTGGTACGTCATTTCCAGATCTATTCGTGGTCATCAAGGTCTCAATACTCCGAAGAATATTGCGAAAGTTGTGCTGATCATCTGGATGGAGTCATATGCACTCATGATCATACCTCCTGCTCTAGGAGTAAGGATTTTCGGTTATTACAGATACTACGGCTTATGCACTTTGTCCGATACAAACTCACTGGCCTACGTTAATATCTTGTTTCAGGGCGCTGTCATTATTACTGCCCCGGTACTTACCTTGACGTTTTACGGACTGATTTTGCGACACGTTTTGCAACACAATAAGCAGTTCCGAGACAAGTTTGCAGATGATAAAGCTACCGGTTCAAGCTCAGCAGAGGCACAAAAGAAAAAGGCTTCTTCATCTACATCTCAAGATTCTTGTTCACCCATGTTCAAAGCCATTAACCAAAAGGAGATCGAGATCACAAAGAATGTGTTCATTGTTGTCTGCCTCTTCATGATTTGCTTTGTAGCGTCACACGTGAACTTTGTAATTCCCGGTGCAAGCCTATTCACCCTCTATGGCTACATGATATCGATGGCGAACAGCGTGGTCAATCCGATCATTTATGGTCTGAAGCATCCGAACTTTCAAGAGGCTTTCAAGAGAATCCTATGCCGTCGTCGCAGACCGCTTGAGCGTGTCTCTAACTTATTACAAAGAATTCCGATTAAAGGTAATACAGAGTGTTTGTCAAGGTCCGTTCTTATTTGGTACGTTGTTTAGTATTAAAATAGGCCTAAATCATTAATCGATTGCTGTGAGAGAACTTTTCCATTCGTGATATACTCATAATTAACAAAAATCTTCCAAGAAATACCACTATTTTAGATCAAAATTGTACAGGATAGAGTTGTACCTTTGGTGAGCTTCATGCAATCGTAATCATACACTTCCGAAAAAATTTCAATCGATTATTAGTTAAACACTTTGGGACAAATTACATGGAATTCATTGATTTTTCTTTAGTCACAATAGGTACGATCTAATAAGAAATAGGCAAACAGGCTTTAAATAAATAATTGGGTAATTGAAGAAAAAAGGATTGGATGAATGAAATAATAAAGACATTCATGATGAATAGATAACTCAATAAATTACTTTCCAAAAATGAATAAAAACCAAAGACTGAAAAAGAAAGAAAAAAGTATCATAAAAGTTTTCATCTGCGTTAATGATAAAACTAATTCTGTAGTATTTAAAACAAGGAGAACAATGGCGTCCAAGTAATGTTATAGTGCACAGAAACTTTACTAGTAATTTGTTTAAAATAAAATGCTGCGAATGCGGAAAATGGGTTTAAAAGAAAAAGGGACGATTTTCTTACGTAATTTTACAAGGTTCGAACGAGTGTTCTGGGTTTTTTTCTCTTCTTGTACATTTAAAGAGTTGATTAATTTTAAGGGTATCTAGTCGTTCAGTGTAGTTGTTTTGAAGATCGTATTTTCTTTCTTCAGCAAAGAAGGCACTAAGTGAATAAACCTTGAAATTCATCACCAATTGATTGTATGTCACATAGTAAATAAGGTTTCATGTTTCGTCTATGTCTATGAATTCCTCAACAAAATCTATAAAGAGAAAGTCGATCTTTTTTTTATTGAAATCGGTAAGGTAACTTAGTTGGCAAAGAATGTTTTTGAATATTCTATAGTTCATACATTCTGGGTATGTGTGCCGAAGAAAAATGTTTAACTCATAAAATAGGTTTGTAAAGCCCTCGGTGCGCACGTTTTCGTGTTAAAGGAAACCTAAACCCAAAGAATAAGTGTAGGTATTCTGAAAAATGAGATGTATTCCTGCCCTTTGATGTACAATATTCCTTACGAAAATGTACAAGATATATATAAATGAAGATACTCCTGGCATGATGTGATGTCTTTCAGCATGATATAGGCGCAGCCATTTTCTTAAAATGTGACGTACCTGTTGAAGTTGTACAT
Source organism: Strongylocentrotus droebachiensis (assembly GCA_035222895.1). Taxonomy (NCBI): domain Eukaryota; kingdom Metazoa; phylum Echinodermata; class Echinoidea; order Camarodonta; family Strongylocentrotidae; genus Strongylocentrotus; species Strongylocentrotus droebachiensis. The sequence goes on along the minus strand of JAVYIG010000046.1, from coordinate 641,534 downwards.
GTATCATGCAACATGCACCAAGGTTTAGTTGGAAAGAATTTTTAAATCAATAACGAAATCTTTACTTTTCACTAAAAAAAAATAATAACTGAGATGATAGAAATGATATTAGGTGAAAAATAAATAATAGGGGCACAATTGTAACAAAATTCATTTATAAATACTACACTATAGCAGTTGACAAATCTATTTCATTTATGAGAAACCTTCACCCCAGAAGTGCACTAACTTATATATGTAATTTGCGTTCTGGCAATTATAGTACAAAGGATAATAGCAGGTGAATGAAATGCTTCATCACCACACACGTCTGGGAAAGAAGCATCCATACATTTGGTACATTTACTTGATAAACGACTTCGCATAGTACGTCACATTAACAAGAAAATGGCGATGCCCATGTCGTGCTGAGAAACTGTACTTTATTTTTGCTTTATACCTCTCTCATACACTTTGGCGGGGAATCTTGTAGATTTATGGACAATAATATAATAAATCTCTCAGAATAAGTAAAGTTATAACTTGGGGGTCGGTTTCCTCCGTTTCAATACAATGACTTTGAAGAATTTTACTATAGAATTGAACATTCAGTTGAAAGAGAAAGTATGTTTGAAAGGGAAACACGATTTTATAAATATAATATATTCCTACCTGAATCAGGCATAATTTCCAAATCCAAGCAGATCTTCTTTTATTGAATACACGATGGTTTGATTCGAAGCCATAAATATTTTGATCTGAATCGCGATTGAACAAAGAAAAATGTCTTGCGGATGTAATCATAATGGCACAGCTTTACATGATGCTTGATTTCACTGGTTTCTGTAGTGGCATAGCGCGGGTCTAGACATTGTGGGGGCAATGGCATTGTATTTTTGTGGAGCTTGAGTGCATGTGTGTATGTGGTGGTGTCGGGGGAACGACACCGGTCATACTCGGTGGATGAGATGCAAATTTTAATAGCCATTGATTGGCGAAAGCGAGTAGGAAGGGGTCATAACATCTTCTTTTCCCCTCCCTTTCCTTCCCCTCTCTTGTTTCTGCGCCACTATATATGTGCATATTGTTTGATAATGGCTTGGTGGAAGTTTAATGAAGCTCTAACTTTCCATCAAATGAACCCGACACACAATATATTTCCGGTCGCAGATTCATCCTACTGTGATATCATTGAATCATGGCTATCAATCCTGAAAAGTCATAAAACCGAGCAGTTGGTAACAACTGATTTAGATTTAATTGAAAAGTAGAATGGCATTCAGAATCTATCATCTTCAAAAAGTCAATAGCTTTTCGCACATAACGAATTTTAAAAAGTTCATGATTATAAATGTGGAAAAAAGAATACAGATAATATAAATGCTGACTTGATCAGATGCAATTCCCACTTTCTGTGTCAGCTAGTGATCACGTACATTCTTGCGATTCATATCAATGTCCGAATGACATCAACTGTGTTATCTATCACTGGAAGACGCTTTCAATTTTTTTGGACACTCACAAAATAACACCATCAGTCATCTAGCTAGTAAGAAGTTTTAAAGCCCAAAATCGCCTAAAAGACAGATAGACATATTGATTTGATAACGTAAAAATCCCACAAGTCTTATTTTATTTCGCCAACGATGGAAGCAAGTCCACAATCTCCTGTAGAAGCACCAACTATAGCTTTCCATCACCGAGTTATCGTTGCATCGGTACTAGCAGTTTTTACAATAATTGGTCTCTTTGGCAATACTCTTGTTATGTTCTCCGTCATCACCAAGAAGAAGCTTCGTACGGTCACAAGCATCTTGGTTGTCAATCTCGCTTTCGCTGACAATTTGGCGTGTTCCTTTTTACCATTCCAGATCGCCGGTCTCCTAAGTCAAACGGGAAGGTACCCGATTCCCGAGATCGTCTGTGCAATTGTAGCTGGAGTAACGGCCACCAGCGTATGCTGTAGCGCATCTAATTTAGTCGCTTTCGGTTTCGTCCGCTGGTACGTCATCACCAGATCTATTCGTGGTCATCAAGGTCTCAATACTCCGAAGAACATTGCGAAAGTCGTGCTGATCATCTGGATGGAGTCAATTGCACTCATGATCATACCTCCTGCTCTAGGAGTAGGGACTTTCGGTTATTCCAGATACTACGGCATATGCAGTTTGACCGATACAAACCCATTGGCCTTCGTTAATTTCATGTTTCGGGGCGTTGTCATCATTACTGCCCTGATACTCACCTTGACGTTTTACGGACTGATATTGCGCCACGTTTTGCAACATAATAAGCAGTTCCGAGACATGTTTGCAGATGATAAAGCTTCCGACTCAAGCTCAGCAGAGACTCAACAGAATAAGGCTTCCTCATCTACATCTCAAGTTTCTCGTCCACCCATGATCAGAGCCATCAACCAAAAGGAGATCGAGATCACAAAGAATGTTTTCACGGTTGTCTGCCTCTTCATGATTTGCTTTGTAGCGCAAAGTGTGAACTTCTTCATTCCAGGTATAAGCCTATTCACCCTCTATGGCTACATCATCTTGATGGCGAACAGCGTGGTCAATCCGATCATTTATGGTCTGAAGCATCCTCACTTTCAAGAGGCTTTCAAGAGAATCCTTTGCCGTCGTCGCAGACCGCTCTAGCGTGTCTCAAACTGCAAAGAATTCCGATTACAGGTAATACAGAGTTTTTATTCAGGTTTTTTCTTGTTTTGTACGCTCTCGAGCGACTTTGACAATGACAATGACATTCATTCTTCTGTCTATAATCAAGGTATCGGAGAATACAATCACATATGTACGCATAAATATTATTTTTAATAATTGTACATCATTTTGTGAACATGTACAAACATGAAAAATAAAGGCAAACAAGCAGATAGGCAAACAGTCTGATATCATATAATTGGGTAGAAGAAAAAAAAGGATTGATGGAATGAATTAATGAAGAATGTATGATTAATAGATAACTCAATAAATAACATTCCAAAAATGAATAAGCCAATGATTAATAATAAATTTAAAAAATATCATGAAAGTTTTCATCTGCATTAATGACATAACTAATTCCGTACTATATAACACGAGGTGAATAATGGCGTTTAATTAAGGTTATATTGCACAGAAACTTTACTAGTGCTTTGTTTGAAATGAAATGCTGCGAATGCGGAAAAATGGGTTTAAAAGAAAAAGGTCAATTTCTTACATAATTTTACAAGGTTGGAACGAGTTTTCTGGGTTTTTTTTTCTTCTTCTTTTCTTGTAATTTTAAAGAGTTGATTTATTTTAAGGGTAACTAGCTGTTCAGTGTAGTTGTTTTGAAGATATATTTTTTTTTAGCAAAGAAGGCACTAAGTGAATAAACCTTAAACTTTATCACCAATTGAATAATTGTCACATAGTGAATAAGGTTTCATGTTTCATTCACGTGGTTCAGATCTACCGAAGACTACTGGTAGTCGGTGAATTCCTCAACACAATCTATAAAGAGAAAGTCGATATTTGCTATTCAAATCGGTAAGGTAACTTTGTTGGCAAAGAATATTTTTTAACATTCTATAATTTATACATTCTGGGTATGTGTGCCGAAGAAAACTTATACAATAGGTTTGTAAAGCCCTCGGTGCGCACGTTTTCATGTTAAGTGTTTCAATACAATGACTTTGATGAATTTTACTATAGGACCGAACATTCGGTTGAAAAAGAAAGTATGCTCGAAAGGGAAAAACGATTTTTAAAATATAATATATAGCTACCTGAATCAGGTAAGAATTTCACAATCCAACATATTTTTTTATCGGATACACGATGGTATGATACGAAGACATAAAGATCTTTTATTTGAATCGCGATTGAATAAAGAAAAATGTATGCCAGTTGCAATCATAATGGCAGTTTGACATGATGCTTGATTTCACTGGTTTCTGTAGTGGCATATCGCGGGTCTAGAATTCGTGGGGGCACTGGAACTGTATGTGTGCGTTGTGGGTGTGCGTGTGTGTGAGTGTGTGTGTGTATTTTATTTTCATGCAGCAAACGTATGATTTGCAGGTAAGGGATGGGCAAAATGATTATGATTTTATAGATAAAGAATTAAAATAAATATTTGTTATACCAAAAAATTACTATACTCATTAGAAAACAACGAGCATTTCAATTTAAATTATTGCATGGAGCCATATATACTAATGAGCATCTACATAGATTTGGTTTTGTTGGTGATTATTTATGTTCGTTTTGTAAGCAGGATATAGAAACATACAAACATTTATTTTTATCTTGCGGGAGCGTTCAAAGGATATGGCAGGCTTTAGTACAACTTTTTGAGTTAGATGAAATTAAAGATTTAGAATGGCGAGATATATTTGTTGGGTTGGCAGGAAGTTCATATAGAATAAAAATTTGTTATACTATCATTTTCATGGTGAAGTATGTTACATTTATGTCAAGATCAGGGGGGGGGGGGTGGGCGAGTACCAACTTTAAAAAAGATGAACAGAAGCATTATTAAGTATAGGGATGAGGAAAAGAAAATACTCGATGAATGAAATGCACATTTTAAAAGCCATTAATTGGCGAGAGGGAGAAGCAGGGGGTCGTAACATCTTCTCTTCCCTTCCTTTTGCTTTGCCCCTCTTGTTTCTGCGCCCCTACTGTGTATATTGTTTGCTATTGGCTCGGTGGAGATTCTATGAAGCTCTGAACTTTACATGCAATGAACCTGACACACAATATATTTCCGGTCGCAGATTCATCCTACTGTGATATCATTGAATCATGGCTACCATTCTTGAAAAGTCATAAATCGATCAGTTGGTAACGACTGATTTAGATTTAATTGAAAATTAGAATGACATCCAGAATCTATTATCTACAACAAGGTCAACGAGTTTTAAAAAGTTCATGATAATCAATGTGGCAAAAAAGAATAGAGATACTATAAATGCTGACTTCATCAACTGCATTTCCCAGTTGTTGTATCGGCTACTGATCACGTACATTTTCTGCGATTCATATCAATGTCCGAATGACATAAACTACGCTATCTATCACTAAAAGACGCCTTCAATATTTTGGAAAACTCCAAGATAACACCATCAGCCATCAAGCTAATAAGAAGTTTTAAACCGCAAAAATCGTCTAATAGCAGATGGACATATTGAATTAATAACGTAAAAATCCCACAAGCCTTATTTTAAATCGCCAACGATGGAAGCGAGTCCACAATCTCCTGTAGAAGCGCCAACTATAGCTTACCATCATCGAGTTATCGTTGCATCAGTCCTAGCAGGATTTGCAATTATTGGTCTCTTTGGTAATACTCTTGTCATCTTCTCCGTCATCACCACGAAGAAGCTTCGTACGGTCACAAACATCTTGGTAATCAATCTCGCTTTCGCTGACAATTTGACGTGTTTTGTCTTACCGTTCCAGATCGCCGGTATCCTAAGTCAAACGGGAAGGTACCCGATTCCCGAGATCATCTGTGCAATTGTGGCTGGAGTTGGGTTCACCAGCGTATGCTGTAGCGCATCTACTTTAGTCGCTATCGGTTTCGTCCGCTGGTACGTCATCACCAGATCTATTCGTGGTCATCAAGGTCTCAATACTCCGAAGAATATTGCGATAGTCGTGTTGATCATCTGGACGGAGTCCATTGCATTCGTGATCATACCTCCTGTTCTTGGAGTCGGGACTCTCGGTTATTACAGATACTACGGCTTATGCACTTTGTCCGATTCAAACCCACTGGCCAACGTTAATTTCATCTTTCAGGGCGCTGTCATTATTACTGCCCTGATACTCACCTTGACGTTTTACGGACTGATATTGCGCCACGTTTTGTAACATAATAAGCAGTTCCGAGACAAGTTTGCAGATGATAAAGCTTCCGATTCAAGCTCAGCAGAGACACAACAGAATAAGGCTTCCTCATCTACATCTCAAGTTTCTCGTCCACCTATGATCAAAGCCATCAACCAAAAGGAGATCGAGATCACAAAGAATGTTTTCACGGTTGTCTGCCTTTTCATGATTTGCTTTGTAGCGCAAAGCGTGGACTTCTTCATTCCCGGTATAAGCATATTCACCCTCTATGGCTACATGATATTGATGGCGAACAGCGTGGTCAATCCGATCATTTATGGTCTGAAGCATCCTAACTTTCAAGAGGCTTTCAAGAGAATCCTTTGCCGTCGTCGCAGACCGCTCAAGCGTGTCTCAAACTGCAAAGAAGTCCGATTGCAGGTAATACAGAGTATTTATTCAGGTTTTTTCTTGTTTTGTACTCTCTTCATCGACTTTGACAATGACAATGACATTCATTCTTCTGTCTATAATCAGGGTATCGGAGAATACAATCACATATGTACGCATAAATATTATTTTAAATAATTGTGCATCATTTTGTGAACATGTACAAACATAAAAATAAAAGCAAACAAGCAGATTGGCAAACAGTCTGATATCATATAATTGGGTAGTTGAAGAAAAAAGGTTTGATGGAATGAATTAATAAAGAATTCATGATTAACAGAAAACTCAATAAATAACTTTCCAAACATGAATAAGCCAATGACTAATAAAAATTTTTAACAAATATCATGAAAGTTTTCATCTGCATTAATGACACAACTAATTCCGTACTATTTAACACGAGGTGAATAACTGCGTTTAATTAAGGTTATATTGCACAGAAACTTTACTAGTGATTTGTTTAAAATGAAATGCTGCGAATGCGGAAAAATGGGTTTAAAAGAAAAAGGTTAATTTTTTACATAATTTTACAAGGTTGGAACGAGTTTTCTGGGTTTTTTTTCTTCTTCTTTTCTTGTAATTTTAAAGAGTTGATTCATTTTAAGGGTAACTAGTTGTTCAGTGTAGTAGTTTTGAAGATATTTTTTTTTTTTAGCACAGAAGGCACTAAGTGAATAAACCTTAAACTTGATCACCAATTGAATGTTTGTCACATAGTGAATAAGGTTTCATGTTTCTTTCACGTGGTTCAAATCTACCGAAAACTACTGGTAGTCGATGAATTCCTCAACAAAATCTAAAAAGAGAAAGTCGATATTTGTTATTCAAATCGGTAAGGTAACTTTGTTGGCAAAGAATATTTTTTAACATTCTATAATTTATACATTCTGGGTATGTGTGCCGAAGAAAACTTATACAATAGGTTTGTAAAGCCCTCGGTGCGCACGTTTTCATGTTAAGTGTTTCAATACAATGACTTTGATGAATTTTACTATAGGACCGAACATTCGGTTGAAAAAGAAAGTATGCTCGAAAGGGAAAAACGATTTTTAAAATATAATATATAGCTACCTGAATCAGGTAAGAATTTCACAATCCAACAGATTTTTTTATCGGATACACGATGGTATGATACGAAGACATAAAGATCTTTTATTTGAATCGCGATTGAATAAAGAAAAATGTATGCCAGTTGCAATCATAATGGCAGTTTGACATGATGCTTGATTTCACTGGTTTCTGTAGTGGCATATCGCGGGTCTAGAATTCGTGGGGGCACTGGAACTGTATGTGTGCGTTGTGGGTGTGCGTGTGTGTGAGTGTGTGTGTGTATTTTATTTTCATGCAGCAAACGTATGATTTGCAGGTAAGGGATGGGCAAAATGATTATGATTTTATAGATAAAGAATTAAAATAAATATTTGTTAGACCAAAAAATTACTATACTCATTAGAAAACAACGAGCATTTCAATTTAAATTATTGCATGGAGCCATATATACTAATGAGCATCTACATAGATTTGGTTTTGTTGGTGATTATTTATGTTCGTTTTGTAAGCAGGATATAGAAACATACAAACATTTATTTTTATCTTGCGGGAGCGTTTAAAGGATATGGCAGGCTTTAGTACAACTTTTTGAGTTAGATGAAATTAAAGATTTAGAATGGCGAGATATATTTGTTGGGTTGGCAGGAAGTTCATATAGAATAAAAATTTGTTATACTATCATTTTCATGGTGAAGTATGTTACATTTATGTCAAGATCAGGGGGGGGGGGTGGGCGAGTACCAACTTTAAAAAAGATGAACAGAAGCATTATTAAGTATAGGGATGAGGAAAAGAAAATACTCGATGAATGAAATGCACATTTTAAAAGCCATTAATTGGCGAGAGGGAGAAGCAGGGGGTCGTAACATCTTCTCTTCCCTTCCTTTTGCTTTGCCCCTCTTGTTTCTGCGCCCCTACTGTGTATATTGTTTGCTATTGGCTCGGTGGAGATTCTATGAAGCTCTGAACTTTACATGCAATGAACCTGACACACAATATATTTCCGGTCGCAGATTCATCCTACTGTGATATCATTGAATCATGGCTACCATTCTTGAAAAGTCATAAATCGATCAGTTGGTAACGACTGATTTAGATTTAATTGAAAATTAGAATGACATCCAGAATCTATTATCTACAACAAGGTCAACGAGTTTTAAAAAGTTCATGATAATCAATGTGGCAAAAAAAGAATAGAGATACTATAAATGCTGACTTCATCAACTGCATTTCCCAGTTGTTGTATCGGCTACTGATCACGTACATTTTCTGCGATTCATATCAATGTCCGAATGACATAAACTACGCTATCTATCACTAAAAGACGCCTTCAATATTTTGGAAAACTCCAAGATAACACCATCAGCCATCAAGCTAATAAGAAGTTTTAAACCGCAAAAATCGTCTAATAGCAGATGGACATATTGAATTAATAACGTAAAAATCCCACAAGCCTTATTTTAAATCGCCAACGATGGAAGCGAGTCCACAATCTCCTGTAGAAGCGCCAACTATAGCTTACCATCATCGAGTTATCGTTGCATCAGTCCTAGCAGGATTTGCAATTATTGGTCTCTTTGGTAATACTCTTGTCATCTTCTCCGTCATCACCACGAAGAAGCTTCGTACGGTCACAAACATCTTGGTAATCAATCTCGCTTTCGCTGACAATTTGACGTGTTTTGTCTTACCGTTCCAGATCGCCGGTATCCTAAGTCAAACGGGAAGGTACCCGATTCCCGAGATCATCTGTGCAATTGTGGCTGGAGTTGGGTTCACCAGCGTATGCTGTAGCGCATCTACTTTAGTCGCTATCGGTTTCGTCCGCTGGTACGTCATCACCAGATCTATTCGTGGTCATCAAGGTCTCAATACTCCGAAGAATATTGCGATAGTCGTGTTGATCATCTGGACGGAGTCCATTGCATTCGTGATCATACCTCCTGTTCTTGGAGTCGGGACTCTCGGTTATTACAGATACTACGGCTTATGCACTTTGTCCGATTCAAACCCACTGGCCAACGTTAATTTCATCTTTCAGGGCGCTGTCATTATTACTGCCCTGATACTCACCTTGACGTTTTACGGACTGATATTGCGCCACGTTTTGTAACATAATAAGCAGTTCCGAGACAAGTTTGCAGATGATAAAGCTTCCGATTCAAGCTCAGCAGAGACACAACAGAATAAGGCTTCCTCATCTACATCTCAAGTTTCTCGTCCACCTATGATCAAAGCCATCAACCAAAAGGAGATCGAGATCACAAAGAATGTTTTCACGGTTGTCTGCCTTTTCATGATTTGCTTTGTAGCGCAAAGCGTGGACTTCTTCATTCCCGGTATAAGCATATTCACCCTCTATGGCTACATGATATTGATGGCGAACAGCGTGGTCAATCCGATCATTTATGGTCTGAAGCATCCTAACTTTCAAGAGGCTTTCAAGAGAATCCTTTGCCGTCGTCGCAGACCGCTCAAGCGTGTCTCAAACTGCAAAGAAGTCCGATTGCAGGTAATACAGAGTATTTATTCAGGTTTTTTCTTGTTTTGTACTCTCTTCATCGACTTTGACAATGACAATGACATTCATTCTTCTGTCTATAATCAGGGTATCGGAGAATACAATCACATATGTACGCATAAATATTATTTTAAATAATTGTGCATCATTTTGTGAACATGTACAAACATAAAAATAAAAGCAAACAAGCAGATTGGCAAACAGTCTGATATCATATAATTGGGTAGTTGAAGAAAAAAGGTTTGATGGAATGAATTAATAAAGAATTCATGATTAACAGAAAACTCAATAAATAACTTTCCAAACATGAATAAGCCAATGACTAATACAATTTTTTAAAAAATATCATGAAAGTTTTCATCTGCATTAATGACACAACTAATTCCGTACTATTTAACACGAGGTGAATAACTGCGTTTAATTAAGGTTATATTGCACAGAAACTTTACTAGTGATTTGTTTAAAATGAAATGCTGCGAATGCGGAAAAATGGGTTTAAAAGAAAAAGGTTAATTTTTTACATAATTTTACAAGGTTGGAACGAGTTTTCTGGGTTTTTTTTCTTCTTCTTTTCTTGTAATTTTAAAGAGTTGATTCATTTTAAGGGTAACTAGTTGTTCAGTGTAGTAGTTTTGAAGATATTTTTTTTTTTTAGCACAGAAGGCACTAAGTGAATAAACCTTAAACTTGATCACCAATTGAATGTTTGTCACATAGTGAATAAGGTTTCATGTTTCTTTCACGTGGTTCAAATCTACCGAAAACTACTGGTAGTCGATGAATTCCTCAACAAAATCTAAAAAGAGAAAGTCGATATTTGTTATTCAAATCGGTAAGGTAACTTTGTTGGCAAAGAATATTTTTTAACATTCTATAATTTATACATTTTGGGTATGTGTGCCAAAGAAAACTCATACAATAGGTTTGTAAAGCCCTCGGTGCGCACGTTTTCATGTTAAGTGTTTCAATACAATGACTTTGATGAATTTTACTATAGGACCGAACATTCGGTTTAAAAAGAAAGTATGCTCGAAAGGGAAAAACGATTTTTAAAATATAATATATAGCTACGTGAATCAGGCAAGAATTTCACAATCCAAACAGATTTTTTTATTGAATACACGATGGTTTGATACGAAGACATGAAGATCTTTTATCTGAATCGCGATTGAATAAAGAAAAATGTATGCCGGTTGCAATCATAATGGAACAGTTTTACATGATGCTTGATTTTACTGGTTTCTGTAGTGGCATAGCGCGGGTCTAAAATTTGTGGGGGCACTGTGTCTTTGTGCGTGCGTGTGTGTGTGTGTGCGTGTGTATATTTATGTGTGGTGTTGGGGGTGGTGCGACACCAGTCTTACTCGAGGTTTGAAATGCACATTTTAAAAGCCATTAAATGGAGAGGTGGAGTAGCAGGGGGTCGTAACATCTTCTCTTCCCTTCCTTTTCATTTGCCCCTCTTGTTTCTGCGCCCCTACTGTGTATATTGTTTGCTAATGGCTCGGTGGAGATTCTATGAAGCTCTAACTTTACATGCAATGAACCCGACACACAATATATTTCCGGTCGCAGATTCATCCTACTGTGATATCATTGAATCATGGCTACCAATCTTGAAAAGTCATCAATCGATCAGTTGGTAACAACTGATCTAGATTTAATTGAAAAGTCGAATGACATTTAGAATCTATCATCTTCAAAAAGTCAACGAGTTTTAAAAATGTCATGATAATCAATGTGGCAAAAAGAATAGAGATCATATAAATGCTGACTTGATCAACTGCATTTCCCATTTGTTGTATCTGCTACTGATCACGTACATTTTCTGCGATTCCCATCAATGTCCGAATGATATCAACTGCACTATCTATCACTAAAAGACGCCTTCAATATTTTGGACAACTCCAAGATAACCATCAGCCATCAAGCTAATAAGAAGTTTTAAACTGCAAAAATCGTCTAATAACAGATGGACATATTGAATTAATAACGTAAAAGTCCCACAAGTCTTATTTTAATTCGCCAGCGATGGAAGCAAGCACACAATCTTCTGTAGAAGCACCAACTATAGCTTTCCATCATCGAGTTATCGTTGCATCAGTCCTAGCGGGACTAGCAATTATCGGCCTCTTTGGCAATAGTCTTGTTATCTTCTCCGTCATCACCACGAAAAAGCTTCGTACGGTCACCAACACCTTAGTGGTCAATCTCGCTATCGCTGACATTTTGACATGTTTTAGCTTACCATTCCAGATCGCCGGTCTCCTAAGTCAAACGGGAAGGTACCCGATTCCCGAGATCATCTGTGCAATTGTGGCTGGAGTAACGGCCACCAGCATATGCTGTAGTGTATCTAATTTGGTCGCTATCGGTTTCGTCCGCTGGTACGTTATCACCAGATCTATTCGTGGTCATCGAGGTCTCAATACTCCGAGGAATATCGCGAAAGTCGTGCTGTTTATCTGGATGGAGTCAATTGCACTCATGATCATACCTCCTGCTCTAGGAGTAGGGACTTTCGGTTATTACAGATACTACGGCTTATGCACTCTTTCCGATAAAAACCCACTGGGCTTCGTTCAATTCATCTTTCAGGGCGCTTTCATCATTACTGCCCTGATACTCACCTTGGTGTTTTACGGACTGATCTTGCTACACGTTTTGCAACATAATAAGCAGTTCCGAGACAAGTTTGCAGATGATATAGCTACCGATTCAAGCTCAGCAGAGACACAACAGAACATAGCTTCCCCATCTACATCTCAAGATTCTCGTCCACCCATGATCAGAGCCATCAACCGAAAGGAGATCGAGATCACAAAAAATGTTTTCACGGTTGTATGTCTCTTCATGATTTGCTTTGTAGCGCAAGGCGTGAACTCCGTAATCCCCGAGGCACGCCTGTCCGCCCTCTATGGCTTCTTGATCATGATGGCGAACAGCGTGGTCAATCCGATCATCTATGGTCTGAAGCATCCCAACTTTCAAGAGGCTTTCAAGAGAATCCTTTGCCGTCGTCGCAGACCGCTCGAGCGTGTCTCGAACTGAGTACAAAGAATTCCGTTTAAAGGTAATACAGAGTGTTTTTCCAGGTCTGTTCTTACTTGGTACGTCGTTTAGTATTAGTACAGGCCTACATCATTCATCGATTGCTATGAGGCTTTTTCCGTTTGTGATATTTGATACTCACAATTGACCCATAAATTATAAGAAATACCACTATTTTAGATCAATATTGTATGGGGTGGAGCTGTACCTCTATAGGTATTTGGGGAATATTAGGAAGATATTTTCCCCTTTTTTGCAATTCCTATAACTTTTACCAACTTAGTGTATTAGTCCTTTATGAAACAAATCATTAGTTCAACTAATGATCCTGTTAGACATACAAATTGTACAGTAATGATTTAGTAGAATTATGGAACAAATCTGCTAGTATCAGGATGTTTGTTTGTTCACAATAAACAAATACTAACACAAATTTACAATACAATAGTTAGTACTTACAGTCCGAAATTCTAAAATGAATACAAATCAAAATACAAGGCAAGGATAACAGATATCATAATTTGTATCATCTTATGAGAAAAGATATTATAATAGTGTTGGATAATGCGAAGTTGAATTTTGGTTTCTTAGTCGAATTATCCAAGAAGAACGCATCTTAAATGTTATTATGTAACAAATTCCAGTCGTTAGCTTAGACACTTTGTAAGAATGATCATTGTGTTTCGTTTTGAGGGAATTACATTCAAAGAATTAGCATTGCCTAATTGAATACAGATCTATCAAAAATATATTTGTTACATTAAGCGGGTAGAGGCAAGAAACAAGGACACTAATGTAAAACAAAAAAAGAAGTGGCCTCTTAACCAGGGTCACTTTTCCGTTAATTAGTAGGTTCTAAAAAACTACAAATCAAGGCGATATGTGCGATCACAAGTATAGTGACCTTTGCCAAGGCGCGATGCCCTTTTCCCCTGGTCAATTAGCTCATACAATTTCGATATTCTCCATCGATTATTAATTAAACACTTGACTTGAGGACAAATTACATGAAATTTATTGACTTTTCTTGTGTGAAGTAGGAACGACTTAATAAGAAATAGACGAAATGTCTTTAATCAATTTATTGGGTAGTTGAAGAGAAAATGATTGAAAGAATGAATTAATACAGAATTTATGATTAATAGATAACTCAATAAATACATTTTCCAAAAATAAAGAAACTAATAATGAAATAAATATTTAAACTATTAAATATCATAAAATTAAAATTCAGATTGATGAACCAACTATTTATATACCATTTAAAGCAACTTGAATAATGGCTTTAGCACAATTGGCTGTTGTAATGTCTAGACACCCTACTAATAATTGGTTCATAATCAAATTCTTCGAATGCAGTAAAAAGGATTAAAAATCGATGGATAAATTTCCTACTGAATTTTACAAGGTTGGAGCGAGTTTTTCTGGGATTGTTTTTCTTTCTTTTTACAATCAAAAAGTTGATTCATTTCAAGGGTATATATTTGGTCGTTTAGTGTAGTTGCTTTTAAGATTGTGTTTTCTTTCTTTAGCAAAGAAGGGACAAATTGAATGAATAATTAAATTAATTACTAATTGACTGTAAGTTACACAGTGAACAAGGTCTCTTGTTTCTTTAGCGTCGTTCATATCTACCTGAGACTACTGGAAGTCGATGATTTCTACAACAAAATTTACAAAAAGCTATTCGATCTTTTTTGTAATTAAATCAGTAAGGTAACTTTCTTTGCAAAGATTGATTTCAAATATTCAATACTTTATACATTGTGAATATAATGTACCAAAGACAAATTTCAACTCATACAATTTGTTTTTTAAGCCCTCTGTGCGCACGTTTTCATGCTTAAGTATTTCAAGAAAAGACCTCTTTATAATTTTTACTATAGGACTGAACATTCAGTGGAAAATAAAGGATGTTTCAAAGGGCCAAAACGATTTTACAAATATAATGTAATCCTACCTGAATACGGCAAGAATTTCAAAATCCAAGAAGATCTTTTTATATTGAATACACGATGGTCTGATTCGAAGACATCAATATTTTCATCTGAATCGCGATTGAAATATTAAATCAAAATGTCTTGCGGATGCAATCATAATTGCACAGCTTTACATGATGGTGGATTTCAATGGTTTCTGTAGTGGCATAGCGCGGGTCTAGTCTTTGTGGGGGAACTGATACTGTATACATGTGGGGCGTGTGTGTGTGTGTGTGTGTGTGTATGTCGGGGGACGACACTACTCGGTGGATGAAATGGACATTTTAAAAGCCATTAATTGGCGAGAGGGAGTAGGAGGGGTCGTAACTTCTTCTTTTCCCTTCCCTTTCCTTCCCTATCTTGTTTCTGCGCCTCTATGTAGGCTATGTGTATATAGCTTGCTAATGGCTCGGGGGAGGTTCAATGAAGCTCTCACTTTACATCTAATGAACAGGGCAAACAAAGTCTTTCTGGTCGCAGATTAATACTGCCGTGATACATTATGTTCATGGCCATCAATCATTAAACCGATCGGTTGGCAACAGCTGATTTAGATTTAATTGGAAAGTTGAATGTCATTCATAATCTACTATCTTCAACAAGTCTATAGCTTTTCGCGCATAACGAGTTTTACAATTTTCATGATTATAAATGTGGCAAAATCTATCGAGATGATATAAATGCTTACTTGATCACCTGCATTCCCACTTGTTGTATCGGCTACTGGTAACGCACATTTTTGCGATTCCCATCAATGTCCGAATGATATCAACTGGGCTTTCTTTCATCGCAAGACGCCTTCAATATTTTTGACACTTACAAAATAACACCATCAGCCATCAAGCTTATACGAAGTTTCAAAGCACAAAATTGTCTGATACCACATGGACATATCGATTGAATAACGTAAAAATCACAAAAGTCTAATATCAATTCGCCAACGATGGAAGCAAGTCCACAATCTCCTGTAGAAGCACCAACTATAGCTTTCCTTCATCGAGCTATCATTGCATCAGTTCTAGCGGGTTTAGCGATTATTGGTCTGTTTGGCAATAATGTTTGGTTGCTTGGGATGTTTAGGGGCTTAGGGGTTTTGCGCTCGTTTTCTACATGTGCCTCGCGAAAATTTTGAGGACTTGAGGAATATTTTTTGAGAGGGGGTCGACCCCTCCCCGTAAACCCCCGTTGCAGTGAGGAATGAACCTGTCATCTGCTGTTCACTGAGCTATGGATGGCAGTCTAGATGATTCAAGGAGGGGTTAATAATTATTCATCCAGATTTAGTTATCTTAAATTTACAAATTATAGTATATTTCGTCTTGTAACTGTTAGACAAAAAAACAGTAGTTATGGAAATTTAGAAACGATCAGACCATAAAACATATTCTATGTTCATGATATGACGCTTAATACATCTACCGTGTCGCTTTATGAAAATAAAAACCCGGTCTTCGAACTCAGGCTAGTCCGCACACAATGTATGCACATTCTCCAGTCCCTGTGGAGCATGCCACCCATGCACCATTTTAAAGACGCTCCCAATAAAGATAAAACTACCGGGTACACATTCAACACTTGGGTGGAGAGAAGCAAATTTCATAAAATGCCTTGCTAAGTGCCATACCAGGGATCGAACCCATAACCTTCGCATCTCTGGTGACTGTTCAAACCACTCAAATAATACTCGTGTACAATAAAAGAAGAAGAATAATATTATTTAAACAGTGAAGTATAAGGGCCGTTTTACTATTCGTTCTTGATATCTATTTATTTTTCCGCATTTTCCAAATACAATAACTGAATAACAAAAAACGTAAAATTAAGATATAAAACAAACAAAAATATGTAAACAATAATAACTTCATGTTAACATGTGATTAATATTTTTTTATCGCGATGTTATTATCTTAGCGATGTTATAATGATAGGTAAGCAACATCACAATTTTAGAAACATCACCTCGTTTGAACTCTGGTATAGATAGGCCATCAGACGGAGAGAGAACACAGGATGAGCGATAAAGAAACATATGAATGTTTAAGAGGAAAGGGGAGATACTAATTTAAAACGGAGAGACAGATATACGATTTGAGTGAGACATATTGAGAATAATTAGTGTTCTGTAAGAAAAAAAAGAGGAGGGAATTCAGCTTGATGATTAGAATTTTGTATTTCAAGGACCTCACTTCCGTGCATAATTCTAATCTTTTAAAAATATTTCTCGTATTGTTCGCTTATGGATCAGAAGGAAGATCTATGGCTTTAACTACATTCATGTTGTTACTAAAAGGCGTATTCATTTGGTGTATAATGACTCCGTTTTATTATTAAATTCAGATTGCGACAATACTTGCTATTGGTCTTTGGAGATCATTATATTGTAAAGAGCATCAGTCGCGTTCTATTGATATTTTATTTTCATAATTCTATGGCTCGTGAAAACTAAAAGGTTTCAAAGAGGTTAATATGATATAAGAAAAGTTAAATCTGTTTGTTTCGAACATCTTCACTTCGTGCTACTGACAGTATGTGCGTCTGTTCAGGGTTCTATCCGTTGTAGCCAAGTCAACGAAAAGGTACGTGAACAGCTTTTGGAATTACATAGGGAACATGGGGATTCTTCTAAGAAACGACTTGATTGCCAAAATTGATTGTCAAAACTAGATTATTACCAATGGATATGGATATTTAGAAACGATACAAAAAAAAGTTTATTTTCATTTTTAGAAATGTGATTCACTTATGCTTTCGAAGTGACGAAATACGATTGAGAGATAAGTAATGACTTTTCATGCTTATTAAAATAAGCAAAGATGGAAACAAGTCCTGAAACCCCCGTCGAATCGTCAACTTTACTAGTAGCTTTTCATCATCGAGCTATTGCTTCATTAATTTTGATTGGTCTGGCAATTATGGGTCTTTTTGGTAATGGCCTCGTTATCATTTCCGTCACCTAAGTCAAACAGGAAGGTACCCTCTCAACAAGGCTGTTTGCGCAGTCGATGCTGCAGTAGGAAACATCTCTTCATGGTTGTCTGTGTGTTCATGCTCTGTTCCCTAGCCACCCTTGTGAATTACGTCATACCCGGTTCCCGTATATCCACACTGTATACTACGATGATCATCATGGCTAACAGCGTAGTCAATCCGATAATCTATGGACTGAAGTATCCTAACTTCCCAGAAGCCTTCAAGAGAATCCTTTGCTGCCGTCGCGAATAAAAATAGAACGTCTCCACCTGAGCTGACGCGAACACAACAAATCACTGTGCCGACGCTGAAGCATAGCACCTCTAAGATTTCGCCGATAAGTGACCTAATGATCATAATGTTGTTGCTTTTTGGCTTTCGTTGATGGGTCTCTTTGACAGCCTGTCTCCTTGATTATCTCCTAGTAGCTGTGTGTGAAGGTACAATAACATGCTGGGCCGCAGCCCACGAGACAAACAGTGCTTGACAAATTGTCATAAGGTTCACCCGACCGCCAGCAAACGGAACACCGATATCTGGGGCTCCAGGGCCTTAGTCTGACAACCTTTTCAATAAAAAATAATGATAATATTATACAGCTCACATATCCACCATGCAAGATGCTTAAGGCAAATATACCGTTATAGTGCTCGCAGCATTCAAGGAAGTCCTTCTTGCCGGTACGCGTTCAACACCTGGGTGAAGTGTGGCAAATGTAGATTAAAGTCTTGACAAAGGACATTAGTGCCGCGGCGAACCCTGTGGTCGTCAGTGCGACGACGTCGCCACTAGTCCAAGACACATCTACCGTTTGTGTGTTTCCATCTCCTAGGCTGTCGTTCTACTGGGCTAGCTGTCTCAAAACGATAGAAAAGGGTATACGATTTAATTCATGGCGGCTAGAAGTTGATGGTGGCCATTGTAATAAAGCATATCTAAGCTTTTTTATGATTGACTTCATTTTCGTGGACAAAACGGGGTAAACGGTTAGAAATAGAATGAAAGATCTCAAGGACGAAAGGGTGTTTTAATCTCCTGGTACTCTATATTTGAATGGTCTGTTTCGTCTGCTTTCTATTTGTAGAGTAGGGAGCATTTAAATGCATGTTCTACTGTCTCCCCGTCCCCGAGTCCGCTGGTTGGTGGAGGATATACACGAGGGAGTGCCCTTGTCGTTGTCACTGTTGTTGAGCTTTGCTTGCCCAGTTACAATAAATTTGCTCATCCTTTTAACCTAAAGTGTGTCCCATGAAGTTGTCAGAACTAACCATCAGCCCTATAAGATCATCTAGTCATTCCGATATTATGAAATGGATTTTAACCCGTTTCTTCCGAAATTATTCAGCCTGATAGCCACCCCACAAACGAGATTAAAAATCGAAAACTCGACTCCTTCGCTGCCGTACCGTGCGACTGTTCAGCGCGCGGAACAATGCGTGTGCGTTGAAGCGATCGACCTAAACCCTGGCCAGTCGCTTCGACGAGCAGGAACTTTAGCGCATGCGCAGATCATTTGGTAATCTGCCGTGCTCCCAAAGTTCTTTCAGCTCTTCCGTACGGTAGATTTTTTTTTTCTTTATTATCTTTTTTTCCTCTTCTACCTACTTATTATGTTCTTCTTCTTTCTACTCCGTTCCTTTTTTTCCCGTTGTCACTCTTATTCCTCCTCCTTCTTCTTCTTCTTTTTCTTCTTCTTCCTATTCTTCTTATTAATCTCTTTTTATTTTGATACTCGATTTTATGAGAAAATTCACAGTTTATAAAAAGTAAACTATTTCAACGTAAGTTTCTGTTGCATCAAATTTAATTGAAATAGTTTATCAGCAAAAATTGACTGTTATAATTTACGTCGGACATTATACTGTAGCGAAAATATATAAACATGATCAAATGAAACTCAAGAAGAATCCAGAAGGGGGGGGTTGAAAGGAGAGGCAAAATAGCATACTAATAAATACAGTACAGACTTTATAACGAATCGCCCAACTTTCTCTCTCTCTCTCTCTCTCTCTCTTTTTCTCTGTCTTTTTTTGTCTCTCTCTCTCCCTCTCTCTCACTCTATAAAAACCGTTCATTATACTTCATCTCTCTCATACTGTTTTCTGTTCCGCGATTTCCGAAAGCACGTTTCGACATATAAATAAGAATTGTTAATCATATAACGCATAGCCAGATTTTACCCTATCTAAAATATTGATGCAAATATATTACAATCATGGAAATATAAAGGAATAAACAAGAGGATGTAATTAAATAAAATGTCACAGACAAAAAGATGATAGGTGAAATGTTTGCTTCTCTCTCTCTCTTGATCGTTCGTTCTCTCAAAGCCAGTTTCCGTCTTTCTTTGCTTTCTGTTCCGCTATTTGTTTTTATACCGAAATTGTTCCTTCCGATTTTGAGAAAAATTATTATACAATATTTTTAAAATGAAGAAGAAAAAAACGGAACTAACGGCTGATATCGAAATGAGAAGAATATTACTGTACAATAATTAAAAAAGTAAGAGTTTGGATATAAAAACATCTCTTTTGCAAAAAATGAATATGAAACAATCTTTTTTGACAGAACTAATATACGTCGGACGAAGGAAATAACTCCTTGGTCGGACATTATACTTGAGCGAAAATATATATTTTTTTTAAAGAACTAAAGAAATATTCTGAACGGGGGGGGGGGGGGTGATCAGATAGACAACTATAGCATAATAATAAATACAGTACAGACTTCGTCCAACTTTCTATCTCCCTCTCTCTCTCTCTCTTTCTCTCTCCCTCTCTCTCTCTCTCTCTATCTATCTGTCAATGTTGTTCCGCCATTTGCTTGTATGCCGGCATCATTCCTTCTTTGAGATAAATTATGATAACATATCCATGATGATGAAAACATACATCTTAAATACTAGGGAACAAAAATAGAGAACGAGCGGCTGATAATGTCAAAAGGAATATTACTGTACACAAATTATAGAAAGTAAAAGTTTTGATTTTGAATGTAAATCTCTGTTGCATCAAAATAAAATGAAACGTTCATTATTATCGACGGAAATAATATACATCGGATTTTATACTTAACCACAAAAGGGTCATCTAGAAGTAGGTGGATAACATTATAAGAGAAAGATGAGAAATAATGAAACTTTCTCTTAGAGGGAGACAAGGACAAATACACAATAAATAAATATAAACAAGATAGGATTCTAGAGCGGAAGATGATATAGAGGAAACAAAATAGTTCGGAAGTATTGCCTGGAGAGCAAAATAATTATTCTGTTGTATTTACTAATGTAAAGCGCTTTGATCATGTTTTATGTAAAGGCGCTATATAATATCAATATGTATGAATATATTGGCACATTTTGACAATTATATAGTTTGTTAGTATGTATTGACAAAGTACATACAAATACAAATGACACATAAATGTCTGCAAGTATTTGGGACCTATATAGAATATGTGAAAAGAGCTATATCTTTGTCTTTGGCCCATGATTCTACAGCTTAGTTACGTAAGAGGAACAAAGAACGTTGACGAATGTAAAGGTTGTTGTCATGGTTATAAACTCCAACAATAGAAGAGCGGAAGTGAGGTAAGGGTATAATTGAATGACAATGACCTGGCTTACAGCATTGATGATCCTACATGTATAACCCTGGTTTTTTTTGGTGTGTTTTGGGGGGAGTGGGGTCTTGTTGTTTTTGCAATCATTCAAAGATAATATCAATCATACAAGATAAAGGAATGAACAAGAATATGTGATATGCTAAAATGTAACAGACAAAAAGATGATGATGAAAAATGGTTGTTTCTCTTTCTTTTTCTCTCTCTTTTTCTCTCTCTTTTTCTCTCTCTTTATGTGTCTCTCTCCCTCTCTCTCTCTTTCCTCTCTCTCTCTCTCTTTCTCTCTCTCCACTTTCTCCCTCTCTCTCCGTCTGTCTCGCTGTCTATCTGCCAATGTTGTTCCGCCATTTGCTTGTATGCCGGCACCATTCCTTCTTTGAGATAAATTATTATAACATAATTCTGATGATGTACAAATATACCTTATATTGTGTATATAGGGAACGAAATAGAAAAGGAGCGGCTGGTAATGTCGAAATGAGAAGAATATTACTGTACAATAATTATACAAAGTAACCCTTTTGAATGTAAATATCTGTTGCATCAAATTGATATTTAAAAAAAGTTTATTATGCTATATTGACGTACTATTATACGTCGGACATTGTACTTCTAAAACTAAAGAAAAAAAAATCGGAGCTGGAGGGGGGGGGGGGGGGTGACCGGAGAAACAAATATCATAACAATGTATACAGTACAAACTACGTCCAATTTTCTCTCTCTCCCGCCCCCCCCCCCCCCTCTCTCTCTCTCTCCCGCTCTCTGTCTGTCTGTCTGTCTGTCAATGTCGTTTTCCATCTTTATCTTTTATATTGTTTTCTATTCCTCCATTTGCTTGTAGGCCGGCAGCATTCCTTCCCTGTGATTGATATCTGATTATGTACTCATTATACCTTATATTTATTATGGGAAACGAACTGAATAGAAAACGAGCAGCTGATAATGTCGAAATGAGAAGAATGTTACTGAATAATAATTATACAAAGTAAAACTTTTGAATGTAAATCTCTGTTGCATCAAACTGATATAATCATTTAGTATGCTATATTGACGATACTATTATTCGTCGGACATTATACTTTATTATAGCCAAAAGATATAAACAAACAGAAAAGAAACAAACTAAATAATATAATTTATCTGATCTAGGGGGGGGTGGTGCGACAAATATCATAAACATAAATACAGTACAGACTATGTCCAACTTTCTATCTCCCCCCCCCCTCTATCTCTATTTTTTCTCTCCCCCCCCCCCCCCCCTCTCTCTCTATGCCTGTATCTCTGTCTATCTGTCAATGTCGTTTTCTATCTTCATCTATCATATTGTTATCTATTCCTCCATTTGCTTGTACGCCGGCAGCATCCCTTCCTTGAGATTAATTATTATAACATAAAATTATCCCTGATGATGTACATTATTATACCTTATATTTATTATAGGGAGCGAAAAAGAAAACGAGCGGCTGATAATGTCAAAATGAGAAGAATATTACTGTACAATATTTATACTAAATAAAAACTTTGAATGTAAATCTCTGTTGCATCAAACTGATATAAACAATTTTTTATGATGCTATATTGACGGTACTATTATCTGTCGGACATTGTGCTCTAGCAAAAAGATAAAATCAAACAATAAAGAGACCTACACAAAAGAAAAATAATCAGAGCTGGGAGGGGGGGGGATCGGAGATAACTTTCTATCTCCCCCTCTTTCTCAAATAATTTATCTCTCCTCTCACATATACCCCCCCCCCCTCTCTCACATAATAGTATAGGGAACGCTACAGAGAGTGAGCGGCTGATAAAGTAAAAATGAGAAGAATATTACTGTCCAATACTTATAAAAGCAAAAACTTTTGAATGCAAATCTCTGTTGCATCAAACTGCTATACAAAAATGTTTATTATGCTATATTGACGTTACTATACGTCGGACATCATACTTTAGCCAGAAAATATATACAAAAAAAAAAAGAGACAAACTAAATAATAAATCTGAGCTTTGAGGGGGGGGGGGTTGGTGATACAAAATATCATAATAATAAATCCAACATGCACCTGATCAAAACTCGTTTTCGGAGACTAAATCGAGTACAACCTCGCGATCTTGCTTTAGACTTATAATACTGCTTGTTGTTGTTGACAATAGAAAGCTGACCTTTGGATTTTCCTTTCATGTGCAGTGAAGTGCATTGTTCCGCGCGTGCCGCGTGCCGTTATAGGCTTTGGCTTTGCGCTGCTCCCAATTGAAATACCAGCAGTATTGGTATTCTGTGCATGGAAGGTCTCAGCGAAAGTCAATATCTGTGGGACAGACATCGCGGAGCTCCATACGCTGCTGTACGAATTTCATGTGAGAGAAAACTCGACATGCTTATGAAAAAGTACAATTATAATGAATAATATTAAAGTAAACAAAACAGGAGTAATGGATAATGATAGCATATACTTTGGATAAACCCTCAAATCCACTAGTTTAGTGAATTACTGGCAGGAAAAGGCAATTTTAGGCTTGTAAAGACGTCATCTACCTGCCTATTATGGGAACCTGGTATAACAGGTTCCCGTCTGTGAGTCGGCTCCACGGGAGCCTGGTATACCAGGTTCCCGGAAGGAACGGGTTAAGATACCAAACTTCATTTAGAAACAATATTCGCCTATTCGCCCGTTGGACACGAGATGTCATTTGGCTGACGTAGGATGCCGTCAGCTACCCGTTGCTGTCGGATGCGTCATAATAAGAGTGTTATTGGATGCAAAATGAAAATTGCAGTAATGGCGTTGAATCACTGTCATATTGGCTAATTGTCTTCACGGGTTCAATTAGCGCAGGTTATAACGTAATCCAAATGACGTCTCGTGTGCAACGGTCATCTGCCACTGAGTATTGTCTGACCCAACTGCACTAAGTTATGGATGATGCCCATTGATTGGTCAAGATACGAAAATGAATGACCAAAGACGAATTTGATCATGGCATAATTATTATATGTGATGGTATAGAGTTTTGAGTAGGAATTGAGGTAAATAATACTTTAATAAACATCTTTAGAACGAATTAAGAAATCTACATTATGCCGGTTAATTTTTTTTTTTAATTGTAGGTCTATATCTTGATTTGGCCTTACTACGTATAATCGTCTTGCCCTTGGTTTTCAGACTGGTACAGAATTGTTGTGCATTATCATATGAAGACTTGAATCTTTCTCCTCGGGAATCTGGATTTAGGCGAGGCCGAACAATTATTCGAATTTAGGGATGGAGAAGTACAGAGAGATGAAAAAGAGAAAAGAGAGAATTGAAATTGAAAGAGAATGATTTCCTGCTCATTATAACAGAAGCGTCGCAAGAGGGGATGTTTGGGTTAAGAAATCGAAATCTGTAAAGGCTCTCGGCAAACACATAACTTTTGACCTTTTTACATATTAGTAAACATAAACATCTGATTTTAAATATACCCTGTCGGCAAATAAAATTTTGGTCTGACACCCTTTTACTCAAAATAGTCAAGCACCGCAATATCAGTTTTAACTTATTTTCTGAAAACATGCACTTTTATGCTTTTCATCACGATTCATTAGCCTTTTTTTTGTTCATTGTTAGGTTTTTTAAATAATTAACTTGACTTGCATAGATAATTTCTAGGATGAAGAATGTTGTGAATTTTTTATATGTCGAATAGATTCAGTTGAATGCAATATATGGTTCATATAATGCTCGTAGGTTATGGGTTACTTTCAGAAAAAAGACAGAGTTGTATTATGATTAATGGAGCCTACCGAAATCATGATGCTAGCAAATGTTTAGAAATTGCAAGCATTTCATAACAACGATTTGCTTTATTGCAGTTAAGTGTCTCCCGGGAAAACTGGCAATTGAGTGACTAAAATTAATTATTTTGCTTTCATCAAGCATTTCTTCGATGTCTTTTTTTTTTCAAGACCCTCTTGTGGTCTCTCGGATATTAACTGTACTTGATTTTTCTGAGAAGATCAGCTGTATTAATTTCATCCTCAATTTCCTCTTTGGTGGGGACGTCGCTAGAATGATGTGGTGTTGTGGGAGTGTGTTAGCATTCAGATTTCTGTAGGAAAAATTATGTATGATAGATCGTCATCAAATTTTAATAATATTGCCTACCGTTCCTTTCTTCTTGCTTTTTTTTTCTTGTTGGGCCAAAAATATGAATATCCGTAGGCAAATAATTGTCAAACATCACCCACTCCTCATTCCAAATGGTGTAGCGACCTCCCGTTTGTAAACTTTGAAATATATCAAGCTAAAAAGGTCACTGAGAAAAGAATGAAATTATGCATCAATATCCAATTTTCTTTCGTTTTGTTTCTAATGTATATTGGAAAGTTTCAGGCAAGATGGGAAAGAGTATTTCATGTAATGTAGGCTTATTATGTGCATATATTGAAAGAGGAATTACATCTATGGCCGTTTGTGTTTACTGGCTGCATTTCAAACAATGGCAAAACTACATTTAAAAGAAAAATGTAACATGGTTATCTTGACATCCTAATGTCTTTGGTCAACGGCCATTTTTTAACAACTTGGCAAACAAACAAAAGGAAAAACACGAATTACTTAAAATCAATTTATTATTTTCCAAACGAATGTAGTGCATAAATAGAGCTTTTAATGTAAAAATATCACGGATATCGATGTCTATATAAACAAGTTTTCCTTTCTTTGAGATGAAATTGCTTTGATATAATATAAAACCCCTTAATATATATATTACGTGTGTCATCTAGTAATTGATTGCATTTATACTGTAAATGTATACTGTGTTTCATTTTATGTCAATGAATTATATTACTTGGGTATTCTAGTTGCTGTTCAGCTCATATAATTCAACATTTGTAAATATAGATAGGGTATTTGTTAGAAAGTATCCTATTGGCTGAAAAGGTGTCACGTGACAATCAACATCTTTTAATATATGCACGAGCGTATATTGTAACAAAAAACCTTTTTTTTGGGGGGGGCACGGTTAAACACTTACAAAAAATTAATTAGACTGCGCATCCGTTGTTAGCATTATCTTAGCTGCAGTATCTGACGAAAAGGCAGCCTAAATTTTATTAAGTAAGCCTTCCTCCAAAGGATCGCTAATATCTTATATTTTACTTAATAAACATTGAATGCATTTCGTTATTCAATGTATCATATATTCACCTCCAAAGTTCTGAATGTATTGGTTCACATATTTTGTAATATAGAACGCAAAGGCATGCAATATTTGTATAATATACAATATGTTTATTAGAGTGATTGTGATAAAGTCTGTCAAAATGTATTATGCACTGGTTCAATTCAGTATGCTGCAATGTAACACACTTTCAATAAATGGTATTTTGATCACTATGAAGAAGATCGAGTTTGATCCCTTTTTTGTTCATTGTATGTCATTCATGTTCAATCTTTAATTATTATAGTAGATATACTCTCTAAATGCCCTCATATTCAACATATGGCAAGAAGTATGATAACAAAAATGTATTGCAAAGGCATGAACAGAGCATTTACATTTATTACAATAATTTGTACAGACTCAAACTGAGAGTATAATTTGTTAGCATGATCTGAATATATAACAATGGATGGAAAACTGGATGAATTCTCCCTATCACATATATAGCTAATAGCTAATATTAACCAATATTAGCTCCTGATTCTGATATTTGAATTGAATTGAATTTATTTACCACTTTCATTAAAAAAAGGCAAAACCACTTTCATAAACACACATCAAAGATGAAGACACTTGGACAACTTCTCTGATGGTGAGAGCAATGATTGGCATGAATGGCCTGCCATAGTTCAAGTCCAACTTAAGTTTATTTTAGTCTTTGTGAAACACCCCCCTACCCCTGGTCTACCTTCATCACTTGTAATCCTTTCCTTCTTAATTATTTTGCAAAGTTTTGACTTTCAATTTTCGTTGATTTTCAATACTTCTTTGTCACAGATTGTCCTCATGACCAAGTTGAAGAATGTCCATCTAGCATTAGCAAGACTTTCTTTTTGATAGGATGAATGCCTCTCTTAAAATGTCGTCAATGGCCATCAATATCAGAGGTTCCCAGCAACTCAGCTGATTTCCATTTGAAAAAATAGAGCATCACAATTGGTGGAATTCAAAGAGCTATAAGCATTATGGAGAATTATCAGGAGTACATCACCATGCAACAACAAATTCATCAAATTTTGTCACCATGACCAGAATGTCCGACTGTAAGTCTCACACGATGCGAATCCTGATAGTTCCGATCTCATCGATTTCACATTCAACGACATCACCACGCTGTGAATAAAAGAGAAGAGGAATAATGATAAGAATTTCACTTATTCTGATTTATCCATCTTTAATTTGTCTTCTTATAATGTGTAAAAATGTTTTGCCATTGCCAAATTCTCTTTTCTTTCTTTGAAACATCTTAATTCTCTTACTAATTACCATACTGGTACATATCCCCGCCCCCCCTCCCCCCCCACTCAGTGTTATTTAGGGTACGAATATGGGTGTTCCAAGCGACCCCCCCCCCCTGTTCAGCAAAAGTCTGGTGTGTAAATTCAATACGGGTCGACCTTTTTCTTTTGTTATACAAGCCTTTTTCAGCACCCCCCCCTTTTTCAGCAAAAGTCCGGTGTGTAAAGTCAATACGGGTCGACCTTTTTCTTTTGTTACATTGACAGTGAATGACATTTTGGTAACACGCATGGGGTCCGTCCGTTCTCGGAGTGGGGGGCCGGGTACATATCATTCAAATATTTCTGTCTTTTGACTCAGACAAAATCTACAAATTTACCTGAACAAACGGGCAACCAAAAATTAAATCAGCAATACCTGCTTTTTAAGAATAGCAGATAATAGAGAGAAATGGAGGGCCATGACCACTGATGTCTGTAACTGTCCTGGCACGCGATGACAAGATAGGGGATTCCACACTGGTTTTTAATTGAAGGGGCATAGGCTGATCATGCCTCTAAATCTGCCCCCTTCCCCCCACCCCCACCCCCATAAGTTTAGCTATTCAAATTCATTTCATCTTTATCATTATCTCATCAGATTCAACTAATATAATCATCACTTTCATTACTGTCGTATCTGTAATCAAATTAAAATGGTTCAGAGAAAAGAATTTTCCATTTTCTTCTTCAGAATTTCCTTCATACAAATCAAGGAATATTGTCCCCACTCATCAAGATTCAAGTTTGCCTGTCTATATATGTAATGAACAGATTTGTTTCCATTGGTGCTACATGCAAATTTTAAATTTAAAAAAAAATTTGGTATTGTGTGCTCAGAGCCTGAAGAGCATTAATTTCGGGTTGCAGTACCACAATAAATGCAAAAATAAATGTCCAAAAATTAGACACCAACCGTGATTACCACTGTCATCGATCAGGAGAGTTTTGCCAATCCGGTTTTGGTTGGACAAGCACCAAACATAAGAATATAAGCCATGTTGTGACCAAATGTAACCAGGTTGGCCAAACTCTATGTATAGATGGCTCTGGTGGTGGTAACCAGAGCCATCTATACACAGTGTTTGGCCAACTTGATTTCACTGGGTCACAACATGGCGTATATTCGTTTGTTTTGTGCTTGCCCAACAAAGCAGTAGTCGCCATATTGTGTCCAAATTGAAACGGGTTGGCCAAACTCTCCTGCAGCAGAGACACAGCAGAACAAGGCTTCCCCCATGATCAAAGTCATCAACCAAAAGGAGATCGAGATCACAAAGAATGTTTTCATTGTTGTCTGCCTCTTCACGATTTGCTTTTTAGCGTCAAGCGTGAACTTCGTAATTCCCGGTGCAAGCCTGTCCACCCTCTATGGCTTCATGATCATGATGGCGAACAGCGTGGTCAATCCGATCATTTATGGTCTGAAGCATCCCAACTTTCAAGAGGTTTTCAAGAGAATCCTTTGCCGTCGTCGCAGACCGCTCGAGCGTGTCTCGAACTGATAACAAGGAATTCCAATTGCAGGTAATACAGAGTGTTAGTCAGGGTCTTTTCTTATTTGGTTCATCGTTAAGTATATATTAGAATAAGCCTAAATCATTTATCGATAGCTGTTAGGCATTTAGTCGTGATATACTCACAATTAACAAAAAATCTTCTAAGAATTACCACTTATTACCAAAACAAAATTGGTAGAGGAATGTTTTATAATAATGGTCCTGTGAGACATAAAAATTGTACGGTAGTGGTTTATTTAGAATAGTGGACCCAATCCGCTAGTAACAGAAGGTTTGTATATTCACAATAAACAAATACTAACAAAAATTTACAATACAAAAGTTATTACTTACAAACCGATATTCTAAAATGAATATTAATCAAAATACAAGGCAAGGAGTACACGTATCAATATATTAATCATCTTATGAGAAAAGATATTTTAATAGTGTTGGATAATGCGAAGTTGATCTTTGGTTTATTTAACATATACTTAGTTGAATTATCTAAGGAAAGCGCATCTTGAATGTTATCATGTAATGAATTCCAGACATTAGCTCAGGCGTCTTGTAAGAATGACCGTGGTGTTTAGTTTTGAGGGGAATTACATCCAGAGAATTAGCATTGCCTAATTGGATCCAGATCTATTAAAATACCCATCTGTTACATAAGCGGGTAGAGGCACGTGAGACGGACACTAATAATAACCAAAAACAAAAAGTGATCATTATGCAGGGTAACCAAGGTAATTTTTCTGTTAATTGGAAGGTTTAAAACAAAAAAACAAATCAAGGCTATATGAGCGCTTGCAAGTATAGTGACTTTAAAGCTATGCATGGTCACGACTCAGAGCTGCGACCAAACGGTTAGTACGTCCCTATTTTCACGAAGTGACGGTAGTGAATGAAAATCGCATTCACTTTGCGTTACGATTTTCCTCACTACCGTCACTTCGTGAAAAGCCTGCTCGGTCGCCGCTGGGATTTAGGCATCGCCCAACGATTTTGGGAGAAGTCGAGTAGGCTGTAGAACCCCAGCGATGCCTGGGCGGTGCCTTGTCGATTTCCCGTCGGTCGCTGGTCGATTTTAGGTAAAAACTGGGCAAAATCGGGAAGCTTCTCCGGTGGCGTCCCGGCAGTGACCGACTGGTGTCTCACCGATTCACCACCGGCTGATTTTAAAGAAATTGCCCGGCGGCCGGCCGGTGATCGGCGGGACACCAAAATACGCTCGGTGCCAGGGCGATCGCCGCCCGGGCATCGTCCTAAACGAGCGGTAACCGTCGAGCGATTTAGGTCAAAAGTCGTAGCCGCTAGGTCAAAGGCTGCCGACCGATATTAAACTTGGCTCCCAGTGACGGACTGATCTCCCAGCAGCGACCGGGCGGCGACCACTCGGCAGCCTTTGACCTAGCGGCATTGATTTTTGACCTATATCGCTCGACGGCGAGCGCTCGATTAGGTCGGTGCCCCATATGGAAACGTTTGCTTGTATTTGTCTCATAAAAGAATTTGACCCAAAACTGACTCCCGCACGGTGTTGAGTGCGCAGGGGTCACAGGCCACTGGCTTCATCGGGCAGGTAGTTCCATTATGTGAATGGGTAAATTAACTATTACAAAATGAGGGGACACATTACATTGTACAATAGGGACACACATTGTTTTTATTGTGCAGAACATACTCTTTTATTGACTTACTTATTGCATAAAACTATAAAACCAAAATGCATTTTGTATTCTAACAATTGGAGTACAAAGAATAGTAACAGGTGAATGAAATGCATTAAACACCACAAACATCTGGGAGAAAGCATATAAATTTGAATACATATAGTTGCTAAACGACTCCGATGAAACTATAAAACCAAAATGTAATTTGCGTTCTGGCAATTCGAGTACAAAGAATGATAGCAGGTGAATAAAATGCTTCAACAGCAACACAAACACATGGGAAGCTAGGAAGCATCCATAAATCGGAATAATTTAGTTGATAAACGACTCTGCCTGTGGACGTTTGTTGGAGCAGAAAGCAGTGGATTCTTAACAACACGAACCCATTTAACAGAATGTCGGAACGTAAATTATATTTGGATGATGCATCTTTCTACCCTGCGACTTTAATGGTACGATCCAGTAAATTAAAACAGTTAAATGGCTCTTATTTTAAAATTACTTATTAAATAAAACCCAAAACTTCAGTGATATCAGAAAAAATATGTTATATCTTACCAATACTTAAAAATTATGTATAAACATTGTGAAAGTGTCGCATTTTACGATAAAAGACACCGATTTAGCGAAGATGACGTCATTAGTGAGCTTGCATCAGGGAATTCAAGGTCAAAAGGTCAATTCAGACGCTGATAAGTTATTGGTCGAGCCTTTTTGTTTCCTTTATTCCGACAAAATTATACAATCAATCAAAACAAGTTTAGTACCAGAAGAAAGCTAACGATTAGTATTTTCATTAACCGCTTGCCCCAAAGTCGCTTGACCACAGTGAAACGAGTGAGAGCTTGCGAGAGCGGCCAAAGTGTGATTGAAACTCGCTATTTGCTCTTCTCCAACGCAAAAAAAAACGACATATTGTGCTGGATAAATGTATTTTTTCCGACGAAAGTACAGAAAATTTGCATATGGTCTTTTTATATTATACTTTATGAAATGTTACCCGAGTGACTTCCGGGCGCCCCAATGTTGGAAAGAAACGCACATTTTAGAAAACTTCACTTTTTCATAGAAAAATGCTTATTTGTTCTATGCACGCAAGTCAGATTGAGCGGATGATACAACGTTTCCATATGGAGAGCGACCGCACGGGCACCGAGTGTATTTCGGGCGGCGAGTGAAAAGTGAGCAGGCGCCATCGAATTTTAACTCAGCGCTAAAACTTCAGCGGCGACCGAGTGATGCCCTAAAAACTCGCCGACCGGCCGCCGACCAGGCTACTTTATAGGGTTGTGACCATATCTTAAGACGCGGTGTCTTTTTTCCCCTGTTCAATTAGCTCACGGTCAGTTGATACATTTAAAGATAGTCTGATGAGTTTACCTTCAATTATCAGTGATATTGATTACATTTGTTTGGAGATATTATTAAAAGGTAACATGCACACTGTCGCAAATGACATAGATAATTACGGGATGGTGGATTAAAACATTCAGATACATCGTTATTGATCAAGGAGAATGGGGGCGAGGAGACTTCCTTGTGGAATGAAATGAAAAGGAATGTCATGTAAGAGAGAATTATGTTTTTCACTGCAGTCAGTGATAGTGGATGGTGGATCGAATCAGTATTTTTCAGTGGATGACATTCATTATTTACGTTCTCAAAAAAAATACATTACGTAGAATTTGAAGTACATAATTTGTGAACATGTACAAACAAAAAAAGCAAATAAAAGCAAACAAACAGATAGGCAAACAGTCTATTATTAAATGAGTGGGTAATTGAAGATAAAAAAAGATTGAATGCATGAATTAATAAAGACTTTATGAATAATTGAAAAAATGAATGAATTAAGAACAAATTGAATAAATAAACAAATAAATATAATTTATAAAAACAGCATCAATCAACCAAATAAATCTAAAATATTAAAAACAGGTGAATAATGGCATGAACATAGTTTGCTGTTATACAGTGCGTCCCAGAAAAAACAAAACCGAGAATTATCGATGTTTTATCATAACTTAATCACATTTATAATTAATAAATGACACATATTTGGAAAGCTTAGATCCTCCTCTTGCATTTGATGCAACCCGTATGATGCATATTTCACGCATGAGTGATAAGTATGAATTTGAAGAGAGGAAACCAAAAAGTCATTTGGCGGACGGTATCTGAATTTCAAGAAGAAAATCATATTTTTAGAAATTTGAGTTTCTGCCCTTTTATATGACACCTCAATCAGGAAAAATGAGCAAGGAATGACAAAGTTCTGTTGGTTTAAAGTACTGCTTGCATTTCCATAATTTTATCAAACGAATTCGTTTTCACTAGGTGCCTGCCGTAGTAACAAACAGAGTTGACAAAAGACTTAACTCCGTTTCGTTGACAATGGCCATGCATAAAGTCTTTCGTTTACGGCTGAATACACGATGGTTTGATTCGAAGACATAAATATATTGTATCAGAATAGCGATTGAATGAAAAGGCACAACTTTACATGATGGTGAATTTCGATGGTTTCTGTTGGGGCATAGCGCGGGTCTAGACATTGTGGGGGCACTGATACTGTATGTATGTGGGACATGTGTGTGTGTGTGTGTGTGTGTGTGTGTCGGGGGTGGCAATACTCGGTGGATAAAATACCAATGTGTAAAGCCATCAATTGACGAGAGGGAGAAGAAGGGGTTCGTAACATCTTCTTTCCCCTTTCCCTCGCATCTCTCTGTTAAAGCGCAAAGTCATTACAAAAAACAGATAGACATATTGATTTGATATCGTAAAAAGTCTAATTTCTATTCGCCAACGATGGAAGCAAGCACACAATCTTCTGTAAAAGCGCCAACTATAGCTTTCCATCATCGAGTTATCGTTGCATCAGTCCTAGCGGGATTAGCAATTATTGGTCTGTTTGGCAATACTCTTGTTATCTTCTCCGTCATCACCACGAAAAAGCTTCGTACGGTCACAAACATGTTGGTTGTCAATCTCGCTATCGCTGACATTTTGACGTGTTCCAGTTTACCATTCCAGATCGCCGGTCTCCTAAGTCAAACGGGAAGGTACCCGATTCCCGAGATCGTCTGTGCAATTGTGGCTGGAGTTACGCTCACCAGCGTATCCTGTAGTGTATTTAATTTAGTCGCTATCGGTTTCGTCCGCTGGTACGTCATCACCAAATCTATTCGTGGTCATCAAGGTCTCAATACTCCGAAGAATATTTCGAAAGTCGTGCTGATCATCTGGATGGAGTCAATTGCATTCGTGATCATACCTCCTGTTATAGGAGTCGGGACTCACGGTTATTCAAGATACTACGGCATTTGCTCTTTGACCGATGCGAACCCACTGGTATTCGTTTATGCCATGTTTCAGGGCTCTGTCATTGTTACTGCCCTGTTACTCACCTTTACGTTTTACGGGCTGATTTTGCGCCACGTTTTGCAACACAATAAGCAGTTCCGAGACAAGTTTGCAGATGATAAAGCTACCGGTTCAAGCTCAGCAGAGGCACAAAAGAAAAAGGGTTCTTCATCTACATCTCAAGATTCTCGTCCACCCATGATCAAAGCCGTCAACCAAAAGGAGATCGAGATCACAAAGAATGTTTTCATTGTTGTCTGCCTCTTCATAATTTGCTTTGTAGCGCAAGGCGTGAACTTAGTAATCCCCGGGCCATTAAGGTTGTCCACCCTTTATGGCTACATGATCATCATGGCGAACAGCGTGGTCAATCCGATCATATTTGGTCTAAAGCATCCCAACTTTCAGGAGGCTTTCAAGAGAATCATATGCCGTCGTCGCAGACCGCTCGAGCATGTCTCAAACTGATTATAAAGATGTCCATTTGCAGGTAATACAGAGTGTTTGTCATGGTCTTTTCTTATTTGGTACGTCGTTTAGTACTAGAATAGGCCTACATCATTCATCGATTGCTGTGAGGCTTTTTCCTTTTGTGATATTTGATACTCACAATTGACCCAACAAATTCTAAGAAATACCACTATTTTAGATGAATATTGTACGGGATGGAGCTGTACCTCCATAGGTATCTTGGGAAAATTAGGAAGATATTTTTCCCTATTTTTAAAATTCCTTCAACTTTTACCAACTTAGTGTATTAGTCCTTTATGAAACAAATCATTAGTTTCGAAAATAATATCGCTAGTGATATTCGTTTGTCTCGCAATGTGGTCAATAAGGAATCTAAAAGATCACGACGTTTCGTATGCTACTGCAATACTTCGTCAGGTGATAAAAACTGTTGTAAGCAAGGGTCTTTTATACTTTACGGGAGGACCGTAAAGCGGTCTAAAATTCGATCGATAATTGGAACAATAACGCCCAATGCCTATTGGTCGACGCACACGGTGATCGACCAATCACCAAGGCCGCTGGTTCGGCCGCTGGTTCGGCTGATGCACCAGGCCTATTGGCCGACGCATACGGTACTCGACCAATCAACGGGCCGCTGGCTCGGGCCGTCTGCTGAATGGAATCGACCGTTGTTGGCTGGCAGGACGGCGAGTGTCATGGCGGCGTATCGTCCGCATCCAAAATTCGGGGATATCGATCCCGTTGTCTCTGTTGAAATTATTAGGATTGAGACGGATATTGATAGCTTCTTTTACCCTCCGTGTATACCAATGCCGTTCTTGGGAAAGGCATTGAACCCCGTCCCAGTCTGGTTGATGCTGGTTGTCCCAAGCATGTTCGGCTACGGCTGAGTTGTCAGTTCGACGGAGTCTGACGTCCCTCTTATGCTCAGTGATTCTTTCTTTTATCGGACGGGCAGTTTCACCGATGTAGGATCTATCACATCACTATGATAGATCCTACATCGGTGAAACTGCCCGTCCGATAAAAGAAAGAATCACTGAGCATAAGAGGGACGTCAGACTCCGTCGAACTGACAACTCAGCCGTAGCCGAACATGCTTGGGACAACCAGCATCAACCAGACTGGGACGGGGTTCAATGCCTTTCCCAAGAACGGCATTGGTATACACGGAGGGTAAAAGAAGCTATCAATATCCGTCTCAATCCTAATAATTTCAACAGAGACAACGGGATCGATATCCCCGAATTTTGGATGCGGACGATACGCCGCCATGACACTCGCCGTCCTGCCAGCCAACAACGGTCGATTCCATTCAGCAGACGGCCCGAGCCAGCGGCCCGTTGATTGGTCGAGTACCGTATGCGTCGGCCAATAGGCCTGGTGCATCAGCCGAACCAGCGGCCGAACCAGCGGCCTTGGTGATTGGTCGATCACCGTGTGCGTCGACCAATAGGCATTGGGCGTTATTGTTCCAATTATCGATCGAATTTTAGACCGCTTTACGGTCCTCCCGTAAAGTATAAAAGACCCTTGCTTACAACAGTTTTTATCACCTGACGAAGTATTGCAGTAGCATACGAAACGTCGTGATCTTTTTGATTCCTTATTGACCACATTGCGAGACAAACGAATATCACTAGCGATATTATTTTCGATACTATATCCGCAATGAGTAATATATTTAGCATTAAATCATTAGTTCAACTAATTATTGTGTAAAATATTTGATAATCAATCTTTTTACTTATTTTTGTATTATCTATTCACTCTTTCATATATTCATATATCTTCTTTTTATTATTATATTCATTTACTTTTGTTTAATACTAAAAACGTATTTTAAGTAAAAGAATAAAATTGGCAGAGAAATGATTTATAACATGATCCTGTTAGACATACAAATTGTACAGTAATGATTTATTAGAATTATGGAACCAATCTGCTAGTAACAGGAAATTTGTTTGTTCACAATAAACTTATACTTACACAAATTTACAATACAATAGTTAGTACTTGCAGTCCGAAACTCTAAAATGAATATTAATCAAAATACAAGGCAAGGATTACAGATATCATCATTTTTATCATCTTATGAGAAAAAATATTATAATAGTGTTGGATAATGCGAACTTGGTTTTTGGTTTCTTAAACATATACTTAGTTGAATTATCCAACGAAAGCGCATCTAAAATGTTATTGTGTAACAAATTCACGTCTTTGGCTTAAGCAATTTGTAAGAATTACCATAGAGTTTCGTTTTGAGGGAATGACATTCAGAGAATTAGCATTGCCTAATTGAATCGTGATCTATCAAAAACTTACCTGTTACATGAGCGGGTAGAGGCAAGAAACAAGGACACTAATGTAAAAAAAAAAAAAGTGACCATTATGCAGCATAACCAGGGTCACTTTTTTTGTTACTTGGTAGGTTCTAAAAAAATACAAATCAAGGCGATATGTGCGATCACAGGTATAGTGACCTTTGCCAAGGCGCGGTGCCCTTTTTTCCTCGTTCAATTAGCTCATGGTCATTGTATGCATTTAAAGAACGTCGGATGAGTTTACTTTTAATTATCATTGATTCGTTGATTATATTTATTTTGGGGATATTATTAAAAAGTAACATTTTGCACATTGTCGCGTATGACACAGATAATTACGGCATGGTGGATGAAGACATTCAGTTACATCGTTACTGATCAAAGAGAATATGATTGGGCCGTGGAAACTTCCTTGTGGAACCCTCAAAATGTTAACATCAATGATGCCTTTAATAATAATAATAATAACAACATTTTTAATGCGCACATATCCACCCAAGAGATGCTCAAGGCGCCTATTATACACGATATACAATAGTATTTATTGTTATTTATTTTGCCTCTAGAGTATATCAACGTGTGTGTTTTCTTTGATGAGCTTCATGCAATCGTAATCAAACAATTTCGATATTCTCCATCGATTATTAGTTTAACACTTGAGGACAAATTACATGAAATTTATTTATTTTTATTTTGTCACAATAGGAACGACCTAATAAGAAATAGACAAACCGTCTATATTTAAATGAATGGGTAATTGAAGAGAAATCGATTGAATAAATGAATTTATACAGAATTTATGATTAATAGATAACTTAATAAATACATTTTCCAAAAATGAATAAACAAATAACAAAATAAATAAATAAACTAATAAATATCATAAAAGTAAAATTCAGATTAATGAAAGAACAAGTTCTATACCATTTAAAACAACCTGAATAATGGCTTCGAAATAATTTGTTGTTGTAATGCCTAGAAACGTTACTAATAATTGGTTCAAAATCAATTTACTCGAATGCGCAAAAAAGGGTTTAAAATCGATGGATAACTTTTTCTGGGTTTTTTTTTCTTTATTTTTACAATTAAAGAGTTGATTCAATTTAGGGGAAAATATTTGGTCGTTTAGTCTAGTTGTTTTTAAAATTGTGTTTTCTTTCTTTATCAAAGAAGGGACAAATTGAATGAATAATGAAATTTATTACTAATTGACTGTAAGTTACACAGTGAACGAGGTCTCGTGTTTCTTTGGCGTCGTTCATATCTACCTGAGACTACTGGAAGTCGATGATTTCTACAACAAAATTTACAAAAAGCTATTCGATCTTTTTTTTAATTAAATCGGTAAGGTAACTTTCGTTGCAAAGATTGATTGAAATATTCGATACTTTATACATTGTGAATATAATGTACCAAAGAAAAATTTCAACTCATACAATTTGTTTTTTAAGCTCTCTGTGCGCACGTTTTCATGCTTAAGTATTTCAAGAAAAGACCTCTTTATAATTTTTACTACAGGACTGAACATTCAGTGGAAAAGAAAGGATGTTTTAAAGGGGCAAAACGATTTTACAAATATAATGTATTCCTAACTGAATAAGGCAAGGATTTCCAAATCCAAGAAGATCTTTTTTTATTGAATACACGGTGGTCTGATTCGAAGACATCAATATTTTCATCTGAATCGCGTTTGAAATATTAATGCAAAATGTCTTGCGGATGCAATCATAATTGCACAGCTTTACATGATGGTGGATTTCAATGGTTTCTGTAGTGGCATGGCGCGGGTCTAGTCTTGTTGGGGGCACCGATACTGTATGCATGTGGGGCGCGTGTGTGTGTGTGTGTGCGTGCGTGTGTGTGTGCGCGCGCGCGTGTGTGTGTGTGTGTGTATTTTTTTATGTGTGTGTGTTTGTTTTTGTTTGTTTTTGGTTGCCATCGAAATTTTGGCGCATGCAGTAAGGAGGGACAACGGTATTAAATGGATTACATTTGGAAAATCTGAAATTAGGCAAGTGTTATATGCAGATGATATGACAATATTTTTGAAGGATATTGATTCGGTTAGAAGGTTGCAATATATTTTTGAATCATTTGAACAAATTAGTGGTCTTAAAGTGAATAAAACAAAAACACATTTTATGTGGATGGGTGAGGATGAGAACAAACCTGATGGGCCTTTATTTGGAAATTTGGTTAAGGAAATACATATTTTAGGGGTTAGTTATTCATTAGATCGAAGATTAAAAGATGATTTGAATTATAAAGAAATTCTAAGTAAAATAAAAAATTGCTTGTATGGTGGAAACAAAGAGATTTAACTATTATGGGTAAAATACATTAGCTAAAAACTTATGCGCTTTCAAACTTAAATTATATTTCATCTCTCGTTATTGTCCCTCATTGGGTATATAAAGAAGTTGCAAAAAAATCATTTGAATTCATATGGAGGGGGAAAGATAGAATTAAACGGGCAATAATGTATCAGGATTATGACTTTGGAGGATTAAGAATGATTAATTTTGAAATGTCCGTTAAAATACAGCGCATAATGTGGATAAAACGTCTTTTATATGGAGAGAAAAGTTTGGGATGGAAATTGTTTTTTGATCATTGCTTACAGTTTGTGGGTGGTAGATTTATTTTTTTATGTGATTATGATTTTAAAAAGATTAAACTCGTTTTAGATATTCCACCATACTATATGGAAATGTTGCAAGCATGGCAAGAGACAAGTAATTTAAGATATTTGGAGGGTTATATTAATCCAATTATTTTTAATAATCAGTATATATGTATAAATTGAAAAAAGTATATTTGATAGATACTTGTTTGAAAGAGGGATTGTTCAAATGAATCATTTGGTTGAGAAAGGTCATGTTAAGTTTGTTAAATATTTTATGAACCTCAGTATGAAAGGTAATAATTTGCTTATGATTATTGATATTTATGATGCGATACCCAGGTTATAGAAGGATGATTCAGGGTTAATAGAATTCCTCGAGGTTGATTTGATAAGCTTTAATACTTATTTCCATATTTCTAGTAAAAAAATACAGTTTGTGGATGTGGGTTCAAGAACAATTTATGATTATTTTTTCAAAGCACTGCAACAAACGTATGATTTGCAGGTAAGGGATGGGCACAATCATTATGATTTTATAGATAAAGAATTAAAAGAAATATTTGTTAGACCAAGAATTACTATACTCATTAGAAAACAACGTGAATTTCAATTTAAATTATTGCATGGAGCCATATATACTAATGAGCATCTTCATAGATTTGGTTTTGTTGGTGATAATTTATGTTCGTTTTGTAAGCAGGAAATAGAAACATACAAACATTTATTTTTATCTTGTGGGAGCGTTCAAAGGATATGACAGGCTTTAATACAACTTTTTGAGTTAGATGAAATTAAAGATTTAGAATGGCGAGATATATTTGTTGGGTTGGTAGGTAGTTCATATAGAATAAAAATGTGTAATACTATCATTTTCATGGTGAAGTATG
Organism: Strongylocentrotus droebachiensis; assembly: GCA_035222895.1. Taxonomy (NCBI): domain Eukaryota; kingdom Metazoa; phylum Echinodermata; class Echinoidea; order Camarodonta; family Strongylocentrotidae; genus Strongylocentrotus; species Strongylocentrotus droebachiensis. The sequence goes on along the minus strand of JAVYIG010000046.1, from coordinate 600,769 downwards.
CTACATTTTTGTCAAGATCGGGGGGCGAGTACTAACTTTAGAAAAGATGAAAAAAAGCATTTTTAAGTATAGGAATGAGGAAAAGAAAATAGCAATTAAAATGGGAAAGCTAGGATCACATTTCTTAAAGTGGGAGCAGCTTAAGATTAATTAAGAATTGTTTTCTTCTCCACCGTGAGCCTGTTAAAAGCGTAACTCTATTTTGCGGCCTGGATAACTTATTTAGTATATTTTTCTTGAGTTGATAATGTTGGCAGACATTCACTGAGTGAGTACTGTGTGTGTGTGGGGGGGGGGGGGTGGGTGGGTGGGTGAGTATGTGTGTGGGTGGGTGAGTATGTTTGTGTGGTAGAGGGTGAGTATGTTTGTGTGATGGAGGGGGCAGGGAGGGGGCAGGATTGTTTCAGTAAAATTACCTCCAGATTTGTTTATTTTTTTTGTTGTAATATATAAGTAAATAACATTTACAATTGACATATTATGTTTAGGTACTTATACGTTTAATTTGTTGCTAAGTTATATTATACTGCAAATAAGTTTGTGTTTAATTATGTTTATGTAAAAGCATCAATATTGAACACGTTTATTTTATTCAATTGTATGTCATGGTTTGTATTACACATCTGGAGAAATGGAGAAAAAAAAGAAAAAAAAGTGTGTGCATGTGTGGGTGTGTGTGATTGTGTGTATGCGCGCCGTTTGCTTTCTATGATAATGCCGTAGAATCAAACAATTTTTAAAGTAAATTGTGGAGATGACAACAAAATTG